>CM040425.1:122608224-123129568 GCA_022702705.1 Papilionanthe hookeriana x Papilionanthe teres
TTTTATTTTTATATTTTAATTTTTATATTATTATATATTATTTTTTATGTTTTTGAAAATATAATATTTAAAAATCTATAAATTGTACTTCTTATTTCCCCGGTAACGGCGCCAAAAACTTGACCCAATTTTTGTATTTCCAAATACAAGAATTTGTTACCACTGCTACAAAATTTAATCCCCGGCAACGGTGCCAAAAACTTGACCCAATTTTTGTATTTCCATATACAAGAATTTATTACCACTGCTAGAAAATTTAATTTTTGGCAAAGGCGCGAAACACTTGACCCGGAATAACTTGCTATATAGATGTGTACCAAATTTTAATTTACGGCAATAACATTAAATAAAACTTGATTGCTACTAAATGCTAGGCCGTTAATGATTAATACTTTTTAAATATTTGTTTATATAATAAAATATAATTTTAAAGGAAAATATTTTATATACTTTTTTGGTACTACGCAAGTATACGTATCGTTTCAAGTAATAAAGGGCTTTGAAACAAAGACCCCAGTATCGATCCCACGAGGAAAAAGGGTAATAAATTTTTAAATATTGTATTTCAAACTCTTTTTGTATTTTAATCTAACTATAAATTACTTTTAATTTACTAGATGCAGATAAAGAAAATAATAATAAGAAAATGATTTTGTGAAAATAATATAAAACAAATAACTTTCTTCCTTTCAATTAATCCAAGATTTTTAAGATAATTTAATATTGGTTGGAGAATCTATTTTATGGTATTGTGCCAAATAGAAGCATTCCTATTCTTTACCCTTTGATCCAGGCGCAAAGAACATTGGCTAATCTACAGATCAGGTCCGGATGTATTGTTAGTAGAATGGATTAATCTAGGCTCACACTACTAGATGTCCAAGGGTGGCTACGGTCGGCCCAGCTAGTGACCCTTTCCTTATCTATAAATTATATTATAAGAATTTAGTCTGTCACTCTAAAAACTTATCAATTCTACGCCCTTTAAATCTTATCTTCCTATTTATTTGCACTTCACCTTGAATAGCCCGACATCTTTCAACTACCCAAGGATTCATGTGTCATCTACAAGTTAAGAGTTCTTCTCTTTCTAGGTTTCAAAACTGTTCAACAGGTTTTAAAAATTTAAATTGTCAATTTAAAAAGTAAAGTAAGATCAGGTATTAATATCATCACAATGTTTTGAAAATATTTTGATTTTGAATTCTCCATTGAATTTTATATTATCTTATTTATCTTTTCATAATTGAAGGAAGAAAGTAAACTAACTACTCAGAACACATTGAATATAAACACCAAAACATAATAAATAAACTTTGAATCAAAAATAAAATACTTATCTCAGATATTCCTTCTACAGATCTTTTTATTCCTACTGACTCCACAGGGTAATGAACTACAGATGCAACAACTTGAAAATAAACTCACTAAACTAAATAAAAGTGGCCCTAAATTTCTCTCTCTATTTCTCTCTCTAAGGATGTGAGATCCTAAAGTGGCTAGAGATAGGGGATATAATGGGGGCGCTTTTTTCTGAAGGAGTGGACTCCTATTTATAAGCTTCAAGGGTTGCCTTGAGGCACCTCTTCAAAAGATGTCCAAATTCAATGAATCTTCTAGAAGCTCTGTCTGGTGCCTAGGTGCCGGAATCTGGCGCCGGAATCTGGCGCTTAGGCGTCGGACACCGCGTCCAGTTCTTCGCACCTCTTCACTTTGGCTCGCACCTCTTCATGATTAAAACTATTTTGGAGCGTCCAAATGCAATGTATCACATGTCTTATTATCAAGGAACAACTGTCAGTCTTCTAGAATGTCCAATAACCACTCACTCCGTCAAAATAACCGTTCAAAAGTCGTCAAAAACTTGACAGTTTCTGTATCGAGACTGGCGCTTAGGCGCCAACTTCTGACGCCTAGTTGCCAAGCCATAATTTTTGATAATTCTTGTATTTTGCTCCATTTTTGCTCCTTTTTGCTCCTTTTTCACCCTTTTTTCCTTTTTTGGACCTTTTTACATCACCTACATCCAAGAACACAAAAATACCTTTTATTAATGCATAATATCCTTAGAAATTGATAAAAATCAAGGCATAAAAATATGTATTTTTTATGGATCAAACAGCTTTTACTTGCTCTTTATTATTATCGCTTAGATTTATCTCTGTATTACTAGGAAGTGTTCATTGGGATCTATTTCTTAATGTATTGGTTATTTGTCCCAATTGATTCTCAATATTTATATTTGTAGCTCCCTGACTTTGCAATTGATTTCTCATTTATAACACCACTTCTTCTATAGACAACTTCTTCTTCTTAACTTGTGAAGTATTGTTAAAACTCGGAGGATAAGTAGGTCTATAATTATTATTCCCTTAGTTGTTCCAATTCCCCAATGAGTTTACTTGATTGTTCCCATATTGTTGATTACTACCACCCTGCTTATTGTTATTCCAGTTAAAGTTTGGTTGGTTCTTCCAACCTGGGTTATAATAATTGGAATATGGGTTATTACACTTGTTTGTGGCATTCAAAGTTTCTAATGATTTTTGAGAATCAACCATTTAGCTTAATGAATTTTCTTTAATCATTGAAATTGATTGAGACAAATTCATTCCAATTTGGTTTATCTTCCATGAAATTGCAGCAACTTGGTTTGCTAGCATTGCAAAAGCATCAGATTCATGAATATTGGCATCCTTGTTAGGATTTTCCCTCTCAGAAGGCCATTTAAAATTATTTGTAGCCATTTCTTGAATTAAAGCATAAGCATGTTTAGGCATCAATGAACCACCAGTAGCAACATTGATAATAGATCTAAGAGATCCAATAAATCTGTTATAAAAGTTTGATTAATTAACCAATCTAGTATTGAATGATGTAGGCACTTTCTTAAGATATATTTAAAACATTCTCATGCTTCATAAATAGATTCCCCTTCAAACTGACAAAAAGATGTAATATCATTTATAATCTTTGCAGTCTTTAATGGTATAAAATATCTAGCAAGAAATTTTTGCGATAAATCACCCCATGTTCTGATAGATCCAGGTGCAAATGAATGTAACCATATCTTAGTTTTATCCCTTAATGAGAAAGGAAAAAATTCTAAAAGTAAAAAATTCTAAGTCTAATAGCATCATCCGAAACACCATTATATTTAAATGTTGCACACAATTCTAGAAAATTAGCAAGATGTAAATTTGGATCTTCAGTTGGTGCTCCCCTAAATTGATTATCAGATACCATTCGGATAATAGCATGTTAAAGTTCTAATGAATTAGCCACTACAGCAGAATTTTGAATACTACCATGAAATTCATCTACTGTAGGGTTAGCATAATCTCTTAAAGGTCTAAATTCTTGATGGATTTCAACATTTTGATTATTTTGATTTGCCATTTCTTAAATATTTTTTGTTTTTTTCTGTATATTTAATTTTGTAAATTTTCTTTTAGTTCTTTCTAATTCAGTATCGTTAGGTACAAGTCCTTCATAACTTGAACTACGCATACACTATTATAAAACACAATAAAAAAATCACACAATAAAAAAATCACACAACAAAAATAAGAACTTCATAAAATAAATCTAACAAGTTTAAATAAGACTTTAAAAAGTAAATATTAATTTTTCTTAAAATTTTCTTTATATTGTTTCTTCTCCCGGCAATGACGCTAAAAACTTGATCCACCGATATTTATGCTTATGTTATATGTATGAACTGATACTCCTTTTTAATGATATTGTAATGTGGAAACTACACAAGTATATGTATCATTATCAAGTAATCCAGGACTTTCTGATTAAGCCCCAAGATATCAAACCAACAGGGAAAGTGTTAAACAAACAAAATATATTTTTAGCACAGAAAATAGAAAAACAGCTTTTTACTTTTAGAAAAGTTCTTAATCAAACTAAAGATAATATTCTAGGAAATAAATTTTGATTCTTTTAGTTAATTTCTATAATTTGAAATGAAAGTAACTAGTTCAACTAAACTTTTGTAAGATGAAAACTAATGCAAATGAAAATATATGAAAATATATTTTTTCTTTTTATGAATCAGGAACATGTCATGGAAAATATTGTTTTGAAAGTATCTAAAATGTGTTGTACCAAATAGGTGAAATTATATTCGTTACCCTTACTAGAGATGCTATAAAGAACATTGGTTAATCTATGATTTTAAAAATCTTGAAGACGGGTTAGGCATGAAAGATACTAGCTCTCACTCTAGAGTTTCTTCTAATCCCTCCACCTGGGTGCTAACATCTCATATCAAAACATATAACAATAAATCAAATTTGGGGCTTTAGTCTATCACTCTAATGTCCTCTAATTCTACACCCACTAAAGTATATCTCCTTATTTATTTGCAGTCAACCATATGGATTACATTCTCATACATATAATCTCATGTAATTCTTTCCAATTATTGACTAAGACAATACCATACCGGTTCTTACATAGTCTCACAACAAATTTTAACATATTAATTGGCCAAATCAAGAAGTAAATGAAGTATAAAGTTTTAAATCATCGTAAATTCTTCCAACATTGAAATCCTATACTTCACACAATATACTTCCATAACTTTATTATTCATCATTTTAAGGAAAAAAGATAAAGAAAATTACTCAGAATTCATGGAGAAAATACAATCACAACTTGGTTTAAAAGTAGGCTTCATAATGAAAACACAAGAAGCCTTAATTAAAAATCAAATGTAATAACAAAGATAAAGAATTATCTATAAATCCTCTCCACCAAACTCTTAAAGTTCCTTTGAAAACATTACTTTCCCTTACAATACTCCTTAGAGGTTGGCGCCCAACTCTATGGATTCTAATTCTCACTTCTAATCCTAATACAAATTGTAAAAAAAGTAAAGTAAAAATTATGAAGTGGAGTGTTGTGTTTCTAAAATAACTTTCTAACATAAACCACACTATTAAACATAAACCACACCCTCCAACAACAAGTACATTTCTGATCTTCAAGTCCTCTTTATATAATTTTCCAATAGGTGTCTTCGTATCTCTTCAAACTGTGTCCGGATTCAACGTATCATCCAAGAGATGCATCAATTTAAGAGAAATTTAATTGAATTTTGCGACAACAGGAAGTTTCTCATGTTCTCACCAAGAGATGCCTAAAAAAATCTTCAAAATGGCACATAAAATTAAATAAATCCTCTTTTATAACTGTCGCGTGGAAGCGCAAGGTTTTGGCGCTTAGCCGCGAGCCTTCTAGCGCGTAAGCTCCAGATCCGAGAGCATAGCCGTGGGGCCTTAGCACGTAAGCGTGGGTTCTGGCGCTTAGCCACCATAAATCACTTTTTCAATTTTCTTTATTTTTGCTCCAAATTTGATCCTTTTTTTGCTCTTTTCATCACAATCATCTATTTAATCATACCTATAAGAAAAATACACAAAATACCTTCCATTAAAGTGTAATGTCATCAAAAATAGGTATAAAAATGTGTATGAAAATACTATATATTTTAGGAAAATCAAGCATCAAGGGTTGTAACCCCTTAAAATATGCTGACTCTAGAAATATTTAGTTTATAAGTATTTGAAAGATTTTGACTCTAATAGTACCTTAGGGTGCATGGTATTTTTCAATAGGACTATTTGACTTTTAATAATACGCTAACAGATAAGGAATTGTGATGTAGACCAATTGTTATTGATCACTTTGTGTTGTAGACATTTATTTATCCCTCCTACTTTGGATATTTCGATTTTATTAGTTTATGAAAATGAGTAAAGAAAATTTTCTTGCTGTCATGATTGAAATTATGGAACTATCAAATGATTTTGACAAACTTCAGTGTAGGTTAGAATATCTAGTTCAGGCACCATGAAATTGTATTCAACTCCATAAATCAAAAGGGAAACATCCCAAAGAAATAACAAGAACAAAACAAAACAAGATAAATGTAACGTCAAACTTTAAAAGACTTTTGGGCAAGATGTAATTTTCCTTGTGGAGTCCCATAACCGAAAAATCCATTAAAATCTTATTCAAAATAAAAGAGCTTTGGCCAGGGAGCATTTTCTCTTATGTTGTCCCATGCCTAACAAACTTTAATTATCAAAACCATTTTAAAACTAAGCAAGCTATGGCCAACGTGTAATTCCCTTAGGGTGTCACTATACCTAGTGAACATTTAAAAACACTAAATGATTAAAAGTATCATATAACCAAATGAAATCCATAAATATTTATAAATTGTATCTTCAACTAACTCTTAGATTGGATGTAAGGCCCCCTTAAAGGGAATCGTGATTTTTCCTCTTAGACTATTTGACCTATTACCTCTTAGGTGGAATAAAAGGCCATCGACATTCTTTCCTAATGGAATAAAGACATGGAATTGGCATCTAAGAATTGGTATAATACTCCGTTCAATGGAGCACATCATCCTTTCTCTTTAGCTAGTTCTTATGTGGATGTGAGACACCCTTGAATGGTATTGCAACTTTCCTCCCTAGACTATTTTACCTCTTTACCTCTTAGGAAGGATGTAAGGCCATCAAAATTTCATCTTATTGTAACAAGGACTTACCATTAACATCTGAGAATTGGTATAAGACCACGTTCAGTGGCGCACGACATCCTTTCTCTTAAGCTAGTTCTTAGTTGGATATGAGACCACTTGAATGGAATCATAGCTTTCCTTCCTAGACTAGTTGATCTGTTTACCTCTTAGGTAGGATGTAAGGACATTAACATTCTTTCGTAATGTAATAGTGACATGACATTGACATCTGAGAATTGTTATATGACCCCCTTTAATGGAGCACAATTGCCTTTCTCTTAATTAGTTCTTGTCGGCGTATTTTTTTTAGGTTGTGTGTTGTATTTTTAAAAAAGGGGTCACCTACAGAAGTTGTCGGCAAATTTTAGATTTTAAATTTAATTTAAATATTTATAATTTAGAAAGTAGCATTTAAGTTTAAAAATAAGTTAAAAAACAGATTTAAGATATGAAATCAAACCGATCTCGCATCTCGAATAGTTTATATAAATGAATACCGCATCACAAACCATGTATCTATCCTGAGGAATAGACACACTGCTTGATGATGGGGCTCAATTAAATAAACTAGAAGATTTGTAATATATGTTTGGTTTGCAAACCAATTTTATGAGCTGATAAGTTCCCCTGCTTAATATAAAAGGATTAAGCAGGGTTTATATTACCTGGGTTCTTAAAGTTCCCTATAAGGGCAAGCCCCTATAGTTAATTACATCTTAAATGTCTGAAGACACTTAAGAAAACTCTCAATAATGATCAACGGTTTTGCTCTCAAGAATTTCAAAGTTTAAGGTTTTCAAAAAATTGGATTTTAGAAATTTCAATGGGGAATAGCTCAAATTTGGAACATTTTATTTTAAGAATCCAAAGGAAGAGAAGTAGGGGATGTCACAGACTCAAAGCGAACTTCGGTGACTTCCTTACTATCCTATTATTTGGCTTCAATTTGAGAATTTATTTAATGTTTCAATCCTGCATATTTTAATTAGTTAGGACTTATGCTTGTATGATATAATCACACAAATAGCCTTGAAGATATGAGGGTTTATGTTGTACCAAACGACTACCTCAGAGTCCTAAGACCAGTTAGGGCTTAATTTTCATAATATGATTGTGAAAATGCCTAACGAAAAGTTGAGCATTCATGTTGCACTAGGCAAACTAACTCGAATCCTATGGCTTGGTTATTTAATTCTAGGAAAGGTTTAGCTGATGTAGACTTAAGTTTTGCTGATGAAGATGGTCATGCTGCCCACTGTGCTCCAAGCTCCTTGTTGTTGCAGAAGGTTTAGTTTTACAAAGTGGCAATCAAGAGATGAGAAAAGTGTTTTGGTTTAGAAGAGTCTTAAAGTTCAAATTCATTAATATTTTAATTAAAACAAATCTTAAAGTTGATTAAGAAGGACCGATTAAGATCCCACGATTTCGTCACCCCGGCACCACTATTTTCATCAGATTCACTTAGTCCAAATTAATTTGCTAAACTCAACTGAATGAGTTCCACACTTTCATTTAGACCATGGAAAACCTCGTTAGCAACACATGGGTTACATCATCTGAGGGATTCCCGATCATCCAACGAGACGTTTTAATTTAGTTGTTGTTGTAGTTTTTTTGCTCTGTTTGTGATTAAATTTTGAGTTGTTTTATATTTTGAATGTTGTGGAGGTGAATTTTATCTTGTGTTGATTTTTTTAATTTAGTTTTGGGTTTCAGTTTTGTGGCTATCCTAAATTTTTCTGTTTTCATGCAGGGTGACTTTCTTGTTTAACATGCAAGAGAAGTAAAGTACACTACAGGTAAATAAATCACAATAAAATAAAAGTGTACCTGGAGGGTCTTCTCGTCATTCCCGACTGCACTTAAAACATATGTCAAAGAATTTATATATTTCAAGAAAAGCACCTAGAAAAAGCTAAGATAAGGTTTTGGTTGTCTACTAAAATCCTAATCCTACTGCTAGTCAATTCCTATGACGTCTAGGTTCTTGTGTTTTGTTAAGGATGATTTTCTTAACTAAAGAACAATAATGCCTCACTGTTCTTTGAAGACATCCCATCAAGTTAGAGAAGTTCTTAGAATTGAATTCTGAACATCTTCTTAAACATTTTAGGGATTACTTTAAATTCAGTTAGTTTCATTGGAGTAGTGAATCAATCACCTAGTTTACTCTTGCTCAGTGAATTAGGATGTTTGATTATCCTATAAGTAAAGTGAAATTTCATTTGATATTCCATTTAGGAGTTATAATAATGAAAGTCTTTAGGAGCAACTTAGTTTGTTAAAAGATTTAACCGTTTTTTAATTAAAGTCGAATTGTTGTTTTAAGATAATTCAATTTCAGAATTCAGTTTGATTTTTCTTTTAATTGTTTTAAGTTACTTAAGTTGAAAGCAATGTTTAAACTATTTAATTTCATTAAATTTTGATGATTTAAATTTAATCATATTGTTTTAGGTTGTCTTTATTTGGTTTTGTCTTCACATTTTTAATTATGAATTGTTCTGATATTACTTAAAATTTCAAATTTGTTTTAAGTTTTGTTCTCAATTGATTTCAAATTAATTCTAATGTTGAAGATCCATTTTTGATTTTACTATTAAATCATTTAATGTTTTAAGCTTTAATGTAATTAAAGGTCATTTCCTCTTTAATTATTAATTTTAATCACCATGACTTTAAAGTTAATTAAGAGTTGAATATTATTGGAGTGATTCATTTAAGGATTTAAGATTAAAGAATTGATATCTTCTTAAATTACACCCCTATTTTAATAATCCAATTTTTTAATTATCCTTCTAAAACTTAAATTTTTTAATTAATTAAGGTTTACTTTGAATATTTTCAAGGTAATTAATGGGTTTCTACCTTTAATTTCCCTAAGTTTCAATCATCCTAGAGAGAATTTAAGATCAAATATTTTACCCTCCCTTTGATTCTGCCTAAGATATTAATTAGGATTAAAATCCCTTAATTACCTTTATGCCCTGTTAAGCCTATTCACCTCATAACTCACTAAATTGAGCTCAAATGAATTTGCAATTTTTATGTCACTTCAATTACATGTCAATTAAGACATTAGAGGAGATAATGTGATTTTTTCATTTTTAATTTAATTTATATAATTATTTTAATAAAAGTAGAGATTTTCAATGAAAATTCAACAACATGACTAACATAATGTTTCTATCCTTAGGAAAATTATGGGATGTTCCTACTGACCAGAGGACAACTTGGACCAATTTTGGTGATTTTTTTAATTATATTTTATTTATTATAATTATTTTGATTTTTGAAGTATTAATTAATTATAAAATAAAATTAAAGTTGGAAAATAGAAGTTATATTTTTCTTAAGTCCCTCTAACCTCAAGAAAGTCAGAGAAATAAACTTTATATTTTTCTGGTCTTTCCTTTTTTTACTAGAATTATTTTAGTGGGAAGGTTTGAAAATTCATTTTTTAACATTAAAAATTACATTAAGCTTTTAAAATTTAATATCTTAACCTAAAGACTTAGGAAAAATATTTGGTTGGTTCCTAAATGATTAAGGGACAAAATATGACATTTTTGTGATTTTTATAATTTTTTAATTATTAAAATATTAAAAATAGAATTAAAAATGAAAATTTTTAAAAAATTCCAATTTTAATTTTCTTGGACTCCCTGATATCAGAGAAGCCCCAAAACCGATTTAGTGAAATTTTGAAATGTATTTTGGGTTTTATGAATTTTTTAATTTTTAGAATAGCTATGTCACTTAATTAATTCATTTAATGGATTAAATTAACCCCAATTGACTTGAAATTTTTATGTGAGGTTCTCTGCTTCCTAAGTGATAATCGAGAATTGTTTTCAAATAATTTTGATGTGTGGTTACTCCTAATTAATTAAAATTCAGTTCTGAGTATTTATGTTGATTAGGTTTATTTTTAAGGAATTAAATCAAATCATAATTTTCCTAGGATCCTCTGGTCATAAGATACCTCCCCTAATTTTCTAGAATTTTCTAAGAAATATGCTAATTATTAGAATTAAAATACCAAAACAGACACATAAACTTGGAAATTTGATAACTCTCCATAGAGATGGCCTCTGGTCTTAGAAAAATTAGGGAATATTCCCAAGAATAGAGGCTACAAAAGCCCTATGGTCTCATGCCATGATGAATTATATATGCAAGTGGAGAATTAAAGCATCACAGAGAATATTTAAATCATTAAAAATCATAGACTCAACAAATTGATTTAATTCTTTTTCCACATTATTCTCCTCTGTTCACTGAGCAAGATGGTATTTTTGTTTTAATTTTGTGATTTTTCTATCCGAAGATATGAATTTTCAAAGATCGGGGCATTTAAATAATTCAAAAATACCCTATTTATCTACTTAACCACGTCGGCGCCGCGTCATCCTCGTCCGGTTCGAAGCCACACGCGGCGCACTCCAATTTGATGCCGCCATCTGACTCGGCAGCCACGCGGCCCACGGTTCATGTCTCGTTGCTCCATCCGACGCAATCCTGACCGTCCATCCGATACACGCCTGATCCGACGGTATCCATTCATCGTCCCGACTGGTGCGAGCCGAGAGCCGTCCAGCTTCTACCCCTAAGATCTCACTCCATACTTAACCAAATCACACGTTCTTGGGCTCTATGAACTCGTCTCAACAAGATGAATACATCTATATGGCCATCATGCATTGAAATCAAACCAAACAAAATGGAGAATTGTTGGAAGCTAGAGAGGAAGAAGAGGTCAATACCTTGGTTCTGAGAATTAAAGCTTCTATCATAGAGGCTCAACACGTTCGTTGGAGTTCAGGGAAGCTAGGGATGAAGCTTGGTGCTGTGGTGAAATGCCTAGGTATGGCTTCGACCAAGCCTGATTTCAAGCTTTGATGGCTGGAAAGATTGGGTGGCCTGGTGAGGGGACTTCCACTGGGGAACTTCTTCTCTTGGTCTGGTGAAGGTGTGGGTGAGTTTAATTGAGTTTCTGTGGAGGTTTCAGGGATGTCCTATTTTCTAGCCTGAGGTTAAGCTCAAAAATTGAGCTCAGCCGGTGGGAATGATGGTAGGAGAGCAGTGAGGTTCTTCTTCTCTAGGCTGAGAGAAGTTCTGGGAGTGATTTGGGGAGATTCTGTTGAGAAATTTTTCAACACCTGCTCATGGCTAAAATATGGTGTTTAAATGGCTAGGTCCATGGGGCTGAGCTAGGGCTCAATTGAGGGGTGGATTCAATTGCTTAGGTGGAGGGCAGTGGAGCTCCAAAGTTTAATTTAGCTGAGGTGACTAATTGGGTGAGTTTGGGTGTGTATAGGTTAGTGGTGGCTCTCGGTTTTGACCCCCTCCAGTGGCTAGGCCGGCCGGCAAGGACAGGGGAGCTGGCCATGGGTTAGGTCAACCAATGAGTAGGTTTAATGGTGATAAACCAGGCAAGTGGGATTTGGTGTGAGGCAAAAGGTGGATTTAACCATTTAAGGGAAGAGATCCCTTAAAATGGGGGACTCTTGGTCCATGGCTTACTTAGCTTAGGCTAGGTGGATCTGGGGTGTTTCCTAGGGTTCACTTGGTGGTTGTGGAAAGGTTGGTTTAGCCACACTTGGTTCAATTTGGTTTGATTAGGCCATAGGTTTAAATTGGCTCACTTGGGTTTAGGTTAGGCTAACTTGGGTTTTGGTTTGATTGAGGTCCAAGTGTCTTGAGCAACATTGTATAAATGATTACCATGAAGAACTTTCATGTTGACATGGAAAGGTTTTAAGTTCAATTGAAAGGTCAATTAGGTGGATTTAGGGATTTTGGTTAGTTTAGGCAAGGTTGAATCAAGTTGGGTTTAAATGGGTTTAAGGTGGGGTCTAGACCTAATTGAAAGTTTCAAATGGTCTAAGGGAGTGTATTGGAGAGTTCCCAACATCAATTGGGAGGAAATTTTAGGATTTGGCTAATCAATTTGGTAGGTTTAGGGCATGGATTCACTTTAGGCTAAAATGGGGTATTTTTAGTTTTCAAATAGATTTAGGTTAAGCTTAGGCTCAAATTGGGGCAACTGAAGGTTGCATAGGTTTCATGGGCATGTCATGGAAAGTTTGGGATTGAAATTTGTGGAAAAAAGGTTGGTATTAGGTTAATTGGGGGTTTTGGATTAGTTAGGTAAAATTGGGGATTTTGGATTTCAAATGGAATTAACTCAAATGTGAATCAATTTGGATTTGGATTTGGTTTAGATTTATAGTGGGGATGTTTAATTAAAGTTTAGAATTAAAATTGGGCAAAATTGAGGTCAAATGGGTTGGTTTGGTTTGACATTGGGTCCATTTAGGTTAAAAATGGGTCAAATTGGGGATTTTAATAAAAGTGGGTTAAATTGGCAAATTGGCCCATTGTGTAGTTAGACAAAATGAAATTAGGAATATTTGAGATTTTCTGCAACTTTCTGAGAAATTTTTGAATTTTTGAAATTTTGGGCTAAAAGGGTAATTAGGGTATTAAGAGGTTATTTGGAGATTATTAGGGTATTTTGATGGATTTAAGAGGTGGGAATTATTTCAAAATGATTTTTAGGACTTTTAGGAATTTTGGGTAATTTTTGGGAAATGTGTGGAGGGTTTGGTGGTTGTAGGGGTATTTTAGGTAAATTTGGGTAGGCTTGAGGACCCAATGTCAAAACCAAGAATTTTGGCAAAAATGGTATTTGATTATAGTTGGGAAGTGTAGAAAAGCTTAGAGTGAGCCATGGACCAAGAAGGTGTTCATTTTGAACATCTCATATGTTGTTCCTAACCCTCTTAGCCAAGGGCTAGGGGTTTGAACTTGGCCACCTGAGTGCTCTAATGAACCAGAAGTCAGGATTGGGTAAAGAAGGTTCAGGGTTTTGGATGAGTGTGGGAGTGCAGTGTGTGTGCCAACCAGCCTCACCAAGACCAGGCCACCCAGGGTAGTCTTAAGGTTTAAACATCCTATAGGAATTCATCTTTGTCTTCTTACACATTGGTCCCAACCTTCTAAGTGATTTCGAGGTTGATGACCATCTATGTAGGATTCTAAAGAGAATCAAGACTTGGTTTGAATTTCTAAGAGATGGGTTTTATCTCTAGTCCTCTAGGATAGTCAAGGAAAAGTCCAATGGCTAGATTTTAAGCACTAAAAGGAAAATAGAGGACCTCACCAAAAATGAGGTCAACAAATGGACCCCCAATAGGTGAGGTGTGCTAACCAAGCACACCGCGCATATTGGCTTTGACCAAAGAGACCAACACAGACGTCTAAGTAACACACTTAGAACGAAGCAAAGAAAATTTCCCATTGGGGAGTATTGGGTAAATCTCCAAGGCTGAAGATTACAAAAACTCTCGATGGGGAAACGAGGAGGTAAATTCCAACTCACAAGATCTAGAGAGATTCGATTTCAAATTCGTTTTCATTTTTTATTTCAAGTTTTAATTTTGAGTTTTAGATTGATTTGAGTTTCAATTTTGTTAGAACTTTGAATTAAGTTTGATTTCAAGGGTTGTTAGAGATTCTGGATTTAAAATGAGAATTGGAACCTAGGTTCCAATCTCAGGATTACAAAGAGAACTGGCATTTAGGTACCAGCCTCGAAGAGAGAATCAGAATTTAAGTACCGATTGAGAAGACTGAGAATAAGAATTTAGGTACTGATCTCAAAATGAGAACTGGAAGTTTGGTACCAGTCTCGGGAGAGAGTCGAAAGTTAGGTATCGACCTCGAAGTTTCAAGGTGAGAACTGGAAGTTAGGTACCAGTCTCGGGAGAGAGTCAAAAGTTAGGTATCGACCTCGGAGTTTCAAGATGAGAACTAGAAGTTAGGTAACAATCTCAGAAGAGAATCAAAAGTTAGGTATCGACCTCGGAGTTTCAGGGTGAGAACTGAAAGTTAGGTACCAGTCTCGGAAGAGAGTCAAAAGTTAGGTATCGACCTCGGAGTTTCAAGGTGAGAACTAGAAGTTAGGTACCAGTCTCGGAAGAGAGTCAAAAGTTTGGTATCAACCTCGAAGTTTCAGGATAAGAACTGGAAGTTAGGTACCAGTCTCAGAAGAGAGTCAAAAGTTAGGTATCGACCTTGGAGTTTCAAGGTGAGAACTGGAAGTTTGGTACCAGTCTTGAAAGAGAGTCGAAAGTTAGGTATCGACCTCAGAATTTTAGGGTGAGAACAGAAAGTTAGATTCCAGTCTCAGAAGAGAGTTGAAAGTTAGGTATCGACCTCGGAGTTTCAAGGTGAGAACTGGAAGTTAGGTACCAGTCTCGGAAGAGAGTTGAAAGTTTGGTATCGACCTCGGAGTTTCAGGGTGAGAACTGGAAGTTAGGTACCAGTCTCGGAAGAGAGTCAAAAGTTAGGTATTGACCTCAGAGTTTCAGGGTGAGAACTGGAAGTTAGGTACCAGTCTCGGAAGAGAGTCAAAAGTTAGGTATCGACCTCAGAAATTTAAACAGAATTCAATTTGAAGAAGAATTGAAAGATTGAAATCGACGGATTCAGATTGAAATTCAATACGAGATTTAGATTCATTTCTTTTGTTTTAGTGATTCGATTTTATTTCTTTTCATTTAGAGTTCGTATTACTTTGGAATTCGTTTTGACATTCAGACTTTTAAAAGATTCTCATTCATTTTCTTTTCTTTTCATTCTTCGTTCGAAGTTCATTTAACTTAATGGTGTTTCCCAGCCAATTTGCACAAAAGAGGTGAAGGCAAAACACGACATGATCGTTTTCATTTCAACTTGTTGAAAATACATCGTATAGCTCGATCCAAAACATGATGATATTTTCCTTGAAAATTCACTATCTCTTACAATCCACATAAATCCAAAATTGATTGTGTAAGATTCTTGCAAGTTTCTTTTAAAAATGCATCTGTCGAAATCCATGTCTGAATGGTGAAACACATGGACAATAACATCACCTTCCAAGCCACCCTTGGCAGGAATGTCATTTGGATGTGCATTGGAGGTGTGCTATTTTCCATGTAGCTCATGGCTCATAGGGTCAAAGGCTCCTCAACTCTGGATCTTGCTGAAAGTGGAAAGACATTTTGCTATCGTCCATCCTCCTGAAAGTGACGGAGATCCGCTCAACAGGCAAGCTTAGAATGCAATGTTTTGCTGTGTCCGCTCCATTTCCTTTTAACACCAAGTTGGAACCTACCAGTATAGGTATCTCCATCGGCCCTCGGAATTCACCGAGGCCTGCTATCCGGAGGTTAGATCCGAACATGATGTTACACTGGTTGACGAAGGAAACTGTGTAGAAAGGTCTAACAACGTCATGATGATCTATGTGTGGCGGTATGCAGTCTCCTTCCTTGTATATGTTGATGATGCAGCTATTGGGTATGTAGTTTACAGGCAATATCTTCCATGTCACCATCCTTCTTATCATCCTTTTAATGATTCTCGGCATCAGATCCACCTCACTGTGACAAGGTATCCCTGGTGGATTTCCCTTTCTATCGTCGGTGAAGTTGTAGCAACACCCGCATTGGATTGTAACTCTTCCTTTCCCATTCATCCACTTTCGGTGTTCGAAATAGGTCTTCTCCCTTAAGCGACCAACTAGCCCATTTTCTGAAGCTCGATGATGCAGTCCACAATCTGTTGCTGCTCATAATCTGAAACACATCAGTATGCAGCTCAAAGCCTTCTAGGATATTGATCCTCTTTCCTCAGATTCTTTCAAAATATTCGAAGGTTTTTTTTTTCAACTTTTTTGCAGTCTCTCTAGCTCGTATTCTAGAATTATTTGCAATCGGTGAGGTCTGGTAACGTACTGTGGGATGTATGGTTCAACCCCAACACGCTCTCCTGCATGTCTCGGCTCCTCGGGGATAGTCTTTGTCAGGACATCCTCCGGGGATGCTTTCATAATAAGACTCTTCAAAATTGGTACATCTGCAAGGCATCGTGTCGCCGATTCTGTTTCTACTCTTCTCGGGATTTCTTTCATCTTTTCCATTCTTCTTGGAGTTGATAGCCTCTTTTTTGGTTCCTGAAGAACCGGCTTCTTAGAAGTATTTTCACTGACGGTAGCAATTGTATCTTTGTGCTGGTCCGCTGCTAGCTTGCTCAGCGCTTTGTGAATGCGGTGGTTCTTGTTTCTTCGTTGCGTATGAGTGAGAGTAGCTCTCCTTACCTCTCGAACTTCTGTGGGCATGGCGCTGACAAGCTTGCCCCCTGCTGTAGCAACCACGGACATGACTTTCTTGTCTGCTCCTGTTGCATGAGCGGCATTTGCTTTTCCTTTCTTGCTGGTAGACTACTGACTTGGGCTTCCCAATTTCATTACTGTCTGGGTGCCGAACTCTTCCAGGTCGATCGGGGTCCAATCAGTTTCTTCGTACTATAATCCGGCCTGTATGAAATTAGAGTCGATTTCAATCATGGCCCCATCCTTCATCTTCTATTCATCGAGTGCTAGACTCATGCCATTCTTAAAGTTCAGAACCAACCGCCCGTTCGACATTTCCCTGCGAAAAATGAGGAAAGAATCAGGGCTGTACTAAAAACGAGAATAATAAGAAAAACACTTATTAATGGAAAATTCTTATTCATTTTTTTTTCAAATCTTAGTAGGAGTAGGAAAATATGAGAAAAGATCAGGAATGAGCTTGATTCGGAAGGAAGGATCAAAATTTTATTATTATAATTTCACATATTTTCTTTTAATATATCTTTTTTTTAATGATTTTTATCATCCATTTTCTTTTATGTTTTGGGTTCGAACCCAGATACAAATGATTACTCTATTCGTGCTTCTAGGAATGAGACTTCATTTTTTAAAGTTCATCCTTTGAAACATCAGGTTGCGTAATACTTCTTCAAATATCATCCATTGATTGGAAGCATAGGTCGTTCTCCACGGCAATTCACTAGTTGGTAGGAACCTCTAGAGTAGAATGTCTCAACCACAAACGGCCCCTCCTAAGTCAGTTCAATTTTACCTCCTATCTTGTAGTGTGCAAGAATAGTCCTCCTGATAATTAGAACCAAGTCACCGACTTTGAATGTCCTTGGGAGGACCAGTTTATCATGGGCCTGGATCATCTTGGCTTAATACAGTTCCAGATTCTGCTGTGCTGAAAGTCGTTTCACTTCCAAGCTTTCCAATTCTTCTAATAGTAGTTTGGCATTCTCTTCTGTAGTAATCTTGTTCGCAACTGCAATTCTGAGAGACGGAAGCTGCACCACCAAGGGTAAGACGGCTTCGGACCCGTACACTAGAGCGTAGGGCGTAGACTAGGTAGGAGTTCTGAACGTCATCCTGTAGGCCCATAAAGCTTCTAACAACTTCTTGTGCCAATTTTTCTTATTATCGTCCAAAGTTTTCTTTAGAATTTGGACGAGAGTTTTATTAAAAGCCTCGGCCAAGCCGTTTGCTCTTGGGTAGTAGATTGTTGAGTAGCACCAATCAATCACGTACCTTCTAACAAAATTATTGATCTTCGTACTTCTGAACGCTGACCAATTATCTGAGATAATTTTGTGTGGTACCCCAAAATGGTAGACGACTTGATTCTTGAAGAACTGTAGCACGTGATGTGCCTTAACCTCTATATGCGGTACTGCTTTTGCCCACTTGGAAAAGTAATCTGTAGCTGCAAGAATAAAACGATGTCCTCTCAAGAAAGGCAGTTCTATCGGACCCACAATATCTGTGCCCCAACATTCAAATGGCCACGACGTGATTGTCGGGTGTAGCACATTTGGATGTTGATGTAGAACCATTCCTTGCACTTGGCACTGGTGACAGCTCTTGGCAACCTTCATGCAGTCGGTCATCATTGAGGGCCAGTAGTACCCTAGTCTTGTAATCTTCATTTTCATTTTCGCACTCGACTGATAAGCGCCACAAAGTCCTGAGTGCACCTCTTTGACAATTTCACGAGCCTCGGACCCGCTCAGGCACCTTAGCCACATTTGATCGAAAGACCTTCTGTACAATGTATTATCTATTAATGTGTATGACAGAGTTCTTTTCTTAATTTGGTGGGCCACTGACTTATCGTCTGATAGGTTTCCTATTTGCAGGTATTCTATTAATGGCTACCACCAATGTTTCGTAATTTCTGCTACTGCTGCAACTCTCTCTTCTACTTTTTCTGATTTGTGTATCGCATCCATGTCGAGCTGTGAGAGGACCTGTCATCCCTGAACTGACATTTCTACTGACTCATCATGTAAGTAGGAAAACTCTTTTGCAAGGCGGGCTAGCGAGTCTGTAAAAGCATTTTCTCTTCTAGGAATCTTGTAGATCGTTATATTCGGAATATGCTCCAACAACTTCATGGCATACTGAAAGTACTGCTCGAGTCTTGGTTTCAGAATTTTGTACTGTCCTGCGACCTGTTGAATGATCAACTGAGAATCTCCGTAGATGTTAATATCTATTATCCCCATCTGAATGGTTAATTCTAGTCCAGTTATAAGGGTTTTGTATTCTGCTTCGTTGTTTGTACACGGTTTTGTTAGGTGGTAGGAGTATCTTAGCATCCCCCGCTCCGGTGTTATAAAGATTAGTCTGATTCCTGCCTTACCAGGCGCTATCGTTTGCAATCCTTTATCCTTCTGTGCTGAGGATGCTCCGTCGAAGTACAATTCCCAATGCTGATCATCGGGATTTTCTAGGCTCATTATCTGCTCGTCTGGTAAGTCGTCATTAAGAGGCGATTCTGCTGGTAAAGGGTGCGCTGCGAGGAAGTCTGCTAGGACTTGTCCCTTTACGACACGAAGAGGAACAAAAGTTATATCGAATTGCAATAGTATCATTGACCACCTGGCAAGTTTGTCGGAAAGCGTCGGTCGGGTCATCAAATATTGCAACGGATTAAACTTTGAAATAAGGTTGACCTTATGAGAAAGCATGTAATGCCTGAGCTTTTGGGCTGCAAAGACCAAAGCCAAACAATGCTTCTCAATCGAAGGATACTTTACCTCCATCGGAATCAGATGACGACTCAGGTAGTAGAGAGCATTTTCTTTTCCCTCATCATTGACCTGGGCTAGCAGGGCTCCAAGGGAGTCGTCTAAAGCCGCAGTATAAAGTATCAACGGTCGACCCGAGACTGGGGCTGCTAAGACAGGAGGTGTCATTAGGTATCATTTGATGTCATCGAAGGCATGTTGACATTTAGAGTCCCAAGTGAACTTGGCATCCTTCTTAATCAAAGCAGAAAAAGGCTGACACCTATCTGACAAATTTGAAATAAAGCGTCGAAGATATGCCAACTTCCCTTGAAAGGACCGTAGTTGTTTCAAAGTTTTGGGAGGCGCATTTATAACATAGCTTTAATCTTCTCCAGATCGATTTCAATTCCGTGATGTTGGACAACAAATCCTAAGAATTTCCCAGAGGTTACGCCGAAGGTGCACTTTAAGGGATTCATCTTAAGGTTAAATTGCTTTAATCGCTCGAAAACAATTCTCAAATCATACAGGTGATCTTCCTTCAGTTTTCTCTTGATGACCACATCATCCACGTAGCACACGACTTGGTCATGAATGGGATCATAAAAAATCCTCATCATTACTCCTTGGTATGTTGCTCCTGCGATCTTCAATCCGAAGGGCATCACTGTGTAGCAGTACACTCTGATTGGCGTTCTTAAGGCTGTGAGCTTTTCATCTTCTGGTGCCATCTTTATCTGATTGTATCCTGATGATCCATCCATGAAAGAGAAGACCTCGTGCGTCGAAGTGATGTCGATCATTAATTCTGGAATTGGCAGCGGGAACTCGTCCTTCGGGCATGCTTTATTCAAATCTCTGAAATCCACGCAGATTCTGATTTGACCGTTCTTCTTTCTGACTGGTACCACCTTGGCTACCCAGTTCGGGTACTGCTCTTCACGGACAAATTTAGCTTCTATTAGCTTCTTAACTTCAGCTATAACTTGTTGTTCGATTTCTAGACGCATTCTTCTGGGAGCTTGTCTGACCGGGATGGCAGTGTGATCCACTCCTAGCTTGTGAATTGCGACTTCTGGAGCTAATCCCAGCATTTCATCGTAATTCCAAACAAAACAGTCCTTGAATCCATTAGTAGCTTGATCATGTTTTCAGAATCTTCTTTATTGAGTAAGGAGCTAACAAAGGTCGGCCTAGGCTCTTTGTTAGTACCTAAGTTAACTTCCATTAACTCCTCTATTGTAGATTTAATTTCCTCTTCAAATTCTAGCGGAGCATCTCTAATCAGCAGATCTTTGAGATCGTCTGAAGCTTCCAAGCAGTCTTCATCAGGCTCGCAAGTGACAACCAAGAAAAATCTCGTATCATCGACTGATCCTACTATGCTGAATCCAAGGCAATGCTTTGAATTGGGCGGACGACTGGCGTTATTCCATAATTTTTCAAAGCGCTGTGATTGACCTTTTGTCCACTGTTTAAATAAAATACCATGCTGAATTAAATTTTGAACACAGGGAGAGTACCACTCAAAAGGTAATTCCATTCATTTGGAAGAAGTAACATCTTCAAATTGTAGATCATTTTCAATTTTGGAAGAAGAAGCACCACGGTAGAACTTGATTGGCTTAGTACTACCACACGTAATTCTTTGACCACCATACCCTCGATCTTATTAGGATAGATCAGGGTCAGGGTCATAATATGTACAAAACAGTTTCTCTTCTCGTACATCGATTTGTATTCTTCATTCTTTTCATCTTCGAGAGAGATCTTGAACTGAGGTTTCTTTTGATTTATTTGTTGACCTCATTTTTGGTAAGGTCTGATCTCTCTCCTTAGTACTTAGGATCTAGCCATAGGTTTTCCCTTCGACTATCCTAGAGGACTAGAAATGGGACCCACAACTTAGAAATTCAAACACTTCTTGACTCCCTTCAAACCCCACAATTTTGACAGTAAACCCCCGGTCACTTAGAAGGTTGAAATCAATATGTGGAGGTTTAAATGATGAGTTTCCTATAGGATTCTATGGCTTTAGGATAAGCTTGGGTGTCCTGGTCTCGGTGAGGGCAAGCTTGCACACAGAACACTCTCACCCACTCAACTCCCTGACTCATGTAGGTAACTCATATGGATGGACCTTAACCCCTAAGCCCCTGGCTAAGAGGGTTAGGAACAACATATTGAGTTCCTAAAATGAGTCCTCGCATGGCTCTTGTGAGCTTAATATGGCTTCATGGCTCAACCAAAATGACCCCATTTTACTCACACTTAATTAATCTTCATTTCCCCCAAATTTCAATTTTTGACCCCGGGGCCCTAAACCCACCAAACCTACTAAATGCCCCTGAAATTGCCCAAAATTTGCGAAATTGCCTAAATTACTCAAAATTCCTCAAAATCAATTGTAAATATTCTCCACCACTCAAATTGATCATCCATGGCCAAATATACCAAAATTTTGCAAAATACCCCACAATAACCTCCAAATACCCAAAATGCCCTTTTTTTAACCCAAAAATCCAAAAATTCTAAAAATTCTCAAAAAGTTTCAAAAAAATCCCAAATATACCCAATTTCATTTTGTTCAACTGCCACAAACTCCAATTTTTTCTATTTAAACCAATTTGATCAAAAAGTTCCAAATGGGCCCTTAAGGCCCAAAATGGCCAATTAACTCAATCTGCCCCAAATTCAACCCAAATTTTACCCAATTTTCCTCAAATTTTATTTGAAATCT
Organism: Papilionanthe hookeriana x Papilionanthe teres; assembly: GCA_022702705.1. Lineage (NCBI taxonomy): Eukaryota > Viridiplantae > Streptophyta > Magnoliopsida > Asparagales > Orchidaceae > Papilionanthe > Papilionanthe hookeriana x Papilionanthe teres. Next base: position 122,630,433 of record CM040425.1, read on the forward strand.
TCCTAACATCCCCAAAAACAAAACTCTAACTTAATTTACCCAATATTTTGACCCAAACTTCACCCAAGCCTAACCTAAACCGAAATTCCCAAAATTGGCCTAAACCAATCATAAACCCAAATAAGCCCAAATCTCAAAATCAAAGCCTAACCAAAATTGAAAACTCTTTGTTACACTCCCATAAACATTTTGCAATATCAAAAACCAACATTAGCCCAACCTTAGCCCAAGTTATCCCAATTGGACCCACTTTGACCCTATTATTAAAGAAGCCCAAATTAAACCCAATTAAACCCCAAATGAAACCAAATATTTTCTAAAAATTTCATGACACATCCCTAAACTAAATGCAACATTTGTTTGACACAATCTTTTACAAAAATTTTTTTCCTAAAGTTTATTTTAAAATCTAAAATCCCATCCCCTTAAAGCATTTAAAAGCCCATTTTCATCAAATTTAAAAAGCCCAAATGTCTAATCCAAAGCCCACATGACATTTCTTTCCATCATCCATTTAATAAAAATCACCCATAAGTTTCAAAACCATCATTAAACTATTCCAAATCAAGCTTCATGAAATTTTTCTATCAAAATGCCAAAATCTCTAAAATCTATTTCCATGAAATTGACCACACTTTGCCCAAAGCCAAATGGAGCCATGGAGCAATGCATAAGCCATATGCAAGCCTTGGGAGCCACTTTACATATCACCATGCCATTAATTGCAAAAGGAGGAGCCTCTTTTAAACCCCCTTACAAAAGTTTTAACCCTTTCAATGCTTCACCTTAACCCATTAATCCAAATATTCATGGATGGGGACTTCACCACCCTTTGCTGGCTGACCCAATTGATTCCATCAGCCCAAAACCAGGTCATGGGGGGTGCACCCAACCCATTTGCATGAGTTGACCAAACCAAGCCCAAAATGAGCTCTCCCCCATACCATTTAAATCAAACACCTTTACACATGTCCAAAGTCAAATGAACTCACCAAACCCCAGCCCTGACCTCACTGAGTCAGATGGTGACCTGACCCTGGCCTGACCACCACCTGAGTCACCTGAAAACACCATGGCCGAGAGCTCCATGTGAGCCAAAAATTCAAATTCTCCCTTGCTGAGCTGTCCCAACCCCAGTGGACACCATGGCTCTTCTTCTCCTCCCCTGAGTAGCTGATCCCAGCCTTCAATTGCCTCTGTGAAGCCCCATAGACATGTCTATTTAAACCCACCACCTCCACGGCCAAATGAGGTGATAAAATTAACCTTACCAAAACTCTGCCAAAATTGCTCCAAACTCTTCTCCTAACCTAGAGCAGTTGATCCCCAGTGAAATCCAGACCTAAAACCCCTCTGTTAGTTCAATTTCTAAGCTCAATTCTCAGCCTACAGACAGGACACTTCACCACAGTGAGCCAATCCTCAAATTGATTGACTTTATACCTTCACCAGACCAAGAGAAGAAGTTCCCCGGTGAAAGCCCCCTCACCAGGCCAGCCATTCTTCCTGTCAGCCAAGCTTTGAGTCGACCTTGGTCACTTTCATACCTAGGCATTTCACCATAGCTCCAGGCTTCATCCCTAGCTTCCCTTGACGCCAAAGAACGTGCCAAGCCCATCTGATTGAAGCTTCACTTCTCAGAGCTAAGGTATTGAACTCCTCCTTCCTTAGAGCTTCTTTTGATTCTCCATTTTGTTTGAGTCGATTTCAACGTATGTTAGGCATATAGATGTGTTCGTCTTGTCGAGATGAGTTCATAGAGCCCAAGATCATGTAATTTGGTGGAGTATTGAGTGAGATCTTAGGGTTAGAAGGTGGACGGCTCTCGGGGCGCACCAGTCGTAGACGATGACCAGCCGCCGTCGGATCGAGCATGTTTCGGATGGACGACCAGGATCATGCCGGATGAGAGCTGGGAACAAAACCGTGGGCCGCGTGGCATCCTAGTCAGATGGCGGTGTCAAATGGCGGAGCGACGAGTGTGCTTTCGACCCGGACGAGGATGACGCGGCGCTGACTGGTTTAAGTAGATAAATAGGAATTTTTTGAATTTATTAAATACCCAGAACTTTGAAAATTCATATCTTTGCATATAAAAATCATAAAAATAAAATAAAAATACCTTCTCGCTCAGTGAACAGAGGAGAATAATGTGGAAAAAGAATTAAGTTGTTTTGTTAAATATTTTATTTTTAATTAATTTAATACTTTTTTAAGTATTTCAATTCTCCATTCATGCATGTAATTCACCATGGCATGAGACCATAAGGCTTTTGTAGCCTCTATTCTTGGGAACATTCCTTGAATTTTCCAAGACCAGAGACATTTCTATAACAAGTTATTTATTTTCCAATTTTATGTTTCTGTTTTGGAATTTTAATTCCAATAATTTGCATGTTGCTTAGAAAATTCTAGGAAAATTAGGGGAAGTATCTTAGGATCAGAGGACCCTAGGAAAATTATGGTTTGATTTAATTCCTTAAAAATAATCTTAATTAGCCTAAGCACTCAAAACTAAACTTTAATTAATTAGGAGTAACCACACATCAAAATCACTTGAAAATAATTCTCCACTATCACCTAGGATGTAGAGAATCTCACATAAAAATTTCAAGTCAATTGGAAATAGTTTAAGCCATTAAATGAATTATTTAAGTTGTATGGTCATTTTTAAAATTAAAAAATTCATAAAACCCAAAATACATTTCAAAAATTCACCAAATTGGTTTTGGGGCTTCTCTGATATCAGAGGAGTCTAAGAAAATTAAAATTGGGATTTTTATAAAATTTTCATTTTTAACCATATTTTGAATATTTTAATAATTAAAAAATAATTAAAATCACAAAAATGTTAAAATTCATAAAAATGTTTTATTTGGTCCCCTAATCACTTAGGAACCACCCAAACATTTTTCCTAAGTCCCTAGGTTAAGATATTGAATTTTAAAGGCTTAAGACAATTTTTAATATTAAAAAATAGATTTTCCAACATTTTCACCAAATTAATACTAATAAATCAAAGAAAAATTAGAAAAATATAAAATTTATTTCTCTGGACTCCTTGAGGTTAGAGGGACTTAAGAAAAATATAAAATCCATTTTTAAACTTTAATTTTATTTTATAATTAATTAATACCCAGAAACTCAAAATAATTATAATAAATAAAATATAATTCAAAAAATAACCAAAATTGGTCCATGTGATCCTCTGGTTAGTAGAAACATCTCATAATTTTTCTAAGGATAGAAACTTTACCTTGGTCATGTTATTGAATTTTCATTAAAAATCCTTATTTTATCAAAATAATTATATAAATTAAATTAAAGACAGAAAAATCACATTTTCTCCTCTAATGTCTTAACTGACATGTGAGTGAAGTGACATAAAAATTTCAAGTTCATTTGAGCTCAATTTGGTGAGTTATGAAGTGATTAGGCTTAAAAGGGGCATAAAAGTAATTAAGGATTTTAACCCTAATTAATACTTTAACTTCTATTGAAGGGAGGGTAAAATATTTGATCTTAATTTTCTCTTGGATGATTGAAACTTAGGGAAATAAAGGGGTGGAAACCCATTAGTCACTTTGAAAATATTAAAATGGAACTTTAATTAATTAAATCATGTAAAATTTGGGAGAATAATAATTAAAATTTAGATTATTAACATTAGGGATATGATTTAAGACGATATCAACTCTCCAATCTACAATCCCTAAATAGATTAATTCAATAATAATCAACTTTTAATTAATTCTAAAATGATGACTAAAATTAATTATTAAAAAGGGAAATAACCCTTAATTAAATTAAAGCTTAAAACATTAAATGATTTAACAATCAAATTAAAATAAATTTTAAACATTTAAACTTAATTTGAAATCACTTAAGAACAAACTTAAAACAAATTTGAAACCTCAAGTAATCTTAAAACAATTCATAATTAAAAAAAATATGAAAATCAAACAAATTAAAATCAACCTAAAGTATTGTAATTAATCCAAATCAAGTCATCAAAATTTAATAAAATTAAATAATTAAACACCTCTTTCAACCTAAGAAAATTTAAAATATTAAGATCATTTAAAATATAAAGATTTAATTGAATTAAAACAACTTGAATACTATTCCAAACTTAAAATTATTAATCAAAATTTTATAAATAAACCAATCACTTTAAATCATCAATTCCAATTTTAAATTAAGAATTGTTAAAATCTTTAACAAACAAATTTATCCCTGAAGGCTTTCATTGTTATTATAACTCTTAAATGGAGCATCAAGTGACAAGTCACTTTACTCATCGGATAATCAAATGTCCATGTTTACTGAGCAAGAAGCAAGACTTAACTATATTCTTGGATGATTAATTCACCTGTACAATGGAGTTCATTTAGACTCAAAATAATCTCAGATGTATCAAAAATATGTTTAGGATTCGTCCTAAGCACTTCCTCAATATAATGGGATGTTTTAGAAGAACAATTGAACTTAATTGTTCTTCAGTGAAGAAAATCATCCATAAAACACAAGAACCTAGACGTCATAGGAAATGACTAGCAATAGGATTAGGAATTTGATAGACAACCAGAACCTTCCCTTAGCTTTACCTAGGTATTTCTTGCAATTATATAAATGATCTAACATGAGTTTTAAGTGCAGCATGGAATGACGGGAAGACCCTCCATGTACGCTTTTACTTTATTGCAATTTACTTACCTGTACTGCACTTTACTTTTCTTACATGTTAAACAAGAATGTCACCCTGCATGAAAACTGAAACTTTTAGGATAGCCAAAAAACTGAAACCCAAAACTAAATTAAAATCAAAACAAGATAAAATTTACCACCACAACATTCAAAAGAAAAAACAACTCAAATTTTAATCATAAACAGAACAACGAAACCACAACTGCAACTAAATTAAAATGTCTCGTTGGATGATCGGGAATACCTCGGATGATGTAACCTACGTGTTGCTAACTGGATTTCCCACGGTCTGAATCAAAGTGTGGAACTCATTTAGTTGAGTTTAGTAAATTCATTTGGACTAAATGAATCTGATGAAAATAACAGTGCCGGAATAATAGAACCGTGGGATCTTAACCGGTGTTGTTATAATCAACTTTAAGATTCCCCTAACAAAATGTTAAAACACCTGAACCAAGACTTTTCTAAACCAGAACACTTCTCTCATCTCCTGATTTTCACTTTCCAAAACTAAACCTTCTGCAACAATAAGGAGCTTGGAGCACAGTGGGCAGCACGGCCATCTTCATCAGCAAAACTTGAGTCTACTTCAACAAAATCTTTCTTAGAATTAAATAACAAAGCCATAAGATTTTGAGGTAGTTTGCTTAATGCAACATAAATCCTCAACTTTCCGTTAGGCATTTACCTAATCATATTATGCAAATTAAGCCCTAGCCAGTCTTAAGACTCCGAGATAGTTGTTTGGTACAACATAAACCCTCACATCTTTGAGGCTATTTGTGTGATTATGTCATACAAATATAAGTCCTAATTAATTAAATTTGGCAGGATTGAAACATTAAATATACTCTCAAATTGAAGCCAAACAATAGGATAGTTGGGAAGTCACTGAAGTTTACTTCGGGTCCGTGACATCCCCTAATTCTATTCCTTTGAATTCTTAAAATAAACTGTTCCAAATTTGATCCATTCCCTATTGAAATTTTCAAAATCCAATTTGTTTGAAACCTTAAACTTTGAAATTCTTGAGAGCAAAACCACTGATCATTATCGAGAGTTTTCTTAAGTGATTCCTGTCACTTAGGATGTAATTAACTATAGGGGATTTCCCTTATAGGGAACTTTAAGAACCTAGGTAATATAAACCCTGCTTAATTCCTTTATATTAAGCATGGGAACTTGTCGGCTTATAAAATTGGTTTGCAGACCAAACAGATGTTACAAATCTTCTAGTTTACTTAATCGAGCACCATCATCAAGTAGTATGTCTATTCCTCGGGATAGATATGTGGTTTGTGATGCGGCATTCGTTAATATAAACTATTTGGGATGTGAGATCGGTTTGATTTCATATCTTAAAATTTTCAAATTTAAAACTACTTTTTTTTTAAACCAAAATATTACTTTTCAAATTATATATATTTAAATTAAATTTAATATCTAAAGTTTGCCGACAATTTCGGTAGGCGACCCCTTTTCAAAATACAACATAACCTAAAAATATGCCGACATTATTGTTGACGCTTCTTCCTTGGTTTCTTCTTCTTCAGAACTGTTCTCCTATTCAACATTGATGACCAGTTTCTTCTGTTCAACTGTTCCACCGTTTCTTCCTCGACCTTGCCCCCGACCTCTTCCTCAGGTGCGAGCTCTAGAGAAACCTTCACCATCTCGCAGTAAGGGAGTGGTGAGTAACTGTTGAACAAGAATTTCAGGTTCTTTGTCATCTCGAACTTCTTTTTCTTTGTTTGGTATGACATTTATGAAAAAGATGGTTTTCTTTGGAGGCGCGTAGTGGCTGCATCTTCGTGAATTTCAATCTCGTGTACAGAAAAAGGTTGCAAGTTTCCTTTGATGCATTGTTCTCCCCCTCCTTCATAATTTTTTATGCAATGGTGTAAAGACGACGGTACCATCTGATTCTCATGGATCCACAGCAGACCCAGCAGAGCGTTGAATGATGTCTCAGAATCAATTATATGGAATTTTGTTGTTGTCTTCGCTAAATCACTGATCTTCATTAATAGCGTTATTGATCCAAGAGCTCTCTCTCCTTTCTGATTGAAGCCTCTTAGTAACATCTTTTCTGCTTTAAGGTCGCGAGCATCGTTTCCAAATATGCTAACGTCTGAAGGTTCATTATGTTGATCGATGCTCCTAGATCAACTAACACTCTCGAGAGCGTAAAATTTCTAATAGTAACTGAGATGTACAACGGTTGGTTGTGATCTGCTGTTCCAAGTAGTAGGTCATTTTCCGTGAAGGTAACACCATGTTGTTCTTTCAACGAGCAAACCTCTTCTAAGGAATTACAGGCCATTTGAGCTAAGAAAATTTTTGGATCAATTAAAGCCTTGCTCAGAGTTTCCCTTATCTCCTTTGACAGGATCAGAGCATCGTAGATGCTCAGTTTGGTTGGTAGCTTTCTAAGATGGGCTAGTACATTATAATCCACTTTATTACCTGATTCTTTATTTTCTTCCCGAATGGGCAATTCTTCTGCTGGGGTTGGCTATTACTGAGCAACCACCTGCTTTCCTTTATCCTTTAGACCCATTCTCGGGGGTATAACTTTTTCGCTTCGTAGATTAACCTCTGTTATTTCTTCTACATCTGGTGCTGGATCTGCTGGTGTCTCCTCTTGAATCAGAGCAACTGGCTCTTCTGAAATTGTTTTGGAATCTGATAACTCCAATTCTATCATGATCGGAGCTCCTCGGAATACATAAACAGACTCATCACTTCTTGAGCTTTCGTAGCCATCCTTGTGAACGTCTTCTCCTTCATCGTGGTCCTCAAAGTTTTGTATGATTTGAGAATCAATATTTGTATCGAAATAGAGATCCGAATTAGGTTGGTTATCGTTAGTTACGTAATCGTTAGAAACAGTCAAAACGTAGCCAACACCAAAACTCTTATCATTATAAGATCCCACTGAGGCGAGCAAATAATCATACAGAGTCAGAGGTCCGAGGGATTTATCTCCCAAATCAGAAACAACCATCCTAGGATAAGTAGCCCCTAGTCTACCCTTCAGAGCCTCAGTCTTCTCTTCTTCCATGATCTTCTCCTCCTTCTGGGGTAGTTCTTCGATCGCAAGCACGATTGTTCCAAATTTTTTTTTGAAGACTTCTTCCAGACAGTACTCCATCCATCATCGGTCGTGTACGGGTCTATCAGAACAATAGGATCCGTTGAAATAACATTGACGGAACCTCTTTTTCGGGCTCCTTCATGTAATCCTTCGGGATCGTTATGTTCCCTCTCCAGAGATTATCCTTGAGTCAATTCTTGAAGGTGAATCAATCTTCAATCTTGTGTTCGAGCATCCTATGGTAGGGACAGTAGTTTGGATGATCCTTCTTGTTGACTTCCTCCGGCGTCTTCATCAAACTGCGGAACATCTTAGTCAGTGCTTCAGTCTTGAAGGGGTAATCCTTATTCAAAAGTTCCTTCAGGGTACGTGGTGGACGAGGCGACGGCTGATCATGCTGCCATGATTGATAGCTCGGTCGAGGCTGTTGATAGCTCTGTTGAGGCTGTTGATAAGTCCGTTGCGGTGGTTGGTAACTTGGTTGTGGCTGCTCTGGCTATATCTGCACTGCCTGCTTACCCTTATTTACTACCGCGGTGATTCGGGATTTCTTTTTGAATGCTTTCATTGGCATCTGCTTATCGGCTTTATCAACGAAACTCAACTGTTTAGCCTCCTCTTGCAAGCTCCCGGCCTTGCTAAGCAACTTCTCGAAAGTCTTAATCATGAATCCTTTGAGGAGAAGTGCTATCAGACCATGGATACTCTTAAGTAGGATACCGATCACATGTTGTTCCTGAAGTTATGGTTCACACTTCATGCTTAAATTTCTCCATCAAAGTATGTAATCCACCAAAGTTTTGTTCGGTTTTTGTTGCTCCACCACTAAATCACCAATAGTGATGTGGTGCCGGGCTCCAGCAAACCGCTTAACAAAAAGGTTCTCTAATTCTGAAAAGGTCTTGACTGAACCATTCGGAAGTTCTGCATACCAATTGAAGGTAATCCCTGACAAACTGCTGACGAACTGATGAAAGAGTAATGCGTCGCTCCCACCCGGCATTGCAGCAACAAGCACGAAAATGTGTGACATGCTGCCTGGGGTTTCCTGTACCATAAAAAGTCTTAAAAAGAGGTGGTACTAAGCCTTTCGAGTATTTAACTGCATCAAATTCTTCAAGGTAAGGTCTACCCATCTGAATAGATGCTCCACTCTTAGATTGGGCTAAGGCCTCTCGCACCTGCTATTCCACCATATTCTTAATATCCTTTTCAGGAATCATACTCTGCGTTGAATCCTTCTTTGGCTATTCATCACCATTTACAGATGTAATTTCTTTTCCTCCATCTGAATTTGAATGATCTCTGGGGGTGTTTCCTTTTCAGGTTGAAGTTGACTCTGGAGAGTGGCTAAGGTGGCCACCATCTCCTCCATCCTCTTTGCCATTTGGGAGATCGTGTCATCCTTTTCTTGAAGACACGCTCTCATTGCTTCTGGTTCGTCTCTTTCTAAAGTTGACGGAACTCCCTGCAGAGCTGCCGATGCTCGGGTCTAGACCATGTTGATCTCAGCACATTCTTCATCCATGAACTCTGACAAATCCGCTTCATTTCCCATTCCTTCTCTTCTTTCCCTTGCCAACCATCGAATGTCGGTTCTTAACTTTTCTATAGTATCCTCAAGTGGTCTTTTCCAAACAGTCTCGCGGTTGTCAGGCAACAACTGTTGAACCTCATTTACAGGAGTTTCCTTTAGAGGAGCAGCACTTTCTCATATTCAGGTTCTCTGACGAGACTTCTCTTCCCAGAGCATTCTATCGGTATCGGTTCAACAATAATAGGTTTCCACACCATCCTTCTTGTAGTAGATGACCAAGGACCATATGTTCTGTCGGTTGTACGTTAGTAGGTGGTGTGCTCCCTAATATGGTGACCTGATACGATAACATGTGAACTCCTCTCACTAGCTCGCACTTTCTTCCGTGGCCTTTCTATGGCAGTGACAGGGTCTACTCGTGATCCGAGACGGGATCTAGCTGGCACTCATCCCATTCTTCTTAGAATCTCTGACACGGGCATTCCTCTTTTCTAGCTAACCTCTCCACTAAGGCTCACAATCGGGTAAGCGGCGTAGCCTTGATCTTCATCTTCTTACTATCACTGTAGTATGCAGGCAAGCACAACATAGCGGCAATCCTCTGAGCATCTTCCTCGTCAGATGCAACAGAGAGAGGGTGGAATCTACTTCCTTCTAACAGTGGTGAGATCTCAGGCAATTCTTCTCCTTCCTCAGGAATCTCCTCAAGAAACGCGGCTTCAACAGCTTTAGCCTTCTTGATCCCGGCGATCTTTTTATTTATGTTCCTCCTTTGCGTCTTGGTTAAGGGTGTGAATCTTGAACTGGAACCTATCTCGAAGATGGACGGTACTACAGCAAAATCTGAACCCTCTACGGTAACAGAGTCATCACTAACTTGGATTTCCTTCCCTTTCAGTTTAGTGGAAGCTAGGGTAGGTGCAGTAATGACCAAACCAGTGGGGGTAGAGATGACAGTTCTGGGCGTAGCAGCTAACCTCTTATGAATAGCGGCATTCCTTTCAGCTGGGACCCTCTGCAGGGGAGGGAACTCTTGAGTTGATTTTAGGTTAAACCAATCATAGGTTCCTCAGTTTCAGGTACTTTGTTCATCAGCGCAAACAGCGTAACATCTGCAAACTTAATGTCTGTGTTGTTGAATCCCTGTCCAACGCGGATAATCGCATCGTCAGGCAGCTCATCCTGGTAGATAACTAAGTCTAATCCATTAGTGAAGCAGAAAATTAACTTCGGTGCAGACATTTTTTGTAGGGTAGATTCTAAGCGTCAGTTCCAAATTATGCATTCTTTTGTCAGGACGAAAAAAGAGAATCTGAACACATTCCCATTTATCTTTTTATTTTCGTAGTTTTATTTACAAGGTATTATCAGATTCTACTTTATTTGTCTATTTGTGATTTTTTTTCTTAAAAAAAAGTTTGTTTATTAAGAGGTTGTCCATTAGAAGGTTTGTTCGTTAGGAATGAAATGGGTTTTAAAAAAAGGGAAGGGTTAAAGGAAAGGTAAGGGTCCCAATCCAGAAACTAGAAAGAAAAAGAGAGTCTCACAAGACTGCTCATCCTGAGGAACCGCTCCTAAACTAACACCAATTGGGGGTCCACCCCACCTCAAATAGGTAAAAGGATTTCGAAACCTCTCTGTTTAGGGGTGTCTAAACAGTGGCTCCAAAATCCAAGAGAATTGACTATACCCGTCAAGACAAAAATGAACGTGGTATTTCAACAGAAAAAATGATAGTTTGATCCACTAGAGATATGGACTCACTACTGATTTATGAAAGGAAAACCATCTGATCAAGATGGAGAGAGGAACTAGTCCCCAGCGGAGTCACCAGAAACATGTCGGCTTATTTTTTTTAGGTTGTATGTTGTATTTTTAAAAAAGGGGTCGCCTATAGAAGTTGTCGGCAAATTTTAGATTTTAAATTTAATTTAAATATGTATAATTTAGAAAGTAACATTTGAGTTTGAAAATAAGTTATAAAAAAAGATTTAGGATATGAAATCAAACAGATCTCACATGTCGAATAGTTTATATAGACGAGCACCACATCACAAACCATGTATCTATCCCGAGGAATAGACATACTGCTTGATGATGGGGCTCGATTAAATAAACTAGAAGATTTGTGCATATTTTTGGTCTGCGAACCAATTTTATAAGCCGACAAGTTCCCCTGCTTAATATAAAAGGATTAAGCAGGGTTTATATTACCTAGATTCTTAAAGTTACCTATAAGGGCAAGCCTCTATAGTTAATTACATCTTAAATGTCCGAAGACACTTAAGAAAACTCTCAATAATGATCAGCAGTTTTGCTCTTAAGAATTTCAAAGTTTAAGGCTTTCAAAAAGTTGGATTTTAGAAATTTCAATAGGAGATAGCTCAAATTTGGAACATTTTATTTTAAGAATTCAAAGGAAGAGAAGTAGGGGATGTCACAGACTCAAAGCGAACATCGGTGACTTCCCTACTATCCTATTGTTTGGCTTCAATTTGAGAGTTTATTTAATGTTTCAATCCTGCCAATTTTAATTAGTTGGGACTTATGCTTATATGATATAATCACACAAATAGCCTCGAAGATATTAGGGTTTATGTCGTACCAAATGACTACCTCAGAGTCCTAAGACCGGTTAGGGCTTAATTTGCATAATATGATTGTGCAAATGCCTAACTAAAAGTTGAGGATTTATGTTGCACTAGGAAAACTACCTCAAAATCCTATGGCTTGGTTATTTAATTTTAGGAATGGTTTAGCTGATGTAGACTCAAGTTTTGCTGATGAAAATGGTACGTGCTGCCCACTGTGCTCCAAGCTCCTTGTTATTGCAGAAGGTTTAGTTTTAGAAAGTGGCAATTAAGAGATGAGAAAAGTGTTTTTATTTAGAAGAGTCTTAAAGTTCAAATTCATTAATATTTTAATTGAAATAAATCTTAAAGTTGATTAAGCAGGACCGATTAAGACCCCACGGTTCTGTCATCCCAGCACCACTATTTTCATCGGATTCACTTAGTCCAAATGAATTTGCTAAACTCAACTGAATAAGTTCCACACTTTCATTTAGACCGTGGAAAATCTCGTTAGCAACACGTGGGCTACATCATCCGAGGGATTCCCGATCATCCAGCGAGACATTTTAATTTAGTTGTAGTTGTAGTTTTGTTGCTCTGTTTGTGATTAAATTTTGAGTTGTTTTATATTTTGAATGTTGTGGAAGTGAATTTTATCTTGTGTTTATTTTTTTTATTTAGTTTTGGGTTTCAGTTTTGTGGCTATCCTAAAGGTTTCAGTTTTCATGCAGGGTGACTTTCTTGTTTAACATGCAAGAGAAGTTAAGTACAATGCAGGTAAATAAATCGCATAAAATAAAAGCGTACCTGGAGGGTCTTCTCGTCATTCTCGACTACACTTAAAACACATGTCGGCACATTTATATATTTCAAGGAAAGCACCTAGGCAAAGCTAAGGGAAGGTTCTGGTTGTCTACTAAAATCTTAATCCTACTGCTAGTCAATTCCTATGACGTCTAGGTTCTTGTGTTTTGTTAAGGATGATTTTCTTCACTAAAGAACAATGATGCCTCACTATTCTTTGAAGACATCCCATCAAGTTAGAGAAGTGCTCAGAATTGAATTCCAAACATCTTCTTAAACATTTTAGGGATTACTTTGAATTCAGTTAGTTTCATTGGAGTAGTGAATCGATCACCCAGTTTACTCTTGCTCAGTGAATTAGGATGTTTGATTATCCTATAAGTGAAGTGACATTTCATTTGATATTCCATTTAGGAGTTATAATAATGAAAGTCTTTAGGAGCAACTTAGTTTGTTAAAGGATTTAACCGTTTTTTAATTAAAGTTGAATTGTTGTTTTAAGATAATTCAATTTCAGAATTCAGTTTGATTTTTCTTTTAAGTGTTTTAAGTCACTTAAGTTGAAAGCAATGTTTAAACTGTTTAATTTCATTAAATTTTTATGATTTAAATTTAATCATATTTTTTTAGGTTGGCTTTAACTGGTTTAGTCTTCACATTTTTAATTATCAATTGTTCTGATATTACTTAATATTTCAAATTTGTTTTAAGTTTTGTCTTAAGTGATTTTAAGCTAATTCTAATGTTTCAGATCCATTTTTTATTTGATTATTAAATCATTTAATGTTGTAAGCTTTAATTTAATTAAATGTCATTTCCTCTTTAATTATTAATTTTAATCATCATGTCTTTAAAGTTAATTAAGAGTTTGATATTATTGGAATGATTCATTTAGGGATTTAAGATTAAAGAATTGATATCTTCTTAAATTACATCCCTATTTTAATAATCCAATTTTTTAATTATCCGTCTAAAACTTAAATTGTTTAATTAATTAAGGTTCACTTTAAATATTTTCAAGGTAATTAATGGGTTTATACCATTAATTTCCCTAAGTTTCAATCATCCAAGAGAGAATTTAAGATAAAATATTTTACCCTCCCTTTGATTAGGCCTAAGATATTAATTAGGATTAAAATCCCTTAATTACCTTTATGCCCTTTTAAGCCTATTCACCTCATAACTCACTAAATTGAGCTCAAATGAATTTGCAATTTTTATGTCACTTCAATTACATGTCAATTAAGACATTAGAGGAGATAATGTGATTTTTTCAATTTTAATTTAATTTATATAATTATTTTAATAAAAGTAGGGATTTTCAATGAAAATTCAACAACATGACCAAGATAATGTTTATATCCTTAGGAAAATTATGGGATGTTCCTACTGACTGGAGGACCACTTGGACCAATTTTGGAGATTTTTGAATTATATTTTATTTATTATAATTATTTTAATTTTTAAGGTATTAATTAATTATAAAATAAAATTAAAGTTGGAAAATAGATTTTATATTTTTCTTAAGTCCCTCTGACCTCAAGGAAGTCAAAGAAATAAACTTTATATTTTTCTGGTCTTTCCTTGATTTATTAGAATTATTTTAGTGGGAAGGTTTGAAAATTTATTTTTTAACATTAAAAATTACATTAAGCTTTTAAAATTCAATATCTTAACCTAGAGACTTAGAAAAAATATTTAGTTGGTTCCTAAATGATTAAGGGAAAAAATATGACATTTTTGGGATTTTTGATATTTTTGTGATTTTTATAATTTTTAATTATTAAAATATTAAAAATAGAGTTAAAAATGAAAATTTTTATAAAATTCCAATTTTTATAAAATTCCAATTTTAATTTTCTTGGACTCCTCTGATATCAGAGAAGCCTCAAAACCAATTTGGTGAAATTTTGAAATGTATTTTGAGTTTTATAAATTTTTTAATTTTTAGAATAGCTATGTCACTAAATTAATTCATTTAATGGGATAAATTAACCCCAATTGACTTGAAATTTTTATGTGAGTTTATCTGCATCCCAAGTGATAATGGAGAATTGTTTTCAAATAATTTAATGAGTGGTTACTCTTAATTAATTAAAGTTCAGTTTTGAGTATTTATGCTAGTTAAGGTTATTTTTAAGGAATTAAATCAAACCATAATTTTCCTAGGATCCTCTGGTTATAAGATACCTCCCCTAATTTTCTAGAATTTTCTAAGCAATATGTTAATTATTAGAATTAAAATACCAAAACAGACACATAAACTTGGAAATTAGATAACTCTCCATAGAGATGGCCTCTGGTCTTGGAAAATTCAGAGAATTTTCTCAAGATCAGAGGCTACAAAATCCCTATGGTCTCATGCCATGATGAATTATATATGCAAGTGGAGAATTAAACATCACAAAGAATATTTAAATCATTAAAAATTATAGACTCAACAAATTGATTTAATTCTTTTTCCACATTATTATCCTCTGTTCACTGAGCAAGAGGGTATTTTTGTTTTATTTTTGTGATTTTTCTATGCGAAGATATGAATTTTCAAAGATCAGGGCATTTAAATAATTCAAAAATATCCTATTTATCTACTTAACCACGTCAGCATCGCGTCATCCTTGTCCGGGTCGAAGCTCCACGTGGCGCGCTCTTGTTCGACGATGCCATTTGACTCGGCAGCCACGCGGCCCGCGGTTCATGTCCCATTGCTCCATCCGACGCGATCCTGACCGTCCATCCGATACATGCCCAATCCGACGATATCCGTTCATCGTCCCGACTGGTGCGAGCCGAGAGCCGTCCAGCTTCTACCCCTAAGATCTCACTCCATACTTAACCAAATCACATGTTCTTGGGCTCTATGAACTCGTCTCAACAAGACGAATACATCTATATGACTATCATGCATTGAAATCAAACCAAACAAAATGGAGAATCACTGGAAGCTCGGGAGGAAGAAGAGGTTAATACCTTGGCTCTGAGAAGTGAAGCTTCTATCAGAGAGACTCGTCACGTTCATTGGAGTTCAAGGAAGCTAGAGATGAAGCCTAGAGCTGTGGTGAAATGCCTAGGTATGACTTCGACCAAACCCAATTTCAAGCTTTGACGGCTGGAAAGATTGGGTGGCCTGGTGAGGGGGCTTCCACTGGGGAACTTCTTCTCTTGGTCTGGTGAAGGTGTGGGTGAGTTTAATTGAGTTTCTGTGGAGGTTTCAGGGATGTCTTATTTTCTGGCCTGAGATTGAGCTCAAAAATTGAGCTCAGCCGGTGGGAGTGAAGGCAGGAGAGCAGCGGGGTTCTTCTTCTCTTGGCTGGGAGAAGCTATGGGAGTGATTTGGGGAGGTTCTGTTGAGAAATTTTTCAACACCTGCTCATGGCCGAAAGGTGGTGTTTAAATGGCCAGGGCCATGGGGCTGAGCTAGGGCTTAATTGAGCGGTGGATTCAGTTGCTTAGGTGAAGGACAGTGGAGCTCCAAGTTTAATTTGGTTGAGGTGGCCAATTGGGTGAGTTTGGGTGTGTATAGGCTAGTGGTGGCTCTCGGTTTTGACCCCCTCCGGCGGCTAGGCCGGCCGGCAAGGACAGGGGAGCTGGCCATGGGTCAGGTCAACTAAGGAGTAGGGTTTAATGGTGATAAACCAGGCAAGGGGGATTTGGGGTGAGGCAAAAGATGGATTTAACCATTTAAGGGAAGATATCCATTAAAATGGGGGACTCTTGGTCCATGGTTCACTTAGCTTGGGCTAGGTGGATCTAGGGTGGTTCCTAGGGTTCACTTGCTGGCTATGGAAAGGTTGGTTTAGCCACACTTGGTTCAATTTGGTTTGATTAGGCCATAGGTTCAAATTGGCTCACTTGGGTTTAGGTTAGGCTAACTTGGGTTTAGGTTTGATTTAGGTCCAAGTGTCTTGAGCAACATTGTAGAAATGATTTCCATGAAGAACTTTCATGAAGACATGGAAAGGTTTTGAGTTCAATTAAAAGGTTAATTAGGTGGATTTAGGGATTTTGGTTAATTTAGGCAAGGTTGAATCAACTTGGGTTTAAATGGGTTTAAGGTGGGGTCTAGACCCAATTGAATGTTTCAAATGGTCTAAGGGAATGTATTAGAGAGTTTCCAACATCAATTGGGAGGAAATTTTCGGATTTGGCTTATTAATTTGGTAGGTTTAGAGCATGGATTCACTTTAGGCTAAAATGGGGTATTTTTGGTTTTCAAATAGATTTAGGTTAAGCTTAGGCTCAAATTGGGGCAATTGAAGGTTGCATAGGTTTCATGGGCATTTCATGGAAAGTTTAGGTTTGAAATTTGGGGAAAAAAGGTTGGCATTAGGTTAATTGGGGGTTTTGGATTAATTAGGCAAAATTAGGGATTTTGGATTTCAAATGGAATTGAACTCAAATGTGAATCAATTTGGATTTGGTTTATATTGATAGTAGGGATGTTTAATTAAAGTTTAGAATTAAAATTGGGAAAAATTGAGGTCAAATGAGTTGGTTTGGTTTGACATTAGGTCCATTTAGGTTGAAAATGGGTTAAATTGGGGATTTTGATAAAATTAGGTTAAATTAGCCTATGGCGTAGTTTGACAAAATGAAATTAGTAATATTTGGAATTTTCTAGAATTTTCTGGGACTTTTTTGAATTTTTGAAAATTTGGGCTAAAAGGGTAATTAGGGTATTAAGAGGTTATTTGGAGAGTATTGGGGTATTTTGATGGATTTAAGAGGTGGGAATTGTTTCAAAATGATTTTTAGGACTTTTGGGAATTTTGGATAATTTTTGGGAAATTTGTGGAGGGTTTGCTGGTTGTAGGGGTATTTTAGGTAAATTTGGGTAGTCTTGAGGACCCAATGACAAAACCAAGAATTTTGGTAAAAATGGTATTTGATTATGGTTGGGAAGTGTAGAAAAGCTTAGAGTGAGCCATGGACTAAGAAGGTGTTCATTTTGAACAGCTCATATGTTGTTCCTAACCCTCTTATCCAAGGGCTAGGGGTTTGGACTTTGCCACCTAAGTGCTCTAATGAACCAGGAGTCAGGATTGGGTAAAGATGGTTCAGGGTTTAGGATGAGTGTGGGAGTGCAGTGTGTGTGCCAACCAACCCTCACCAAGACCAGGCCACCCAAGGTAGTCCTAAGGTTTAAACATCCTATAGGAATTCATCTTTCTCTTCTTACACATTGGTCCCAACCTTCCAAGTGATTTGGAGGTTGATGACCATCTATGTAGGATTCTAAAGAGAATCAAGACTTAGTTTGAATTTCTAAAAAATGGGTTCCATCTCTAGTCCTCTAGGATAGTCAAGAAAAAGTCCTATGGTTAGATCCTAAGCACTAGAAGGAAAGGAGAGGACCTCACTAAAAATGAGGTCAACTGTTCTTAAGTTGGATATAAGGTCCCATTTATTTAAATTATGACTTTCATTGCTAGAATAGCTAATCTTATTTAGGCACTCCTTTCCTGAGCTACCTAACAAGAACTTATGAAAATTTTCCATCATAAAATTTTAACAAACAAAAACCACAATCAAATTTAAACTTATATCCTCTCTTGGGCATCTTCTACTTAAGAAGCCCTGACAGAGTATGACCACCATAAATGGAGTAAGGCATCTTCTCTTGAATGGTTTTGGGTCCTTTCTTATCATTATCTGCCCAAGAATCCCTAATAGAGAATTCCCATCTCCTCTAACTCAATCTCCACTTAGATGATTTGCTTAGGACTCCTCAGTAGAAACCTTGATTCAAAGTTTATTTTCTTTGAATATATTTTGTCCAAAGAATACATAGCAGAAAATTAAAATTTAACTCAAAATCTATCATTTTTTCTGAGCAATAATACTTAGACATTCTAAGGATCCTGTTAACTGGCTCGGACAAGACCAATACGTGAGGTATACTTATTGGCACCCAACACATATTGGGGGTTCGTTGACTTCACCTTTGTGAGGTCTATCATCTATCTAGATGCCTAAGATCCAGCCTTAGAGTTTTCCTAGTTGTTCTTTGATCTCGACTTACAATATACAAGAGTTTAATCCTTTAATTTTTCTTGTTTAAATTTCTTCATTTACAACGGTGCCAAAAAATTGACTCCAAAGCAAAGTAAGATTTCAATTATTTCTTTAAATAGTTGAGATTTTACGAAAGTATACATATATTTATCAAGTAATATAGAGCATTCTGATTAAGCCCTGAATATCGATCCCACAGAGATCGCGGTTAATCATGATGGCTTTCAAGAGAAGTTCTAGTCTACAATAACACGCCCTAGCTTGGAAGGTCGATAAAGATTTGGTTTTGATTATATCCTTCAATTACCACTACAATACGACTTCTAAATTATAATACTTAGTGAAAATCAGAAAGTGAAGTTTTATTTATTAAAAGTACTCTTCCTCATACAATAAAATTATTTACATGTATAAAGATATAACAAGTAGCGAGAGAGATTGTGACAAATAATAGCAATTATATTCTTTACCATTACTTGGTTCTATAAATAACATATGTTAATTTGATGATTTTAAATCTTGTAGATGGGTTAGGCAGGGAAGATACTAGCTATCACTCTAGAGCTCACTCTTCTCCCTCCACCTAGGGGCTAACATCTCATCACAAAGTTTTCACATCAAACCAAATTAGGGGCTTTAGTCTGTCACCCTAAAGTTCTCTAATTCTACACCTCTTAAACATGCATATCTCCCTATTTGTTTGCACTTAACCATATGGACTATATTCTCACCCATATAATCTCATGTGATTTTTACTATTAGTTCACTGAGACAATACTGCATTGGTTCTTACATGTTCTCATCAACAGATTTTAACATGCAAGTTTATAAAGTTTACATGTAAATGAAGATCAAAGTAAAATCAACATAAAATATTCTTACTCTACTCAATTCTATATCCTACACATGCATACTAATTCATTGTAAGAGAGAAGAGTAAAGAAAACTACTCACTACACATGGAGAAACAACAAGAACTTTTCATTAAACAATTCTTTGAAACCATACAAATAAACTACTAAATTCATATTTATGAAAATACTTATCTATGATGAAAATCAAACAATCCTTGTATAGCAAAAGCAATCTCCTTGTAACCTCTCCAAGAACAAAGTGAAAAGAAAACAAGAAATTCTCACACTCTCTCTTTCTCTCTCACCTTGTTGCCCCACTTAAGCTCACGCCCAAGTGATATTCTTCTTCAAGCCTTATTCTCCTCGTCTCCTAATCTTCTCTTCCTCTAAATCATCTTCTCCAAGAGTTCAAGATTATTTTTATAATTTCCCAAGAGATGCTTAAGTGTCTCTTCAAAAAGAGTCCACATTCAATGAATCTTCCAAAGGGTGCCTTAAGTGCATTTTCACTCCAAGAGACACATCTCTTCCATAATAACTCCTTCTAACTAACCCAAACTCTTCTAGAAAGTTTATTTTATCATTCCCAATGAATTCCCCACGAGACACACTTTACAACGCTTCAAAAACTATCCAAATCCGACGTATATTGAAGAAGTTATGCCAAAACCGTCACCAACCGTCAAAAACCCGTCTCTGGCGCCTAAGCACCAATTTGGTGGTGGTTAGGCGCCATTTCTGGCGGCTATGCACCAACTTTGGCACTTAGGGACCATTTCGCTCCATTTGGCTCCGTTTCAGTTCTGTTTTGTCTCGTTTTAGTTGCATTTCGCTCCTAACAGATATACCTACAGGATATACATGAAAATAACATTTCTTTAAAGTATAATTTCATTAAAAAATATGTGATAAATGTATCTTAAATTAAGCATAGAAAGACATATCAAAATGTGTCAGGTCATAATTTTCTTGCTTGCTCGTTTTCACTCCAAATTACATTGTTTTTACTTCATTTTTGTTCCTTTTGCTCTAATTACTCCAAATTCTTCAATTTGATGTACCTACAACCAAAAACACAAGAAAACATACCTTTAAATTGCAATATCATTATAAAATTTAGCATAAAAAGTAGTACATTTTTTGGTTGATCGCTCTCTTAGAAGACTAGTGAAGGAACCAAAATGTTGATCTTCAAACATATCTACACTCACTTAGGGTTTGATATGTTAGGTCCCAAATCTTTAACTTTTAGTTGAGATAATTAGTTTAGTTCTTATACGGTGGAAAATGCCTTAAGAAACCCTTTGACCTTAAAGACTTATGTTCCCTTTTGGTAGCCCACCTTATATCCCTAAGTTTTGGTGATCCTTCTTTGGTTTGAAAGAAGCCGATTAGGCATGAGGCAAACTTTAGATCATATGAAAGTTTACCTCCCATGGGAAACCCTAAAAAAGTTTATAACCCTAAAAGTATGAAATCATAAAAGACTAAAGATGTATAAAATTTTTTTATGAAGCCGAACAACACTAATATTGTAAAATAGAAAATAAAACTAATAAAACACAATTCACTTAACATCATCAAACTCTAAATTATACACCAAGGTGAAACTAAACTTAGGCATTAGGCGGGTGGCCTGAATGGCTCACCATAAACCCGTGAGCCATGGGCAAGCTTGGCTGTAAACAAAATAGAAAATTGGTTGACCTGACTCGACCCAAGCCTGCATTGACTTAGTCGAAGTTTGAAGTAGCCAAACTCGGCCCGCTCATGTGGAACCCAACCCAAAAAAAATGATTATATAGCAAATTTCATTTAAAACGACAATTTCTATAGGATTTCTGGCCGTTTTAAAGAATATCATACTATGCATATAAGAAAAAGTGTTAGCACGGGATTTTTATACATTTATATGTCTGAAATCTAAAATTTAAATATATACAAAATACTATTCTATTCTTACGCATTCACATATTTAATACCTAATCTTCATATCAACATACCTAACATTCAATTCTTATGGATCTATATATTTAACACATAATCTTCATTTCAAAATACATATATATACCATTTAATCACCCGAACTACATATTTGCACGCATGCCATTCACATTTTTTTATTTACTATTTAACTTATAAAATTTAAACTTTTACAGGCATACCATTTTTTCCTACGTATTTACATATTTAAAACTTTAACATGTTTTTACTTTGGAAAATCTTTAGAATTGGAAGTGAAAGTCCCATAGGATTTGTAAAATTTATCTATATGTTTAAAATATAAAATTTTTTGCTTATGTTTTCCTAGGAAATATTTTTTTTATCCACTCAATTTTTTTTTATTAAGGCTAGCTCGGCCCATTTAGTGGGCAGGCCCGGATATGAAATTATAAATAGAAAGTGGGACCAAGCCCGACCCGAATTCGCTTTGAGTGGTCAAAACTCAAATAAGCCCTACTCGTCATAGCCCGACTCTCCCATGGCCCAGGTCTAGGTGAAACCCATGAATTGATGCAAAATTAAATCAACCCTAAAAATTCATTAAATCCTTAATATATCATAGACAAAACTAAAATCAATGTCACCTAAAATGCATTGAATATAATTAAACAGCAAAATTAAAACTCTATTAATGTTTTAAAAGCTAAATGTTAGATATCGAACTAAAGTCTCCAAAATTTATAAAACCCAATAAATGGAACCAAAATTGACCACCCAATATTGACACAACCCATAAATAAATAATTTACCAAAACTCACATGAAAATAAGAAATCATCAATTAACATAATTAACAAGACAAAAGCCAAAATGAAAGGGTCACAAAAATTAAGGAAATTCATTAGTGAAATTAACACAAACCAACATACTCATTTTTTTAATTAAGAAAATTAATAAAAATAAAAATAAAAACGAAACAAAAAAACTAAAGACCCAAATGTAGAATTAAAATGAATTCATCAAAACCCTAAATAAAATCCTAACGTCAAAGCTTTAAAAGCCCATGACCAAGCATAAAGCCTATCACCCAAAAGGATAAATTCAAAACCTCATGACCCTAAAATTCACCATGACACATTAACCTATGAAGGGAACAAATTAAATTAAAGATAATCAAGCTTAAGATAAGCACTAAATAACAAAAAAACTAATG
The DNA here is from genome assembly GCA_022702705.1 of Papilionanthe hookeriana x Papilionanthe teres. Taxonomy (NCBI): domain Eukaryota; kingdom Viridiplantae; phylum Streptophyta; class Magnoliopsida; order Asparagales; family Orchidaceae; genus Papilionanthe; species Papilionanthe hookeriana x Papilionanthe teres. The sequence continues at coordinate 122,653,176 of CM040425.1, forward strand.
ACATTAAACTATAAGGCTTAATACGTGCCATTTGAGTCAATCCCACCCAAGTCCAGTCCATAGGAGACCAAAATCAAACCTAAAGTGAGTCAAACATTCTTGCCTAAACTTCCCCGATGACCTTAAAATCTCTCCATAAACATTTGAACCCCACTATGTTCAAGAAATGAAAAATGCAGAAAGCTCCTTTAACTCTGGCCAAGCTCTGATAAGCTAATAAAGAATCTTCAACCATCCTCAAGCTCTGTCATGGCCACTCATGGCCATAAGAGGTTCAAACCCAAGAGCCTCCTGTGCCGACCAATCTCTCTTTTCGTTCACCAAAACTCTCTTCCTTAAATACCAAACCCCACGCCCCCGCACCACAGACCAAGGTGACTCAACCCTACCATTTTCAGGCCATCTTCCACACCCATAACCCTAATTCACTCACCAAATCCATGGTTTTTCAAGGCTTCACCATCAACCACTTGTAGTCTCTAAATTAACCCTCACATTAGCTTCGCAGAGACCTAAAATACATACCCCAATTAAAATCCCTCTGTCTTGCGCCCTCTACCCCCATCAAAACACCATCTCCAACCACCATTTGGTCAAGAGCATATAAAGACCCAATTCCTAATTAAATGGAATCTTAGAGAAAGTGCGTACCATCAAGGCAAAGCTCCTTGTCAATCCTAATTTAGGCTACACCTTTTGGCCAAAGGTAATTCATGAAACTTCATATTTTTGCTCTCAGTTTGGTTGTTTATCAAGGAAAGTATCAATATAGTAAAGATTAGTTGTCTAAATCTCTTTCTTAGGATTAGTGAATATTTAAGATTAATTAGAGCGAAGTATAGTTAACTTTACTGACAGATCTTACGGTTTGATCATAAACAACTCTCAGTTCTCTGTCCCATAGGGATATTGAACTGATGCTGTCCATTTATGTGTCTTAAAAGTGAATGATAAAAATTAAGGTGCACTGGAATGTGGGATCGTGATCAACCTCAGAGCTAGCATGGAAGCGAACTAGAGCGCGTTGCATGAAGCTTCAATGCAGATGAGGATGACATGGCGACCAACGTGTTTAAGTATGAAATTTTGATTTTAATATGTAATTAAATTCATAAAATGCTAATTGATCCACTTTTTATATGTTTGTAAATTATGTTAATAGCAACGGCACCAAAAACTTGATCCCGCTTTAATATATATTTTTTTAATTTATGATGGAATGTTTAATGTGGATTCTACGCAAGTATACATATCGTATCAAGTAATACAGGGCTCTAGTGGAGTCCTGGTTATCGATCCCGCAAGGAAGTTTTTAACAGATTTGTATCAGCTAAAATTTAAAATAATTTCTTACTAATATAGTAATCGGAAATTTAAAGTAACTAAAGCAACTAAAGTAAACTAATGCTTGAAATAAAGTTGATTTAAATAATTCAAAAAAAGTATCCTTCTCCTTGTTTTTAGAAAATTAAGTGAATGATGAATCTAATTAGAATTTTTGATTGTGACAAATAGGAGCATTCCTATTCTTTACCCTTTGGTCCAGGTGCAAAGAACATTGACTAATCCTATGTTTGATTACTGAATCTGCGAGCTAGGTCGGGAGGATACCGGCTGCCACTTCGAGCTCCCACGTTCCCCTCACTTGAGGGCTAACATCTACACTTCAGCTCTCAAATAATAGGACCAAATTGAATATTTTAGTCTGTCACACTAAAATGTCCAATTCTACGTCCAATAAATAATATTTCCCTATTTATTTGCACCATCCTTCCAAGGCTTTTGACTTCCCTGAATATTGGATGTAATTTTTATTGTAGTTGATAATTCAACATATTTTAACAAATCAATTGCCCAGATTGAAAGTAAATTAAGTTTTAAGTAAAAATTATCACAACTTATTTTAATATATTAGGTACTTCTACTTAATTTCATCATTTCACATAATTTTCATAAACAAGGAGAAAGACTAAGAAAACTACTCAGAATGCATGGGAATAAAACAAAGCATGGATTTCATTTAAAGTTAACAATAATAAACAAAGGTACTTATCTTAATTTCCTCCCCAAGCAGACTCCTTGAAGTTCCTTTGACTTTTCCTTCTAGTACAGCACACTTCTAACTCACTAATTATACTCTAAAACTCTTAAATTAGCACTCAAACACAAATAGACTCTCTAAACAAACTGAAGACTCAAGAAACACACTAATGATTAAATTGGGGATATAGCACATTGGGCGATTAAAGAACATAATTATAATGTAAAATTGGGCTAGATACTGGGCTAGTCTTATAAAATTGGGCTAGTTTCTTTTAATTCATTCATTTGCAATAATCTCTTCTCACCAGCATCTTTCAGATTGTAATTAAATTCTTTAATTATCCAATAAGCTTTATGTTCTAATTCAACTGATAAGTGGCAAGTCTTTCCATAAATAAGCCTGTAAGGAGTCATTCCAATCGGAGTTTTATAAGCAGTCTTGTATGCCCATAATGCAGTGTCTAGTCTTATAGACCAATCCAATCTATTAGGGTTTATATACTTTTCTAATATACTCTTAATCTCTCGATTAAAAACTTCAGCTAATCCACTAGTTTGTGTATGATAAGCAGTTGATATCTTATGCATAATATTATATTTTTCTACTAGTTTGTGAAAATATTTGTTTCTAAAATGAGTTCCTCCGTCAGTGATAATCACTCTCGGCATTCCAAATCTAGTAAAAATATTTTTCATTAAAAATTTTTAATTAAAAATTTTGAAATACTTTTAGCATCACACCTAGGTAAAGCTTGTGCTTCGATCCATTTAGAAACATAATCAACAGCTACTAATATATATGAGTTTCCAAATGAAGGAATAAAAGGTCTCATAAAATCTAATCCCCAAACATCAAAAATTTCAACTTCTAATAAAAAATTCAGAGGCATTTCATTTCTTCTTAATATGTTTCCTACTCTTTGGCATTTATTGCAGGTTTTTATATATCTATATACATCCTTAAATAGAGTAGGCCAGTAGAATCCTGATTGTAGAATTTTATATGCAGTTTTATCTGTCCCAAAATGTCCTCCAAAATCATAGTCATGACATTTTTGAATGATTGGTTCAGTTTCTTCATAAGGCATGCATCTTCTAATAATTAGATCCTTACATTGCTTATATAAGTATGGTTCATCCCAAAAGTATGTTTTAGTATCACGAATGAATTTTTTCTATTGTTGTAAAGTTAACATAGGTGGTAAAATATCACTTACAATATAATTTACTATAACAACATACCAAGGTAATTTCCACTCATTTATATTATAAAGTTGTTCATCAGGAAAACTGTCTAAAATTTCATTATCGATATCGTATAATTCATGATTTTCTAATCTTGATAAATGATCCGCAATTGGATTATCAGTTCCCTTTTTGTTAATGATCTCAAAATTAAATTCTTGCATTAATAATATCCATCTAATTAATATTGGTTTGGAATCCTTCTTTTGTATTAAATACTTTATAGCAGAGTGATCAGTATGTACAATACATTTAGTTCCTATTAGATAATGCCGAAATTTATTAAAAGCATATACAACAGCTAATAATTCTCTTTCAGTAATCGTATAATTTATTTCAAGCATCATTTAGAGTTTTACTCGGCATAGTATATAACTTTGAAAATCTTATCATATCTTTGCCCAAGAACTCGCTCCTATAGCATAATCACTAGCATCACACATAAGCTCAAATGGTTTCTCCCAATTAGGTGAAACTATTATAGGTGTTGTAATTAATTTATCTTTTAATAATTCGGAAGCATTCAGGCATTCAGTTGTAAATTCAAATTTCTTGTTCTTTTCAAGAAGTTGGCATAAAGGTTTAGTAATTTTTGAAAAATCTTTAATATAACTTCTGTAGAATCCAACATGTCCAAGAAAACTTCTTACCCCTTTCACCGTAGTTGGAGGTGGTAATTTAGCTATAACTTGAATTTTTGCAGGGTCTACTTCCATGCCCTTTTCCAAAATTTTATGTCGTAATACAATGCCGCCTGTAACCATAAATTGACATTTCTCCCAATTAAGAACTAAATTAGTTTTCTCACATACTTCAAATACCTTTTCAAGATTATTTAAGCATGTGTCAAATGTTGTTCGAAATACAGAGAAATTATCCATAAATACTTCTATTCTATTATCAATTAATTTACTAAATATAGACATCATACATCTCTGGAATGTTGCAGGTGCATTACATAATCCAAAAGGCATCCTTCGAAAAGCGAAAGTTCCATAAGGACTAGTAAATGTAGTTTTTTTTTGATCCTCAGGAGCAATTTGTATTTGATGATAACCCGTATATCCATCTAAGAAACAAAAATACTTATGTCCAGCTAATCTATCTAACATCTGGTCTAGAAATGGTAAAGGAAAGTGATCTTTCCTGGTGGATGTGTTTAATTTTCTATAATCAATACATATTCGCCATCCAGTAACTTGTCTTATAGGGATAAAATCATTATTTTCATTAGCTTTTACGGTCACTCCTCCTTTCTTAGATACACAGTGCATTGGGCTTACCCAAGCACTGTCAGAAATAGGATATATAATACCATTATCTAACCATTCTAAAATTTCTTTCTTAACTACTTCTTTCATTATCGGATTTAATCTCCTTTGAGGATTTGCTTTAAGCTTATGTTCATTATCTAAAATAATTCTGTGCATACAGATTGAAGGACTAATTCCTTTAATATTTGCTAAAGTTCAACCAAATATTTTTTTATATTTTTTTAAAGTATCTAAAAGTTTTTGTTCTTGAGATTCATTTAATTCAGATGAAATAATAACTGGTAGAGTTGAAGAATTACCTAAGTAAGCATATTTCAAATGATTAGGTAACATTTTTAACTCAAGTTCAAGAGGTTTAATAATCGATGGAACTATATTTTTTTCAGTGTTTTCTGTGTTATCCAAAAATTCAAATTTCTCTTGAATATAATTTAGTTCTTAATTTATATTAGCTTTTTCAATTAATTCAGTATTTTTTTTTCTAATTTTTCTTCATAATATTCCTTAAAATGTTCTTTTCGTAAATGATCGAGTACTTCCATTCGAAAACACTCATCATCTTTTTCTCGCGCAGGATATTTCATTGATTTAGCAATATTAAAAGTAACTTTTTGGTCATTTACTCTCATAGTTAATTCTCCTTTCTGAACATCAATCATAGCTTTCCCAGTGGCTAAAAATGGTTTTCCTAAAATGATAGGAATTTCTTTATCTTCTTCCATATCTAAGACAATAAAATCTACAGGGAAGATCAATTTATCCACTTTTACTAATACATCTTCAATAACTCCCTTAGGATATGTAACAGAACGATCAGCTAACTGAAGAGTTACTGAGGTAGGTGAAATTTTTCCCAATCCTAATCTCTTAAAAATTGATAGAGGCATTAGATTGATGCTTGCTCCTAAGTCACACAAAGCTTTTCCATAGAATTTTTCTCCAATAGCGCAGGGTATAGTGAAACTACCAGGATCTTTTAATTTTTGAGGAAGTTTTTCTGAATAATAGCACTACACTCTTCACTAAGTGCGACTATTTCATTATCGGTAAATTTTCTTTTTTTATTTATAATATCTTTCATGAATTTTACATAATTTGACTTCTGTTCTAAAGCTTCTACAAAAGGAATATTTATTGTTAATTTCTTTAGAATTTCAAGGAATTTAGCAAACTATTTATCTTTTTTATGTTGAATTAGTCGTTGAGGAAATGGTGGTGGAGGTTTTTCAACAGAAATTTTCATTGGTATTAAAGGATTTTCTAAGTTTGGATCTTGTTGATTCTTTTCCTTTTCAATTTTCATTTCCTCTTTTCGACTTTTAAGTTCTTTCTGAATTCGAGGTTCTAATTCTTTTCCACTTCGTAATTGTATCGCTTTAATTTGTTCATTTCCTTTGTCTTTGGGATTTATTTCCACATTACTAGGAAATGTTCCAGTTATTCTATTATTAAGTGCTGTAGCTATATGTCCAAGTTGAGTTTCAATATTTTTAATAGTTGTTCCTTGATTTTGTAATTGGTTACCTTGTATTTGTAATTGATTTCCTTGATTTTGTAAATGTTGACCCATATTTAATATTAATTCTTCTATTGATAATTTCTTATCTTTAAATTATGGGTTATTATTATTAAATCCAGGTAGATAATTAGGTTTATAATTAGAATTTCCTTGATTAGAAGGAATTCCTAATGGTTGTGTTATGTTATTCATCCACGGTTGATTAGTTGTGTTATTATTCCAATTAAAATTAGGATGATTTTTTCATCCAGGATTATAATAATTCGCATAAGGATTATTAGGTCTGTTATTAATTGCATTTATAGTTTCATATTGAGATTGGGATTCTATAAGTTGTCCAGATGAATTTTCTTCAAATATAGTTGGAGAGTAATTTATTCCAAAATGATCTAATTTTTTAGATACAGTAGAAATTTGTGAAGCTAACTTAGATATTGCATCATTTTCATGAATACTAGCTATCTTTTTCGGATTCATTCTATCAGCATGCCATTGAAAATTATTTGTTGCCATTTCTTCGATTAGTGCATAAGCTTCATTAAATGGTTTTGACATTAATGATCCTCCAGCAGCAGCATCGATGATTGATCTTAGAGATCCTACTAATCCATTATAGAAAATTTGAATAATTAACCAATCTGGTAACGCATGATGTGGGCATTTCCTAAGAAGTTCTTTAAATCTCTCCCAAGCTTCATATATTGATTCTCCATCAAGTCGACTAAAAGAAGTTATATTATTTCTAAGCTTAGCAGTTTTAGATGGTGGAAAATATTTGGATAGAAATTTTTGTGATAACTCTCCCTATGTTTTAATAGATCCAGGTGCTAACGAATTTAACCACATTTTAGCCCTATCCCTTAAAGAAAAAGAAAAAAGTCTAAGTCTAATAGCATCGTTAGATACTCCTTCATATTTGAAAGTAGCACATAGTTCTAAAACACTAGCAAAATGTAAATTAGGATCTTCAGTAGGTGAACCACTAAATTGATTGTTTTGTACCATTTGGATAATTGCAGGTTTAAGTTCAAATGAATTAGCAGCTACATCAGAGTTTTGAATAGTTAAATGAATTTCATCTAATGTAGGGTTGGCATAATCTCTTAATGGTCTCTGTTGATTGATATTTTCATTTTCAGGAATATTTTCCATTTGTTTTAAATTTATAATTTCTCTTTTTGTTTTCTAATTCTTTTAATTGTACGCTCTAATTCTGAATCGTAAGGTATTAAATTTTCATTTCCAAATTTTTGCATACAATTTTGCAAAATAAATTTTAAAATAATGCATGTTACTCTAGTAAATAATTTATTTACTTCCACAGCAATGCGACAAAAAACTTGACCCACTTTTTATATGTTTGTAAATTATGTTAATAGCAACGGCACCAACAACTTGATCCTGTTTTAATATATATTTTTGATTTTATGATGGAATGTTTAATATGGATTCTATGCAAGTATACGTATCGTATCAAGTAATACAGGGCTCTAGTAGAGTCCTGGTTATCGATCCCACAAGGAAGTTTTTAACAGATTTGTATCAGCTAAAATTTAAAGGAATTACTTACTAATATAGTAATTAGAAATTTAAAGTAACTAAAGCAACTAAAGTAAACTAATGCTTGAAATAAAGTTGATTTAAATAATTCAGAAAAAGTATCCTTCTCCTTGTTTTTAGAAAATTAAGAGAATGATGAATCTAATTAGAATTTTTGAATTGTATTATGACAAATAGGAGCATTCCTATTTTTTACGCTTTGGTCTCAGGTGCAAAGAACATTGACTAATCCTATATTTGATTACCGAATCTGCTGGTTAGGCTTGGGAGGAGTACTTGGCGCCACTTCGAGCTCCACGTTCCCTCACCTAAGGGCTAACATCTACACTTCAGCTCTCAAACAATAGGACCAAATTGAATATTTTAGTCTGTCACACTAAAATGTCCAATTCTACGTCTAATAAATAATATTTCCCTATTTATTTGCACCCTCCTTCCAAGGCTTTTGACTTCCCTGAATATTGGATGTAATTTTTATTGTAGTTGATAATTCAACATATTTTAACAAATCAATTGCCCAGATTGAAAGTAAATTAAGTTTTAAGTAAAAATTATCACAACTTATTTTAATATATTATGTACTTCTATTTAATTTCATCATTTCACATAATTTTCATAAACAAGGAGAAAGACTAAGAAAACTACTCAGAATGCATGGGAATAAAACAAAGCATGGATTTCATTTAAAGTTAACAACAATAAATAAAGGTACTTATCTTAATTTCCTCCCCAAGCAGACTCCTTGAAGTTCCTTTGACTTTTCCTTCTAGTACAACACACTTCTAACTCACTAATTATACTCTAAAACTCTTAAATTAGCACTCAAACACAAATAGACTCTCTAAACAAACTGAAGACTCAAGAAACACAATAATGACACACAATAGACACACACAGACACTAGAATTCGGTCTCTATTTATAGAGGTAGGCAAAGGTTCAAGGGGTACTTAAGCACCTCTTCAAAAAGTGTCCAGGTTCAATGTATTTTACATTTTGAACTGTCTCGCCGTAGGCGGGAAACGACCTCGCCGTCGGCGGGCTTCTAGAAGGTCTTCAAACCTCGCGATCTCACTGTCGGCGGGCTCGGGCTCGCTGTCGGCGAGGTAGTTGTAATTCCTTCAGAAGTTTTCCTCATGATCTCGCCGTCGGCGACCTCGATCTTGTCGTCGGCGACTTAGTTCATTTTGCATGAATTTCTTCCTTTTTGAACCAAATTCGCTCCATTTCATGCTTTTTGCTTCCATCACTTATAAATCTTCGTTCCTGCAATAAAATAAAGAAAATACATTTCTTTAAAGTGCAATTTCATCAAAAATAGATATGAATTTCTTAATATATTTTTCTGTGATCACTAAGTTAACTTCAAAATATCATAACTTAACAAATAAAAATCACAAAAATAAAATAAAAATATCATTCAACTCAGTAAATAGATAAAAATTTAATAAAAAAATCTAAATTAATTAATTTATATTTAATTTTAAATAATTTAATCTTCCAGTGTTTTATATATTAAAAATACATATAAAACTAAAATAATATAATTTGAAGGGCTTAATCCCTCTGTTATTTAAGATCTTCTCTGACTTTTTTAAAGACAAAGACCATCTCTGTCATCAAACACCTAATTTTATTTTTTTTTAACAATAATTAGAAAAGTTAAAATATTAGTCAAAAATTATAAATTCAATCAGAAATTATCAAGGTAATTTAATGGGAAGTGTCGAGGGCATCTTGGGAAGTGTGTGTATCTTGGGATGTCAGTGTGTATTAGTCTCAATCTCCCCTTCATTAGAATTTGTAACCCTTTAAATTGTTGAATGAAATTTGCTACCTAGGTGCCTCCTTGGGTATCTAAGGATGTTTTTGGAAAAAAATAAATATATATTTGTGTGTGTCTATATATATATATATATATATATATATATATATATATATATATATATATATATATATATGCAAAGCTCAACAAAGGCAAGAAAAACCCTTCCAAATTTTGTTCAGCGAGCCTAGCATGGGTGCGCCATTATGCTGGCAGAAGTGCATTGGGTTTGGAATGCCTGGGCACATGCACACCATGATTTGAGTGCATGTGCTTTAACTAGGCACGAGCATGCTATTTTTTGGGTGTGGGAGCACTACTTCAGCGTGGGTTCTCCGTAAGGCTGGCACAGGTGTGCTGGGTTAATACCAGTGATTATGTGATTAAATTCATCATTTATTATTCTAATACCACATCCAACCTATAAACTGAACAAATAAGACAAAAATACCTTTTTCAAGCATATATAAAAGATGTAAAAAGATGGGTAAACATTCCAGGAATATATCACATATTTCACTCACATTAATGCATCCTTCTGTGATGATAATCTTGGGAAAGATATGCTCCTCACCCTACTCTCCTAAACCCCAACCTTCTCACAGAGAGCATAGATAAAAGATGGGTTACCAGTGCCTATATAACCACCATGACTTATATATAAAATAGAGCTTGTGATTAATCTATTGAGGTCAATTGTTAGCTATTTTTTATAGTGTAATTTAACATGACCCAATCTCTCATTAACTTGCTTACATATAAGCTTGATAATAAGCTAACATAAATGAAGAAGTGTCAAATCAAAAATTCCAAGGTTAGTACTTTAGCATATAAATTAATAATTTTCTCATCCCACACTTTTTATAGGACATTGGAATCAATCTATGTTAAATAATGCAAAATTTCATTAAACTCGGTTTTCCATCTAAAATATTAATATATTAATCAAAATCATAATTAAGCAAGTCATATATGTTGGCTATTGATATAATATTGAGCACAACTAGTTTCCTCACATAATAATCTTGTAATTGTTGATCGCAATTTTAGTAAGGTCTTTCCTTCCTCTTAGTGCTTAGGATTCAGCCATAATACTTTCCTTGTGGCTATCCTAGAAGACTAGAGATGCAGTCTACCTACATAGAAGTTTAAACCACTTCCCTGCTCTCTCTGGAACCCACATGGATGATCATGAAAATCCAGCACTTGGAAGGTTGAGACCAACATGTGAGGATTCAAGGATGAGTCCCCATAGGACTGTTGGACTTAGGACAACCCTGGGTGGCTAGGGTTTGATCTTTCACACACTTAAGCACATCACAGCTTCCCACTTGTCCCAAAACCCTAAATCAGACCCATTAAACCAACCTCTTTCACTTTTTGTGAAACTCACATGAATTGTCCCAAACCTCTGGCTTTTAATTTAGATGGCTAGGACCAACATGTGAATCTTTATGAAGGAGTTACCATTTGTCAAAGCTTGGTACCAAGGTGGTTAAGACCCATGACCAAATACCCCTAAACCCTAAACCCACCTAAAATACCCAATTTTAGCAAAATTTACTAAAATTACTAAAATGCCCTTTTAACCCTAAATTTTCAAAAGTGGCAAAAAATCCTCAAATTCTCTCCAAAATCTATGACAAACCATTTCAAAATACCCAAATTGATCAAAACACCACAATTTCCAAAAAAATTACCAAAATACCCCTAAATTTGCAAAAATAATCAAAATGCCCTTCATATCCCAAAAATTCCCAAAACCTCCCAAATAATTCCAAACCTCAACCAATCCCAACCACTAAATGGGCTCAATTTGACCAAATTAATCAATTTTGAACAAAATCTCAATTTTGCCCCTAAATGCCCAAAACCCGTAATTTTCAGCCAATTGATCAAATTGACCCCAAATTTTCATCTAATTCACTCCTAAACTACCCAATTTCAATGTTCAAATTCAATTTCAATAAAATCTAAGCTCATTTGATTAACCAATAATTAATTCACAAAATTTAAAGTTAATCTTGCATGATTAAATGCCCATTTGCATAAACAATTTTTAAACCCCATGGCCCCAATTTTAAAAGCCCAATTTGAGCCCACATGAAAAAAATCCCTTCTTCATCTTCTTATGAAATTTAAACCATTCCACTATGGCATCATTTGAAGCATACCATACATGCTCATCAAACTTTATCCAAATTGGGCATGTTGACATTTTATTATTTAAAATCATAAAATCCAAAATTTCTGTTGCATGAAACATTTCCTTGGGCTCATATATGGCATGGCATGTCCATGGATCCTTCCATGGCCATCATAAAGTCAAATCTTCCAACAATGGAAAATGGAGGTGACCACTCCCTCTCCCTCCTTCGCTTGGACATTCCCTATTCATAAAAAATGATACATCTAACCCTTTGCCTCATGACCAAGCCAGCCATTTGACCTCACCCGACCATCTTTAGGTTCAGACTAAGCATCCTAACCACTGATGCACCAAAAATATATACTCTTTTAGCTATATGTTTTTACCAATTTTTGGTGATATTGCACTTTAAAGGAAGGTATTTTTCATGATTTGTTCCAGGTATGATGATTATAGGTGATTGGAGCGAAAAGATGCAAAAAAGGAACGAATTTGGAGCAAAATGGAGGAATTTGGAGGAAAACAGCCCTGGCGCTGCCGACGCCCTATTCCAGAGATTCCAGAATTAATTGGCACGATAGGGCGCCGCCGGCGCCACTATCGGGCATCGCCGGTGCCCTATGTCGGTTCACTTCAAATTCAAAAGTTTTGGCGGATTTTTGAAGAGGTTCTTGAAGAAACTCTTGGGGAATTCATTCCTAACATTAAATTAAGTGTGCAAGACGAAAATTGAGAGGAGGAAAAGAAGAGAATTGTTGTAGAGAGTGTGAGGAAAGTGTGAGAGAGAGTTAGGGTTGGTGATTTTAAGAGAGATTCTTCTTTTAAGAGGCGAGAAGAGGGAGTAAAGTGAGAGATTGCTTCTTCATCTTTATTCCAAGAAGAGAATCAAGTGTTGCAAGGAAGAGAAAAGGAATCAAGGGGACTTTGAAGAATTTTCTTGGGGAAGAGAAAGAGATAAGTTGTATTTACTTTTGTGGTTTGTATGACTCTTCTTTTATATATAAAATCCATGTGTTTTTATATCGTCTCCATGAATTGTGAGTAGTTTCCCTTGCATTTCTTCTTGCATTAAGTAATTATGATGTGGTGATGAGGAAATGATGTGCCCTTTAAGTGTTATAAAAGTTGTGATGTTTCTTTAATTTGGAACTTAATTTACATTTCAATCCGGCCAATTGAATTGTTAAAACATGTTGAGGAGCACTAATTCCAAAAGAATGGAATGTTCTACAACAAGAATGAAGAAACCATTTAATGTCCGTGAATGAATTGCGTAGTTCATGGGGATTAAGTGCAAATAAATATGGAAATGAGATTTGATGGACTTCAAATTGGAGGTTTCATGGTGACAGAATGTGATCCCCAATTTGGTCTTAAGATTGGTAACTAAAACCTGTGGTTAGCCTTCGGGTGAAGGGTGAGTGAGAGCCGGTATCCTCCCAGCCTAGCCTTAGATTTAGTAACTAAACTTAAGATATGACAATGTTCTTTACCTGCTTGGAAGAGGGGGGTACTCTTTTAAAGATAAAGAAGCAAATATGCTCCTATTTGGCACAACACAAATAATTATCATTCTTCATCATCCACACATAATAATCTTTATGCAGGAAGAAAGACACTTTTCATATAGAAGTATCTTATAAATCACGTAAGTTAGTGTGTTTGTTAGTTAATATAGTTCAGTAATTAGAAGTAATTGTAGTAGCTTTATTATACTTTGCATTAACTAGTGGTACTACACTTAAGTCTTTTTTACATTGGGTATTGGATTTTAGTGCTATATTATCTGATTTAACGAACGTTCACCTCCCTGTGGGATCAATAACCAGGACTCCATTAGAGCCCTGTATTACTTGATACGATATATATACTTACGTTGAATTTGTGACTTTACTAAATCATTCTAAATATATAAATTTGACTTCATAAATTCTTGCTTAATATATAAAGTAGCGGTCAAGTTTTTGGCACCGTTGCCGGGGAAGTAGATAAACAGTACTTATTTTTAGATATTGTAGTAACTGAAAACCTTTACTTTGTAGTGTGATTTTATATGTGTAGTAGTGGATCTGTAGGTTTGATACCTTATGATTCAGAGTTAGAGCGTACAAATTAGAAAAATTAGAAAACAACAAAAACAAACTGAAAATTACTGTGAAATGGCGAATAATCAAGAGAATCATAATATTAATGTTGGAAATTTGCCAAGACCTTTAAGAGATTATGCTAACCCAACAGCAGATGAAATTCATATAACTATTCAAAATCCTGATGTTGCTGCTAATTCGTTTGAACTTAAACCTGCTATTATCCAAATGGTACAAAATAATCAATTCATAGGAACACCTAATGAAGACCCAAATTTACATCTCGCTAGCTTTTTAGAACAGTGTGCTACTTTAAGTATGACAGAGTGTCGAGTGATGCTGTCAGACTTAGACTTTTTCCTTTTTCCTTAAGGGATAAGGCTAAGGCGTGGTTAAACTCGTTAGCACCTGGATCTATTCGAACTTGGGGAGAACTTTCTCAAAAGTTTCTATCAAAATATTTCCCTCCATCAAAAACTGCTAAATTAAGAAATGTTATCACATCTTTTGGTCAGTTTGAAGGAGAGTGAATATATGAAGCTTGGGAGAGGTTTAAAGATCTTCTTAGGAAGTGTCCACATCATGCTTTGCCAGATTGGTTAATAATTAAAATTTTTTATAATGGATTAGTGGGATCATTAAGATCAATTATTGATGTTGCTGCTGGTGGATCATTAATGTCAAAACCTTTTGATGAAGCATATTCATTAATTGAAGAGATGGCTACTAATAATTTTCAATGGCCCTCTGAAAGGGTAAATCCTAAACGAGTAGCTAGTGTTCATGATTCTGACATGATGACTATGATAGTTTCTCTAATAACAACACTTTCTAAGAAAATAGATCAATATGGAATGAATTATTCTCAACCACCCCCAGTGTTAGAGGAAAATTCATTTGGGCAAATAACTGAATCTCAAACACCATATGGAACTTTGAACGTGATTAATAGACCTAATAACCCTTATTTGAATTATTATAACTCTGGTTGGAAGAATCACCCAAATTTCAATTGGAATAATAATAATGCTAATGTGAACCCACAATGGGGACACAATTCTGTAAACCCAGTTGGAAATTCAACCAAGCAAGGAAATACTAACTTTAGGAAATTCTAAGTCTGTGGCTTTGACTAGAACACAAAGGAGAAACAAAAATAGGAAAATAGCTAAAATCAAGTGATTGGAAGCCGCTAAGGTTACAGTTCCTACGGAAGTTTTGGAGGAGGAAACTGGAATCCTTGAAACCTCAGCCCTTCTTAGAGGTAGCAGGTTTCATCCTTTGTCTGTTGCCCCCGCTGAAGAAGACGTTTCAAAAATTGCTGCTGCATTACTGATATCACCTCGTCGTCAGAATGAGAGAAAGAAGAAGCCTGCTCTTTTTTCTTAAATTCGTCGTGTGTTTGAAAGATTGGCTCAGAGAGAGCGTTGTTCAGTTGCTGAAATACTGAAGCAAATTGGTTGTGCTATTCCGCTGCATATATAAGCTGAAATCTTAAAGGGAGATAAACCAAGTCATCAACACCATAAGTCTGATTGAAAGAATGAAACGTTACAGCCCCGTGTTTCTGCTAAGTTACGTCGGGAAACATATAGTTATTTCTACAGATCATATCTTCACCACCCATCAGAAAGTCACAGGACGCCAACCTGTAAAATCTCATCTTGGACCAAGGATAGCTTCTCCAATTAGATCGCAGGAAGTTATGTTCCTAAAGGAGACTCTAAGGAACGATAAAGGGTTGTCTACTACAGTATCTGGTTCTCAGACTAAGGAGCACACCACTTCTAGATGTGTTAGTGCTTTTAATAAGCCATTTGATTTTAAAGCACCAATGCTAAAGAAAATGGTGTGGCAACCTAAGGCTATTGAACCAATACTTATAGAGAAGCCCAAAGTCAATGATAAGAAGAGTGATTCTAGTCATGAGAGGATAATTGGTACTCCGGAAGCCGCTGCAGAAGGGGTCAGTTGTCAAATACCCCATGTGGATTCAATAGATAAGGTGAACTTAATTGAAGTTAAATTGGAAAGGTTAAGAGAATATATTCAGCAGTTGTCTAAGGAAAGTAAAGAAGAATCGAATGATGAGGAAGATTTAACAGACTATATGGATGAAGATTTTGCTGAAATAAATATGGTCGAAACCAGAGCATCCTCAAATATACGAGAAGCTCCAGTACCAGCTGAAGGAAATGTTATTGAAACATTACGAGGAATTATTCGAGATAAAGATGAATTAATTGAACGAATGGAAAGAAAAATGGAAGAAATGATGGCTGCAATTATGACTTTACAAAGTCAACCTCAGACTCCAATAGTGGCTCCTGCTGAGGTAAACCAATCAGAAATAATTCAGATTCCCGATAATAATAAAGAATCTTCCAATAATAATGAAGAGCAGCCCATGAAAGATTCTGTTCTAGATACCATGCCAGAAAAGGATATCAAGAGTTTAATAGAACAACAGTGAGAGAAGCCTTGGCACAATCTAAAGGAGGATCGTCAATTCTGAAGGGTAGACCTTATCCTGAAGAATTCGATGTCGTTCAATACCCCAAAGGCTTCGTACCACCTTCATTTAAACTTTTGACGGAATAGGAAATCCATGACAACATGTCACGCATTTTCGGGCCAGTTGCTGTAATGTAGGAGGAAACGATGCACTATTGTTCTGACAATTTGTGAGTAGTCTCTCAGGTGTTGCTTTTGATTGGTATGCAGAATTACCGAATGGATCAGTCAAGACTTTCGCAGAATTAGAAAATCTTTTCGTTAAACGGTTTGTTGGAGCTCAATACCATATCACCGTTGGTGATCTTGTGGTTGAGAAACTAAAATCGGACGAAACATTGGTGGAATATATTCTGCGATGGAGGAATCTGAGCATGAAGTGCGAACCTCAGCTCCAAGAACAACATGCAATTGAAATTTTATTGAAGAGTATTCATGGACCGGCAGCATTCCTCCTTAAAGGATTTACGATCAAGACGTTTGAAAAATTGCTCAGTAAAGCTGCAAGTCTACAAGAAGAAGCGAAACAACTTGGTTTTATTGAAAAGATCAAGAAACATAAACCAAAGAAAGCTTTCGAGAAGAAATATGTGACTGTTGCAACTATTGATAAAGGCAAACAACAAATACAGATAAAGACAGAACAACCTCGACAGACTCATCAACTGCTTCGGCAGTATAATCCGCAGTCTTCACAAAAGAGACCTCCCTCAATGAATGAGAAACCAACTTTGTCTCCAGCGGAACGATTAAGTAGGGTATACTCTTTCAAAGATGAAGCAGTTGGCAAGATGTTTTGGAACCTGGTCAAGAAAGCTGAATTCAAATTACCTGAACCTAAGAAACCTGAAGAGGTTGATAAGAAAGATCATCCGCTATACTGCCCATATCACAGAATGATCAGACATACTATAGAAAATTGCTTCGTTTTCAAGAATTGGTTGGAAAATAATCTCATGAGAGGGAACATAACAATCCCGAAAGAGTGTATGAGAGAACATGAAAAAGGTTCAATTAATACAATTTCGGTCGATCCTATTATTCCAATTGATCCATATACAACCAATGATGGGTGGAGTACAGTATGGACTAAATCTTCAAAGAAGATATTGAGTCAGTTCCAGAATGCTTCAACACAAGCTGTAATTCAAGATCTAGAGCCTGCTGAGCCGGTGCTATTAATTGGAGCAGAAAATAAATCTCAAGAGAAGAACGAACAAGTTATGGAAGAAAAGATTGAAAAGTCAACTCAGAAGATGAGAGTCGTTGGTCCGAGATTAGTTGTTACGGATTTGGGAGAGAAATTTCTCAAACCGTTGACTTGTATGATTTCTTCTTCGCTCCACCAGGAGCACGTAATACTATGGAATTTGATTTCGGCTACGTTTTGGTTGTTTCTATTGGTAATGTGATTGACAATAACCAACCTAACTCTGAAGCTAATTTCAACCATAATAACAATTCTCAAATCGTACAGAACACTGATATGTGCAATGATGATTCAAAAAAGGATACAGATAATGACAGCTGCTGTATAGAAGATGAAACATTTATTCTAGAGTTTCAAGGATCGCCAATTGCAATAGAGTTGGAATTTTCTGATTCAGAAGTGGTCTTGAAAGAATCAGCTACTTCAATTCCTGAGGTTACAACTTCTGAATTAATTCCAGACCAAAGTTGACTATTTTTGGGTTAAGGGTTGACCTATCATAAAAATGAGGTCAACAGTCTTCTACTAAGTGCAATAGCAATATGAACCAATTGATTTTTAATATTTTTAATAGCAGCTCCTTGACTTTGTAATTGGGTCATTGACTTTGCAACTGATTCCCTTAACTTTGCAATTGATTACCCATATTTAATATCAATTCTTCCATAGACCAATTCTTCTCCTGAAATTGTGGGTAATTAGAAAATCTTAGAGAATAAGAAGGTTTATAACCAGTGTTTCCCTGGTTGTTTAAATTTCCTAATGGGTTCGCAGAATTGTTCCCTTACAGCTGGTTAATGACTCACTGAAAATATGTTAAGATTTTCATGCCTATTTTATATTGATTTTGATGATATTGCAATTTAAAGAAGGGTACTTTTGATGTTTTGGTGCAGATATGTTGATTTATGGATAATGGAGCAAAAAAATGTAAAAAGAAGCGAATTTCGAGCAAAAAGGAACAAAATTGTGAAGATTTAATCGAGAGCGCCGACGGCGAGCTCGACGGCTCCGACGGTGGATTTTTCCTGAGAGTTCAGAAAAATATTACAAGGAAGCCCGCCGACGGTGAGGCCGAGGCCACCGACAGTGGAACTTATGAAAGAGAGTTCAAGGCTAAGTATTCTAGAAGGCCGCCGATGGCATGCTTGAGGCCGCCGACGGTGGGAAAGTCGGTTCTCTCACGAGGTGCGTTGAATGTGGACAATTTTTGAAGGGATGCTTGGGAAACTCTTGGAAACTCTTCAAATACTTTAAAAGAAACAATTTGGGGCCGAAAATAGAGTCCACTAGTGTCCATTGTTATTTTCTATTGTTTTTCGAGAGTCAACCTAGTCTATATTGTGTCACTAGATTGTTAATTAGTGTCTTGTTTCCATTATAGTTTTAGATAGTGAGTTCTATTAGTGATATTTGTGAGGAATTCTTCAAGAGATTATAAGAGTGGATGGGAAGTGAGAGATTTCTTCCTCCTTGCCGTTTCGAAGGAGAATTCTGCATGCTGTAAAGAAAGAAAGAGATTTAGAAGAACTTCACGGAGTTTTCTTGGGGAGAAGTTTTAGATAAGTTGTATTTACTTATTTTAGTTTGTAAAACTTTGTTTTTATATATGAAATCCAAGTTTTGTTGTATCTTCTCCATGAAATCTGAGTAATTTTTCTGTCTTTCTCCTTATTTTGATATTTTTGTGTAATGACAATTTAAATTAAGGTGCAAAGAGAAATTTAAAGAAGTTGTGATAATCTTTTCACTTAAATCTTAATTTACTTTCAATCTGGCCAATCAATTGGTTAAAATATGTTGATTTTAACAACTATAGTGAAGATTACGCCTGAGATTCAGGGAGGTCAAAGTTCTTGAAAGTAGGGTGCAAATAAATAGAGAAATATTATTTATCGGGCGTAGAATTGGGGATTTTAGAGTGACAGACTAAAATTCTCAATTCGGTCATATCGTTTGGGTGCTGAAGTGTAGATGTTATTCCTCAGGCAAGGGGAACGTGGGAGCTCCGAAGTGAGAGACGGTATACTCCCAGCCTAGATACAGATTCAGTAACCAAACATAGGATTAGTCAATGTTCTTTATGCCTGGACCAAAGGGTAAAAAATAGGTATGCACCTATTTGGCACAACACCAATTTTAAATTAATTTTAATTATCCATTCACTTAAATTTCTTAACAAGGAGAAGGATTCATGCTTATATATTTAAACTTCACTTTATTAGTAGAATTAGTTAACTGTTGGTAGAACTAGTTTATTAAAAATTTATTTTATTTACAATTGCATATTAGTGACAGATAGGCAATTCGATTTACAAAGTTGTGATTCTAAATTAGTTTCTATAATCATAGTCCGTTGTCACTGAACTATCCCTGTGGGATTGATATCCAGGACACCATTAGAGCTCTATATTACTTGAGCGATACGTATACTTGTGTTGAAAGATAGCTCTGCGATTATTGAATATCTTTATGCACATCTTTATCAAATACAAGCAATTTTAAATTAACGTAAAGTGCGCGGGGCGGTTCAGTTGACTGCAGCACGTTATTATTCCAATTTATGTTTAGGCAGCTCTTCCAAACAGGATTATAATAATTAGCATAAGGATTCTTGGCTCTATTATTTATATCATTTAAAGTCTCATAAGATGATTTAGAATCTACTATATGTTTCAATGAGTTTCCTCTAACACCTAAGGCATTTGAGAATAGTTCATTCCATATTGATCTACTTTCTTTGAAGTCACATCAATTTGAGAAACCAACATAGATATTGCATCAGAATCATTAATACTAGATAATCCTTTTAGATTTACCCATTCTGAGGGCCATTGAAAATTGTATGTAGCCATTTCTTAAATAAAGAATATGCCTTTTTAAAAGGTTTTGTCATTAACGATCCACCAGCAGCAGTGTTAATAATCGATCTAAGAGATATCACTAATCGATTATAAAATGTTTGAATTATTATCTAATCTAGTAAACCATGATGTTGACACTTCCTAAGAAGATCTTTAAATCTTTTTCATGCTTCATATATTGATTCTCCTTCAAACTCAAAACAAGATGAATATCATTTCTAAGCTTAGCACTTTTTGAAAGTGGGAAATTTTTGGATAGAAATTTTTATGACCCTGCTCCCCATGTTCTGATAGATCCAAGTGCTAATGAATTCAACCACACTTTAGCTTTATTCCTTAGTGAAAAAGTAAAAATTCTATCTCTGACAACATCGTTCGACACTCCATCATTTTTAAATGTAGTACACAATTCTAGAAATCTAGCAAGATGTAAGTTTGAATCTTCATTTAATGTACCACTGAATTGATTATTTTGTAACATTTAGATAATATCAGATGTAAGCTCAAATGAATTAGCAACCACATCAGAATTTTGAATAGTTCAATGTATTTCATCTGCTTAAAGGTCTAGGCTAATGTTCATTTTCGTCTCTTTAATTATCGAGATTGTTCGCCATTTTGCTCAAATTTAATTTTTTTTTTGTCTTCAAAATTTTCTAATAGTACATTTTCACTCTGAAAGTAAGGTATTAAACCTTCAGATCCAACACTACGCATACCCAAATACGAACTAAAGGTTTTCAAATACTACTAAATTTACTATTGCATCCCCATCAAAGGCGCCTAAAACTTGACTGCAGCGACTGCAAATATGAAGTAATAAATTTTTGCAAATAGTTTCAATTCAGTCACATAATATAATCAGTTTAATAAGGTATTAGCCGATCTATACGCAAGTGTACTTATAGTTCAAGTAATACAGTGCTCTAGCAGAGTCTTGGTTATCGATCCCACAAGGAGGAAGCAAACCTTAAAGCATAGCACAAATATCTAATATTCAATTTGCAAAGCACCAAAAGTAAATACTAAGATGCTAAAGTTTCCTAGAGATTTTAAAATTGTAAAAGTACTAACTAAACTTCAAATTAAAGTAAATACTACTATAATAAATGTTTGTAATGCAACGTTCAAATTTATAGAACTGACCTTCCCCTTACAATGACATTTTGGTGAGTGAATAATATATATTAGTTTAACATCTGTATTGTGCCAATTTTTTACCCTCTTCTGAGTGTTATAAAGAACATTGACTAATCCTAATTTTAGTCCCTAAGTCCGTGGTTAGGTTGGGAGGATACTGGCACTCAGTCCGGAGCCCCCACTTCCTTTCCCCTGAAGGTTAAATCTCGCTTTAGTTTCCAAACACTAGGACCAAATTACGAATTTTTGTCTATCACCCTAAAATTTTTAACTCTACGCCCAATAATCATATTTCCCTCTTTATTTGCACCCAACCCACATGGATTTCACCATCTATGATGTTTGAATATAATCTCTACTTTTTTTGTAGAAAGCATAGTCCTTTCAGATCGTCTGTTTGATAATGCATTTTAACAAATTAATTGGCTAGTTCAAAAAGTAAATTAAGAATGAAGTGGAAAATCTTCACAATTTATTATCTTTCTTATATCACATCCAATCTAAACTATCCCATCACCAATTATCATTACGAAAAAGACAAAGAAATTTACTCATAATTCATGGAGAAGATATGACAAAGCAAAGATTTTATACTCTAAAGAAAACGACGTCGCTCTAGTGATAAGTAAATACAACCTTGAATTTATTCCCAGAAAATTCCTTAAAAGTTCCCATTGGATCTCATTGTCTTTTTCAAAAACACTCAAATCCATCTTTGAATAGTAGGAAAGAAGCAAATTCTCATTTCCCTCTACTCTTACAACTCTTTGAGAAGAATCCCTCACAATCTGATACTAAATATCAAACCTTAGACTCTAAACTCTCTCTAAATACTTCCCTCTCCACTCACACACACTCCACACTAACTCTACCGCCGACTCCACACACACATTAGTGCTACAAAAAACAAGTTAAATTCATCTAGGAACGAACTTCCCAGAGTTATCTAGAAAGTCCTTCAAAAACATCACGATACGTTTGCATTTGCCTTGAATCAATGTAGGACGCCATGTTGACCTATCCTGACTTTTAATTCTGGGCTCTCTAGATAAAGCGCCATCGGCGCTTGGTTTGAAAGCGTCCTCGTCGCCAGAACTTCAAAAATGCGATTTTTACATTTTGTCGCTCCGAATTTGTTCTTGTTCGCTTCTTTTTGCTCTATTTGCCTAAAATCATCATATCTGCAGCAAAACATGAAAATTACCTTCCATTAAAGTGCAATATCACCAAAAGAAATGATTACAAAATATGTATAAAAATCAAACATATTTTGGTGGATCACTTCCCCATCCTATAAGCAAGAATGTAAGCAAGGATTAACCGGCAAACTATAGCAAGAAATTCGAACGACAAATTGCACCTGCATTCTCGACTGAGTAGAATATAGTTTATATGTTTCAAATCAAATATTCATTATACAAGTAATCTAAAAATTTATCTATACTTTTTATTTTTTCCTAGCGTTGCTATTATAATTGATATTATTGTAGTAACATCTTGCATTGATTTGCACTTACCCGTGATAAAGAGGTTGAGAGTGCAGTTTTCAAGCGTGAGTTCTTGATTATGAATCACACATATTGGCTTTTAGACTCACAATTCTGGAAAAATATCCTGTATTGACAATTATATCTTTTATTCTTATATCAATCTCTTAACAAAATGCTCTTATAAAACAATTTAGCTTTGGGGCGAGTTAATTTTTTTAAAGAATTGATCTTATGAGGAGTTTGAACAACCTGGTTGTGCGACCAGCAAAGCTTCTTCGGTGAGTTAATCTGCTGGACGGGTTTTTGAGCTGCTTGAACATCCGTGCGTTGATCGTTGTTAGAAACGTTTGGTCAGGTTCGTTGATTAGTTAAGATGGTCGAGATGTCTAATCAATTGAACAAAATAAAGTGATAGTTTAACACCTCGAATCAGATCTAAGGGCTTTTGACAATACAACAACACTTAAAATTTTATAATTATATTTATCAAAATTTGATGTCATAAACTTATGCATAAAAATATGTATTAAACTTAAAAAAATAAATAATAGTGATATATTTAATTTGATATTAAATGTTTTAGTGTTATGCATGTATATCTAAAAATTGAAATAATAAATGTGGTCAATAAGATATAAAGTTAAATAAAATAAGCGGCTTACTTTCACTAAAGCTTTTATCGCCAATTGTAAAGTCTTCCTTCTCTAAAAGAAAAGATTTTTCTGAAAAAAATGGAGCGCTATTTGTGTTACATTACATAATGCTGTTAAGTTCCATATTGAGTGGAAATCTTAAATAAACTTTTTATCAAACTTTGTCAGGGCCTTGTTTGTTTGTTCTGTTTGGCTTCAAACGAATGAAATTAAGGGAGCTAAGAAAATTAGTAAAAATATAAATATATATATATATCTACTTGAATCATAAAGAGAATTGAATTCATCCAGCCGTTCGGTCATGAAAAATTCGTAGAAAATAATTATTGAACATATTTGAGTTCATTGAAATAATCCTTATGGCTTATAAGTTTGACAGAATCATAAAAGGGGCTAATAATCTTTTCCCTTTGTTCTTGAGTACCTCCACATTTGGATCTTGTTGTTCTCCATTGTTTATTCTCCAGAAGCCGTCATTTGGACTTGCAATGGTTGCTAGAGTCTTCTTCGGGCATTAGCTGAAAAGAATAAGATGGATATATACTATTATATAAGCTGTATGTAATTGTGTTAACAATTTTGCAAGTAAATTCACCTATATATGGAGCACTGCGTAAAAGTTTGGTAACAATTTAATAGATAAATACTTTTGCTTTTTATGATTTATTATGTGACAGTTAATAATGGTCAAAACACATAGATCGTACATGTCGGCAGTGACATTCTCCATACACCTGAAAGTAAGATTAAACTTTCACCTCTCTTTCATGCAACTCATAATTCTCATAATTTTATATCTGTGCAAGAACTCAAACAAGATAAAAATTATTGAGTTATCTTTTATGCTAACAATTTATACATTCAGGACCTAGCAACCAAAAAATTCTCGTTATTAGAACTGCTGATCAAGGCTCATACTCGATTACATCTCATTGCAAGATCAAAATCTTTACAATTTGGCATCAAAGACTAGGCCACCCTCACAAGAGAGTCATTTGAATAATCTGTCAGTCAAACATGACATCTTAAGAATCCTAATCTTCTTACTTATGTACTCACTATCTTTTAAAAAAAAAGTCAAAAACTACATTTTTCTTGTAGCTATGACACATAACATTTTAGAATTCTTCCGTTTAGATAGTTGGGGACCTACTACTCCTACTCCAAACAAGGCTGCAAATTTTATGTAACTTTTTTTGATGCTTTTGTAATTTTTATTGGTGCATACCTCTAAGGCACAAATCTGAAACCACTTATTTTTTTATTTCTCCAACAAAAATGTTAAAAATCACATTCACGAAAGGTTGAGGATAATACATCACAAGTACTTAAAAACTTATTTATAAGATCAAGGTACCAGATATCAAAGCAATTGACCTTGCTAAAAAAAAGACATTTAGTTGAAATATTAAAACTCTTCTTAACACAACTCATCTTCCAATAAAACTTCTAATAAATGCAGTTCGAATATCTATCACTTAATTCAAAGACGTCCTTCTCCCACTACTCATAATAGGCCTTCGTTTCAATTATTACAAAATAGTAAACCGGAGTATCAATATCATTAAACTTTTGTGTTTCTATGTTTTCCTAGGCAACTTTAACATATCTCTCACAAGCTATCACTGTTGGCACCTTCTTTTGATGTTCCACTTGTGAGACATTCATTTAAACCTTTGAGACTATACTCCATTCATGTGTAGTATCCCATAGACAAGAGATATCCTTCAAAACTCTTTGATGCACTACTAGGACGCAAAGACAGAGGTCTGCAAGGGAAAACGCATGGATGGTCATGCCTGACGCCCCTGCTCCATGGAACGACACACCATCACCCAAATATAGAGGGCACAAAAAACCATCGCCGAATGTTTGCCACCATCTGCACCCCCACCCACAAACATGTGTTATACTGGCGACCTCACTCCGCCGTAATGCTGACCTTTGCTTTGAACATGGTAGAGACTGGCACCCCCATAATAGGATACTAGCACCTTTATGTCAAGCCATTTCTATCTTATGGTTTGGTGGACTATATTGGTTGAATCAAGCCACTTGAGACCAATTTTAGATTTAAAACATTGGGGAATGACTCATAACAATTGTTTTATCTACCCATATAATATTTTGGCCAATTGCATTCTTTTTTCATGGCACTTGGAGAGGTGGTCATCACACTTCAAGCGTGGATTTCCTAAAGAAGGGAGCTTGGAAAGCTTGATGAGCTTAAGGAGAATATTGTTGACCTCATTTTTACAAAATGTCAACCTTTCGACCTAAAAAGTCGACTTTGGTCAAAATGGTCAAACCTGACCCAATGACCAACCCTGTTAACCCAATAGGTCAACCTTTTGACCTAAAAAGTCAACTTTGGTCAAAATGGTCAATCTTGACTCAAAGACCAACCCTGCTAACACAATAGGTCAACCTTTTGACCTAAAAAGTCAACTTTGCTCAAAATGGTCAATCCTGACCCAATGACCAACCCTGTTGACCCAATAGGTCAACCTTTTGACCTAAAATGTCAACTTTGATCAAAATGGTCAATTCTGACCTAATGACCAACCTTGTTGACCCAATAGGTCAATCTTTTGACTTAAAAAGTCAACTTTGGTCAAAATGGTCAATTCTGACCCAATGAACAACCCTGTTGACCCAATAGGTCAACCTTTTGACCTAAAAAGTCAACTTTGGTCAAAATAGTCAACCTGACTCAATGACTAACCCTGTTAACCCAATAGGTCAATCTTTTGACATAAAAAGTTAACTTTGGTCAAAATAGTCAATCCTGACCTAATGACCAACCTTGTTGACCCAATAGATGAACCCTTAGACCTAAAAAGTCAATTTTGATCAAAATGGTTAACTTTGACCAAATAACCAATCATTGACCCAATGACCTATTTAAGAACCCAAAATTAATCAAATAATTAATTTCAAAATTATTTTGATTAATTAAATTAAATTGACTAACAATTTAATTTTCATTATTTTAATTAATTAAATGACACGATTAATTAAAATGAAAATTAAATTAAAAGTCATAAAATGACAAAATGCACTAAAATGAAATAAAAAATATAAAAATTAATCAAATAATTAATTTCAAAATTATTTTGAGTAATTAATTTGCTAATGATTTAATTTTTTAAATTTTAATTAATGTCATAATTAATTAAAATAAAAAATTAAATTAAAAGCCATAAAATGATAAAATGCACAAATTAATTAAAATAATGGAATTAATCAAATAATTAATTCCAAAATTATTTTTGATTAATTATCTGACCAGTAATTTAATTTTCATATTTTAATTAATGACATAAATAATTAAGCTAAAAATTAAATTGAAAAAGTCATGAAATGAGACAAAATTCAATTTTAATGACATGAAAATTAATCAAATAATTAATTTAGAATTATTTCCAATTATTAATTTATTAATAAATAATTTCCAACATTAAATTAATGACATAATTAATTAAAAATGAAAATTAAATTAAGAAGGGTATTAAATGGTATTTTAAACCTATGACATTATGGTTTTCTAAAAATTCCAAAACTTTTTTATGACATCACACATGACCTCATATGGGTTAGAACAACCCATTTGACCCATTAAAAATAAAACAATCCATTGATGACTCTTATTTAACCATGGTTAAAAGCCATAATGACATAAAAACGAGGAGGCAAAACCATGGTGTTTTGAAGTATGACTCATCCTCCTTTGTAAATGAGGTGGCCGGTGATCACTAGAAAACGTATTAAGAATTTCGTACCAATTTTATATGAAATTGCACTTTAAAGAAAGATATTTTTTTGTTTTATTGCAGGAATGAAGAATTATAAGTATTGGAAGCAAAAAGCACAAAAGAAGCGGATTTGGAGCAAAAAGGATTCAATTTGATGAAAAATGAACTATCCCGCCAACGGCGAGATCAAGGCCGCCAACGACAAGATTTTCCAGAGAATTTTTTAGTATATTATAAAGAGCCCGCCGACGGCGAGATCGAGCCCGTCGACAGCGAGATCGGCGCGGTTAGCCCACCTTCTAGAAGCCCGCCGACGGCGAGATCGAGCCTGCTGACGGCGAGACAGTTGAAAAGAGCCAGATACAATGAACCTGAATGCTTTTTGAAGAGGTGCTTAAGTAACCTTTGAAGATTTGACTCATTCTATAAATAAAGACGATTTCTGTCCCTTTAGTGTGTCATTTTTTGTGTCGTTTTAAAGTCAATTAGTGTTCATTTGTGTTGGAGTGTAAATCAGAGAGTCTTAGTGAGTTTAATTAAGTGTGCTGTACTGGAAGGAAGAGTCAAAGGAACTTCAAGGAGTCTACTTGGGGAGAAGAATTGAGATAAGTATATTTGTTATTGTTTGTTAAATATAATGAAATCCATACTTTGTGTTATTTTTCCCATGCTTTCTGAGTAGTTTTCTTAGTCTTTTTCCTTATTGTTGAGATTATGTGAAGTGACGAATCAAAGTAACTGTGCCTAAACTTATTAAATAAAGATTGTGATAATCTTTTACTTAAAACTTAATTTACTTTCAATTTGGCCAATTGATTTGTTAACATATGTTGAATTATCAACTATAGTAAAGATTACATCCGAGATTCAAGGAAGTCAGGTGCAAATAAATAGGGAAATATTAACTATCGGGCGTAGAATTTGACATTTTAGTGTGACAGACTAAAATATTCAATTCGGTCCAATTGTTTGAGAGCTGAAGTGTAGATGTTAGTTCTCAGGCGAGGGGAACGTGGGAGCTCTGAAGTGGCAGCCGGTATCCTCCGAGCCTAGCCGCAGATTCAGTAATCAAACATAGGACTAGTCAATGTTCTTCGCACCTGGACCAAAGGGTAAAGAATAGGAATGCTCCTATTTGGCACAATACAAACTCTAAACTACTTTAATTCATCATTCACTTAATTCTCTCAACAAGGAGAAAGATGCTTTTCTAAATTAGAATCTTACATTTAAACCTTTTTGAGCAATAGTTTTAGTATAAGTGTTCTTAATTTTCGTATACTAGCTTAGTAAGTAAGTCTATTTTAATTTGTCTTTGAAATTCTCTAACTTCCTCGTGGGATCGATATCTTGGACTCCATTAGAGCCTTTTATTACTTGATAACGATACGTATACTTGCGTAGTATCCACATTATAAATCATAATTTTCATAAAAGAATCATCAGTGTAAATACATATATTTGGAGTGGGATCAAGTTTTTGGTGTCGTTGTCAATATCAAAAACATATTTTTGTAAGTATAAATATCAAAAGTGGGTTAAGTTTTTGACGCTGTTGCCGGGGAAGTAAAGTAAATATTAAGGTAATTAATAGAATTATTATAAGTAATTACTAGAGTAACAGACTATTTTAAATTTTACTTAAAAATTGTATGCGCAAATTTAGAAACGAAAATTTAATACCTTACGATTCAGAATTAGAGCGCACTATTAAAAAAATTAGAAAACAAAAAAAAGAAATTTTAAATTTAACACAAATGGCAAATAATCCAAAAATTGAAAATATAAACCAACAAAGACCATTAAGAGATTATGCTAACCCTACATTAGATGAAGTTCACCTAACTATTCAAAACCCAAATTTTGCTGCTAACTCATTCGAACTTAAATCTGCAATTATCCAAATGGTACAGAATAATCAATTTAGTGGTTCACCTAATGAAGATCCTAATTTACATCATGCTAGTTTTTTGGAACTATGTGCTACTTTTAAATATGAAGGAGTATCTAATGATGCTGTTAGACTTAGGCTTTTTCCTTTTTCTTTAAGTGATAAGGCTAAGATGTGGTTAAATTCATTAGCACCTAGATCTTTTAAAACTTAGGGAGAATTATCACAAAAATTTCTATCTAAATATTTTCCTCCTTTGAAAACTGCAAAACTCAGAAATGATATAACATCTTTGGTCAGTTTGATGGAGAATCCATATATGAAGCTTGGGAGAGATTTAAAGAACTTCTTAGGAAATGCCCACATCATGCGTTACCAGATTCGTTAATTATACAAACTTTTTACAATGGATTAGTAGGATCTCTTAGATCAATCATTGATGCTGCTGCTGAATGTTCATTAATGTCAAAACCATTTGATGAAGCCTATGCGTTAATCGAAGAAATGGCTATAATAATTTTCAATGGCCCGCTGAAAGGATAAACCCTAAAAAGATAGCCAGTGTTCATGAAAATGATGCAATATCTATGTTAGCTTCTCAAATTGCTGCTATATAAAAAAAAATTAGATCATTTTGGAATGAATTATTCTCTTATTATATTAGAAGAAAACACATCTGAACAAATTATAGATTCTCAATCTCCTTATGAAACTATAAATGCTATTAATAATAGACCCAATAATCCTTATGCAAATTATTATAATCCTGGTTGGAAGAATCATCCAAATTTTAATTGGAATAATAACACGACTAATCAACAATGGATGAACAACTCTATAGGAAATCCACCTAATCAAGGAAATACGAATTATAAACCTTCTTATCCACCTAGATTTAATAACACTCAATTTAAAGATAAGAAGTTATCTATAAAAGAATTAACATTAAGTATGGGTCAGCACTTGCAAAATCAAGGAAATCAATTACAAATTTAAGGAAATCAATTACAAACTCAAGGAACAACAATTAAAAATATTGAAACTCAACTCGGACATATCGCTACCGCGCTTAACAATAGAATTCCTGGAACATTTCTTAGTAATGTGAAAATAAAACCTAAAGACCAAGGAAAAGAACAAATTAAAGTGATACAATTACGAAGTGGAAAAGAGTTAGAAACTAAAATTCAGAAAGAAACAGAAAGTAAAGATGAGGAAGTGGAAATCGAAAAAGAAAAGGATCAGCAAGATCAAAACTTAGAATATCCATTGATCTCTATGAAAATATCTATAGAAAAACCATAACCACCATTTCCTCAACGACTAAAGCAACATAAAAAAGATAAGCAATTTGTTAAATTCTTTGAAATTTTAAAAAAGTTAACGGTAAATATTCCTTTTGTAGAAGAATTAGAACAAATGCCTAATAATGTAAAATTTATGAAAGTTATTTTAAGTAAAAAATGAAAATTCATAGATAATGAAACTGTTGCACTTAACAAAGAGTGTAGTGCAATTATTCAGAAAAAGCTTCCAGAAAAGTTAAAAGATCCTGGTAGTTTCACTATATCTTGCTCTACTGAAGAAAAATTTTATGGAAAAGCTTTGTGTGACTTAGGAGCAAGCATCAATTTAATGCCTCTATCAATTTTTAAAAGATTAGAATTAGGAAAAATTTTACCTACTTCAGTAACTCTTCAGTTAGCTGATCATTCTGTGACTTATCTTAAGGGAGTTATTGAAGTTGTGTTAGTAAAAGTGGATAAATTTATCTTCCTGGTAGATTTTATTGTTCCAGATATGGAAGAAGATAATGAAATTCCAATAATATTACGAAGACTCTTTTTAGCCACTAGAAAAGCTATGATTGATGTTCAGAAAGGAGAATTATCTATGAGAGTAAACGATCAAAAAGTAACTTTTAACATAGCAAAATCAATGAAATATCCTGCTTTAGAAAAAGATGATGAATGTTTTTGAATGGAAATACTTGAACATTTGCAAAATGAACATTTTAAAGAATATTATGAAGAAAAGTTAGAAAAAGAAAATACTAAATTAATTGAAGAAGCAGATAATGAAAAACTGGATTATATACAGGAAAAATTTGAAATGTTGGATAATACTAAAAACACTGAAAATAATATAGTTCCGTCAATTATTAGACTTCCTGAACTCGAATTAAAAATTTTATCTAATCATTTAAAATATGCTTACTTAGGTAACTATTCAACCCTACCAGTTATTATATCAGCTGAATTGAAAGAATCACAAGAACACAAACTGTTAGACACATTAAAAATATAATAAGACTTTTGGTTGGACTTTAACAGATATTAAAGGAATTAGTCCTTCAATCTGTATGCACAGAATTATTTTAGATAATGAATATAAGCCAAGAGTAGATCCCCAAAGGAGATTAAACCAAATAATGAAAGAAGTAGTCAAGAAAGAAATATTAAAATGGTTAGATAATGATATTATATATCCTATTTCGGACAGTGCTTGGGTAAGCCTAATTCACTGTGTTCCTAAGAAAGGAGGAGTGACCGTTAAAGCTAATGAAAATAATGATTTAATACCTATAAGACAAGTTACTTGGATGGCATATATGTATTGACTATAGAAAATTAAATGCAACCACCGTGAAAAGATCACTTCCCATTACCATTTCTAGACAAAATGTTGGATAGATTAGCCGGACATAAATATTTTTGTTTTTTAGATGGATATACCGGTTATCATCAGATACCTATTGCTCCTGAGGATCAAGAGAAAACTACATTTACTAGTCCTTATGGAACATTTGCTTTTCAAAGAATGCCTTTTGGATTATATAATTTACATGCAACATTCTAGAGATGTATGATGTTTATATTTAGTAAATTAATTGATGATGGAATAGAAGTATTTATGGATGATTTCTCTGTATTTGGATCGTCATTTGATGCATGCTTGAATCATCTTGAAAAAGTATTAAAGGTATGCGAGAAAACTAACTTACTTCTAAATTGGGAGAAATATCAATTTATGGTTGCAGGAGGAATTGTATTAGGGCATAAAATTTTCGAAAATGACATGGAAGTAGACCTGCAAAAATTCAAGTTATAGCTAAATTACCACCTCCAACTACAGTAAAAGGGGTAAGAAGTTTTCTTGGACATGCTGGATTCTACAGATGCTACATACAAGATTTTTCAATAATTACTAAACCTCTATGCCAACTTTTAGAAAATGACAAGAAATTTGAATTCACAACTGAATGCCTAAATGCTTTTGAATTATTAAAAGATAAATTAATTATAGCACCTATAATAGTTTAACCTGATTGGGAGAAACCATTTGAACTTATGTGTGATGCTCGTGATTATGCTATAGGAGCACTACTTGGGCAAAAATATGATAAAATTTTCAAAATTATATACTATGCTATTAAAACACTTAATAATGCTGAAATGAATTATACAGTTACTAAAAAAGAGCTATTAGCAATTATTTATGCTTTTGATAAATTTAGGCCTTATCTAATTGGAACTAAATGTATCGTGCATACTGATCACTCTGCTATTAAATATCTAATGCAAAAAAAAAGATTCCAAACTAAGATTAATTAGATGGATATTACTAATGCAAGAATTTGATTTTGAAATCATTAACAAAAAGGGAACTGATAATCAAATTGCAGATCATTTATCATGGCTAGAATATAATGAATTATCTAACACTGATAATGAACTTACTGACAGTTTTCCTGACAAACAACTATATAATATAAATGAGTAGAAAATACCATGGTATGCTGATATAGTAAATTATATTGTAAGTGATATTTTACCACCTATGTTAACTTTGCAACAACAGAAAAAATTCTTTCATGATGCTGAAACATATTTTTGGGATGAACCATATTTATATAAGCAATGTAAGGATCTTATATTTAGAAGATGTGTGCCTTATGAAGAAACAAAACAAATCATTCAGAAATGTCATGATTCTGATTTTGGAGGACATTCTAGAACAAATAAAACTTCTTATAAAAT
This sequence comes from Papilionanthe hookeriana x Papilionanthe teres, assembly GCA_022702705.1. Lineage (NCBI taxonomy): Eukaryota > Viridiplantae > Streptophyta > Magnoliopsida > Asparagales > Orchidaceae > Papilionanthe > Papilionanthe hookeriana x Papilionanthe teres. The sequence continues at coordinate 122,686,434 of CM040425.1, forward strand.
TTTACAATCTGGATTTTTTTGGCCTACTCTTTTTAGAGATGTTTATAGATATACCAGAACTTGCAACAAATGCTAACGAGTAGGTAATATATCTAAAAGAAATGAAATGCCTCTAAATTTTATATTAGAAGTTGAGATTTTTGATGTTTGGGGATTAGATTTTATGGGACCAATTCTTCCTTCATTTAGAAACTCATATATATTAGTTGCTGTTGATTATGTTTCTAAATGGATTGAAGCACAAGCTTTACCTCGATGTGATGCTAAGAGTGTTTCAAAGTTTCTAATGAAAAATATTTTTACTAGATTTGGAATGCCGAGAGGGATTATCACTAACGGAGGAACTCATTTTAGAAATAAATATATTCATAAACTAGTAGAAAAAATTAACATTATTCATAAGATATCAATCGCTTATCATCCACAAACCAAGTGGATTAGTAGAAGTTTCTAATCGAGAAATTAAATGTATTTTAGAAAAGACTGTAAACCCTAATAGATTGGATTGGTCTATAAGACTAGACATTGCATTATGGGCATACAAGACTGCTTATAAAACTCCGATTGGAATGACTCCTTACAGGCTTATTTATGGAAAGACTTGCCATTTATCAGTTGAATTAGAACATAAAGCTTATTGGTTAATTAAAGAATTTAATTACAATCTGAAAGATGATGGTGAGAAGAGATTATTGCAAATGAATGAATTAAAAGAATTAAGAAATGAATCTTATCATAATGATAGAATTTATAAAGAAAAAATGAAATTATTGCATGATCAGAAGATTAATCTGAAGAATTTTGATCCAATACAAGAAGTTTTTCTTTATAATACAAGATTGAAATTATTTTCTAGGAAATTGAAATCTCGATGGTTAGGGCCTTTCACTATAACTCAAATATTTTCATACGGAACTATAGAAAATGAAGATCCAAAAACTGGACATAGATTTAAAGTAAACGGACACAGATTAAAACCTTATTTTAAAGAGAGAAGACCAAATTTTAAAGTGGTTTTAATGCTTAGTCAACCTGATTACTAACTAAATTAGGTCGGGATGACGACGCTAAACCAAGCGCTTTATGGGAGGCAACCCATAGTAGTTATTAATTATGATCTATTTTACTAAACTTATTGAAAATTAAAATATAGAATAAATTCTACTACTCATTTTACTTTTTAAAATCATCACAAATTTGAATCTATACGAAGAAATCAGAACATATTCGGACCGGAGCGAAAATTGGGCAATTTACCTAATCTCGCCGACGACGAGATCGATCCTGCCGACAGCGAGATCGGAGCTCCCAAATTCAGTTTAAAGTATTAACTAGCTCACCGACGGCGAGATCGTTACCACCGACGGCGAGATAGTTAAAAAGTGGTTTTTAGGAGTTATTATGCGGTTTTGGGATGTTCTAACCTATAATATTCACTACAAAATGTTTATAACTCATTATTTACACCATTCCTTCACTAGAAACAAATAGAGCCCCTCCAAAACAATAAATAATGGCCCCCAACCCATTAGAAACCAGGAAATCCGGAGTCTTTAACCGATGAAAATTTGTCAGTTCTGAGGCTCAGCGACTATTCAACAAAGTTTTAATGAAGAAGCGACAGATTAAATAAAGAGGATTCGTAAACAGAGGAGCATAGAATTTAACAACAACAATTGAAGAAATGATTGTTCAGCGACATTGGGAGGTATTATGCTACACAACATCTGCTACTGTCATTCCAGTAGTCAAGGAATTCTACTCTAATCTGCATGCGATCCATAATGGAAGTGTTTACGTAAGAGGCAGATGGGTAACTTTCACTCATTCTCGAATCAATGAGTTATACTCGATTGAAAATACCCCTGTTATTTAAATTTTGTTCCGACAAGATACAACTTTAACGAGATATATTGATATCTGACCGAAGAATCTGATGACAGGGAAATACGAGGAGACGAGTATGTAAGTTTTTCTGCATCACTTCTTAACCCCGTCTTAAAGCATTGACATTTCTTTATTTCGTCGAAGTTATTACCCACTATGAGGGTAAACAAAGTCTCGAAGGAATGTGTAATTTTAAATTACTGTATTCAATCATGATTACCTATCGATGTTGGATCTATCATTGTGAAGTCTGCATTAAGATTAATTGTGAATGGATCGATTCATGGACGCGGACACCCATCTATAATTTTTGCTTTATGTAGTCAGTACCAAGTTTTCTATGAAGCTTGGGAAAAAGTGTTGTTACCCTGGAAACCATTAGATCTAACACATATGTTTCCTACTTTAGATAACAATGATGATATAACAATTATCTCTGATCAAGCATCTCAAAACAATCCTTTAATCAGGCCTTTGACTGATAGAACTAACTCGATTCTACGAAAAATTGAAGGATTGGAGAAGGAATTACGGAATGTGATGAACTCTATCGATAATATCTCCGATTTATTCGATCACATAGAATGGAGAATGAAGGAGCATTTCGATCATTCAGGACATCTGGAGGCAAGTTTCATACGACTGTTAAGACAGAAGGGATGGATTGAAGAAGATTCTACGAAGAATTCCCCTTCAGGCCTTTCTACAATCTATTTGTGCACCTACGATATATTAGGAATATCAGGGAAGAAGTTAGTTCAGATTCCAATGAGTAGCAGAGATTTATCCTTGTTTTATTTATGTGTGTTGATTTGAACTTAGTTTTTAATATAATTTGGATTTTACGAAGTTAATATCTATTTATATGAGATTGTATGTTGTTTGTTTAGTCTTAGCATTTAGAGTATTGTGGAATGGATCGCAATGCTGAGTTAGATGAGTTTTGGTTAATTTGCTAAGTCAATTGTTAGTTTTGTGGTATTTGAAGTTTGTAAGTTCATGGATTTCATTTATAATAGTTATAATGTTTGTGTTGTGTAAACCTTATATAAGTCAGTAGAATATCTAATCTTAGAAAAATATATCAAATTAACTGACCGAACATTAGAACAAGGCTTAATTAAATTTAACATAATTGAAAACATAAAATTTTTTAAAAAATTCGAAAATCCCGCCGACGACGAGATTGACCCCGCCGACGACGAGATTTTCCCGAAACTTTAGCCTTGGTGAATTTATTAGCTAGCCGATGGTGAGAAATTTCTCGCGGACAGCGAGATCGTGAAATGTACTATATTTTGACCAGTTAACCGACACTATTCATCGTCCTCATCCTCAAAACTTCAAAAAACTGACCTAGGGCTTGATAGATCTGGGATTTGGAGCGATTTCAAGACATTTTAATGCCAGATTTCATCTTCCTTTGGTAAGAGCTTCACACCCATGTAAAACTTTTTTATTTTCACCATGAATGTGGGAAATGTAATTTACAAGAATATATTATCCACTGCTATAAGTGAGAGCGGAGGAGTAATAGGACACCCCGGTCTAATTTATGCACTTTGCCAATTATCTGGGGTAGATTCGAGAGATGATGAGGAATGGGTGGAGCCTATGAAACCCATTATTCCGACTAATATTAAAACCTATGAATCCCATGAAGGATGCAGATCTAGAACAAGGAGTTATGTACCTTCTTCGAGTAGAGATATTTCCTCTACAAGTTATGACCCTCCTACTTACAGTTCCCCTACCCTTCATGATCTGATGAATGAGATGACCCTGTAGAGAAAGAGTTTTGAGAAGATAGAAGAGAAATTGGAGCATATTGATCACAGGATTGGAGGTTTGGAGAGGCGAGATGATTATGACAGTGAGTATCTCCAAAGACACTCTGATTATGAGAGAGCTTATTACGATGCTGAGAGTCGCTACAGGAGAGGAGAACTCGATGTTGTATTCCCTGAGTGCCCTCGATACATTCAATATCAGCCTACTCCACTTGCAGATCAAGGAGGCGATGGCGTGGCTTGGGATTTTAATTTGTGTTTAGATTTTAGATTTGATGTTTATTTTTATTTGTTTAAGTTGTTTTAATTATGAACTTTAACTGTTATGTTGGATGATTGTTTATGTGATTTTTGTGGAACTTTAAAATGGATGTTTAGTTTATGAACTAATTGTGATGTAATATTAAATTGTAGAATTTTCTTGTTAAAATTAGTTAGTTTATTATAATATTTCAAACTGTTATTGTAATTTCTAAATAGAATAACAATTGTATGTTCAGCAGTAGATTAAATATAAGTTGTGTTAGTATTTGTGCTTATTTCAAAAATTTCATTACCCAACAATTTTTCTTAAATCTTATATGTGTAAAAAGATACTAACAGTACAGATTAAGTATGTAATGAAGAAAACCTGCAAATTTCAAAAAGAGAAATATCTAAAGCTCGAAGTTATGATTTAAATATTACAGTTCATTTTCTTTTCACCCTATGTGATTAGATAGAAATACTTATGTTTGGGGGAGGGAAAAACACAAATTTAATTATTAAATTGCTCTCATTTTATATTTTCAAAAAAATTATTATAAAAATGATTTTCTGTAGTAACTTTAGTTCAGTAAACTAGAATTAATTTATTTAATTATTATAAAAAAGTTGAATAAAATATTTCTAGTAATTAAACTAATTTTGTAGATTAAGATATTTGTTATAAAAGAATAAGAATATAATGAACTATTTAAAGTAAGGAAAACTATATTTTAAAATATGAAATTCTTAAGTATTTAATTGAGAAAGAAGAGATCAAAACCTTATGAAGAAAAAGCTATAAAATACATATAAGGTAAAGAAATATTTCAAGTTTCAAATTTAGGAAAGAGGAAAATGAAGTTCAAAATCATTAACAGGCTATCCAGATACAATAATCCTCACTTGGAAAAGAAAAAGAAGGATTGAAAATCAATCCCTGAAAAAGAAAAATAAAAAAATAAATATAAGTGAGGAGAAGCTTGAGGAGATGCCTTATCAAAAATTGGCTTCGTTCGAATCAACCTAAAGAGTAAACTCAATTATATTTCTAAACTTATATTTATAGATTAATATTTTACTGAGTAGTGTTTTCATGAATTCCTATCAACTGAATATCTTAAGTACTTTAATATTACAAATATAGTTATTCTTGAAATAAAAAAAAGACTAGAAATCTTAAGCTTGATGACTAGATAGCCTTTATATCTATAGAGTTAATTTAATTATCTAAAAATATTTCTATTAAACTTTACTATAGTATTTATTAAAATTTAATTCATAGTTTTTCCGAATTAAAAGTTTTATTACAAATAATCATTTACTTTTATTAAGTATAAAAATTACTTGAGGACAAGTAATACTTAAGTTTGGGGAATTTGATCACTAGAAAATGTATTAAGAATTTCATACCAATTTTATATGAAATTGCACTTTAAAGAAATGTATTTTCTTTGTTTTATTGTAGGAATGAAGAATTATAAGTATTGAAAGCAAAAAGCACAAAAGAAGCGGATTTAGAGCAAAAAGAACTCAATTTGATGAAAAATGAACAATCCCGCCGACGACGAGATCAAGGCCGCCGACGGCGAGATTTTCATGAGAATTTTTGAATATATTATAAAGAGGCAACGGACGGCGAGATCGAGCCTGCTGACAGCGAGATCGGCGCTGTTAGCCCACCTTGTAGGAGCCCGCCGACGGCGAGATCGAGCCCGCTGACGGCGAGACAGTTGAAAAGAGCTAGATACAATGAACTTTCACGCTTTATGAAAAGGTGCTTAAGCAACCTTTGAAGATTTGACTCCTTCTATAAATAAAGAAGATTTTTGGCCTTTTATTGTGTCATTTTTGGTGTCTTTTGGTGACGTTTTAAAGTCAATTAGTGTTCATTTGTGTTGGAGTGTAAATCAGAGAGTCTTAGGAGTTTAATTAAGTGTGCTGTATTGGAAGGAAGAGTCAAAGGAACTTCAAGGAGTCTGCTTGGGGAGAAGAATTGAGATAAGTATATTTGTTATTGTTTGTTAACTTTAATGAAATCCATGCTTTGTGTTATTTTTCCCATGCTTTCTGAGTAGTTTTCTTAATCTTTTTTCTTTTTGTTGAGATTACGTGAAGTGACGAATCAAAGTAACTGTGCCTAAAATTATTAAATAAAAATTGTCATAATCTTTTACTTAAAACTTAATTTACTTTCAATTTGGCCAATTGATTTGTTAACATATGTTGAATTATCAACTATATTAAAGATTACATCCGAGATTCAAGGAGGTCAAAAGCCTTGGAAGGAAGGTTCAAATAAATAGGAAAATATTAACTATCGGGCGTAGAATTGGAAATTTTAGTGTGACAGACTAAAATATTCAATTCATTCCTATTGTTTGAGAGTTGAAGTGTAGATGTTAGCCCTCAGGCGAGGGGAACGTGGGAGCTCTGAAGTGGCAGCCGGTATCATCCCAGCCTAGCCGCAGATTTAGTTATCAAACATAGGACTAGTCAATATTCTTTGCACCTGGACCAAAGGGTAAAGAATAGGAATGCTCCTATTTGGCACAATACAAACTCTAAACTACTTTAATTCATCATTCACTCAATTATCTCAACAAGGAGAACGATGCTTTTCTAAATTAGAATCTTACATTTAAACCCTTTTGAGCAATAGTTTTAGTATAAGTGTTTTTAATTTCCGTATACTAGCTTAGTAAGTAAGTCTACTTTAATTTATCTTTGAAATTCTTTAACTTTCCTGTGGATCGATATCTTGGACTCCATTAGAGCCCTTTATTACTTGATAACGATACGTATACTTGCGTAGTATCCACATTATAAATCATAATTTTCATAAAAAAATCATCAGTGTAAATACATATATTTGGTGCGCGATCAAGTTTTTGTTGTCGTTGCCAATATCAATAACATATTTTTGTAAATATAAATATCAAAAGTGGGTCACCGGCCATGTTGAGATGAATTTAGCCACCTCCCTAGCCACCCAATGATGAGAAGAGAAAGCTTTAACCATTTTCCATACCATAGTTAAGCTCATCATAACATTTCATAAAAAATGTTAAGGGTGGAGCTAATGTGTCATCTCCCCATGAAATGTTAAATGAGGTGTTGGATGGTGAAGGTCTTAGCCTTTTGAGTCACCATTAACCTCTCCCTTAGCCAATGGAATGGGAACAAATAGATCAAAGTCTATCATGACAACTTGGAATCCATAATTACCATGAAATGTGAACTTTCTTAAGTGGCATAATTCTCGTGGGATATGGAGAGGTGATGGTTAGATTTCATGGGGGAAGCTGTTACTAGAGTCTACTCCACAGCTCTAACCATCCCATGGTGAATTCTAAGCTAACTTGGGTTGAATCATAGCCATCCATGGCTATAAAAGGACCCCTTACCCGAAATTACAAGGAGGAGAGAAAAAATCCATAGAAACCTCTAGGCTGCCCAAACCCCTTAGCTCCCAACACAAAAAGTCTTGCTAAGGACCACAACAACCTATTCCAACCAACATCAAGCCATAAGATCAACTCAATCAAGCCAATTTGGCCAAAACCCAAGTTCAACCCAAACCTAGCCACTTTGCCAAAATTGCTCACTAAGGCTAGCTACAATTCTAAATTAAAGTGATAAAGATCTTCTTTGGGAGTCCTAGAAGCTGACCATCAAGTCTGATTAAGCTCAACATTATTGTGGCCAAGGTATGGATTTATGTTGTCCAAAATAATTCATATAATCGAAAAATTATGGGTTAAACTAGCCCATAAAATTATTATCACCATATAGATATAATCTATATGTCCAGATGATTCCATAGGTTCAAAAATCACTCAATTTCATTGAGAAATGAGTGAGATATTGAGCTTTAAAGTTGGATGGTTCGAATTTGTTTCGAATTTCTGGGAATTAACCTCCGCCATCCGTTCCCGTGTTTAGGAACGGATGGCGCTAATCTGAAGTTCGCATGTTCGATGTTCGGATTAGCACAGCGGATCCTCCCGCCTTCGACGTGTACGAGGACACGCGGCAGCTCCTCAATTTTCTGGGCTAAGGTTAATCCAAATTAACCTTAAAAATTTCAAAAATTCATAACTTTTTGTACAGAGCTCCTAAAAATAAAGTAAAAATACCTCTGGAAAGCTTTTGAAGAGAAGAGAATTATGAAATCAAAATCATAATTTTATTCTCAGTATTTAATTTTTAAATAATTAAATACTTTATGGTGTATTTTAATTATTAAACATTATTTACAAATTAGAAAAATGTGACAATTTTAGAGAAGAACCTTTGTGTCCTTAGACACATCTCCTGATTTTTCTAAGGCTAGGATAACTCTCTAGGATGTGATTTTCTAATTTTCATGATATTTTATAATTATTTCCAAAAATAATTATAAAATTTGAAAATTGGAAAATTAAAATTCAAAATAGCTAGGAATTTTAGGATGACAAACAAAAATCTTAAAACAACAATTCTCAAGCTATTAAATCAATTTAAAAAGACATTTTAAATAAAGGTTAAGATTTGTTAATTATAAATTAATATTTCAAAACCTTTTCTTCACTTATTTAACCCATTTCATAATGGACTAAGCCAATGATGAATCCAAATCCAAATGAACTCAAATCAAACAATAATTAGGTTTAAAGACAACTTAAGCCTAATTAAACTCATTAAAACTTTAATAAAGTTTAAGTACATATTAAACTTAATTAAATCATTAAAACTTAATCATCTTTAGTTTACTACAAGATTAAAACTATAATTAAGTTTAAAGACATATTAAACTTAATTACCTCATTAAACCTTAGGTTTAATACAAAATCAAAACTTTAATTAAGTTTATGGACATATTAAACTTAATTAAATCATTAAACCTTAACTAAATTAGGTTTAATATAAAATCAAAACTTTAATTAAGTTTAAGGACATATTAAACATAATTAATTCATTAAACCTTTAGGTTTAATATAAAATTAAAACTTAAATTAAGTTTAAAGACATATTAAACTTAATTAATTCATTAAACCTTAACTAAATTAGGTTTAATACAAAATCAAAACTTTAATTAACTTTAAGGACATATTAAACTTAATTAATTCATTAAACCTTAAATAAATTAGGTTTAATATAAAATCAAAACTTTAATTAAGTTTGATGACACATTAAACTTAATTAGTTCATTAAACCTTAACTAAATTAGGTTTAATATAAAATCAAAACTTTAATTAAGTTTAAGGACCTATTAAACTTAATTAATTCATTAAACCTTAACTAAATTAGGTTTAATATAAAATCAAAACTTTAATTAAGTTTAAGGACAAATTAAACATAATTAATTCATTAAACCTTAACTAAATTAGGTTTAGTACAAAATTAAAACTTTAATTAAGTTTAAGGACATATTAAACTTAATTAATTAATTAAACCATAATTAAATTAGGTTTGATACAAAATTAAAACTTAAATTAAGTTTAAGAACATATTAAACGTAATTAATTTATTAAACCTTAACTAAATTAGGTTTAATACAAAATCTAAACTTTAATTAAGTTTAAGGATATATTAAACTTAATTAATTCATTAAACCTTAATCAAATTGGGTTTAATACAAAATTAGAACTTAAATTAAGTTTAAGGACATATTAAACTTAATCAAATTCATTAAACCTTAACTAAATTAGGTTTAATACAAAATCAAACTTAAAATAAGTTTAAGAACATGTTAAACTTAATTAACACCTTAAACATTAGGTTCAAGACAAACTTAAACCCTAATTAGGTCTAACCCATTAGACCTAATTAAACTATTAAGGCTTAACTAAATTAGACTTAATTAAACCTAAACCCTAATTAGGTCTACCCCTTTAGACCTAATTAAACCATTAAGTCTTAACTAAATTAGACTTAATTGAACATAAACTCTAATTAGGTATAACCCTTTAGACCAAATTAAACTATTAAGTCTTAACTAAATTAGACTTAATCAGATCTAATCCCTAATTTGGTCTAACTATTAGACATAATTAAACCATTAAGTCTTAATTAAATGAAACTTAATCCAACTTAAACTATAATTAAGTCTACCACATTAGACTTAATTAATCTATTAAACCTTAACCAACTAAGGTTTAATCAAACTTAAACTATAATTAAGTCTACCACATTAGACTTAATTAATCTATTACACCTTAACCAATTAAGGTTTAATCAAACTGAAAACTAAAATAAACCTAACTTAGGTTCAACCAAACTTGATCCCAAGTTCAACCTTTAACTTAGGTTCAACCGAACTTGAACCCAAGTTCAACCTTTAAATTAGGCTCAACCCAAGTTCAACCTTTCATCTAGGTTCAACCCAACTTGAATCCAAGTTCAATCTTTAAATTAGGTTCAACCCAACTTGAACCCAAGTTTAACCTTTAACTTAGATTCAACCTAATTTGAACCCAAGTTAAACCTTTAAACTTAAACTTAAACCTTAACTTGGTTCAATCTATACTGAACTTAAGTCAATCTTAAGTCTAGGTTCAACCTAACTTGAACCTAACTTAACTCGAACTTAAAACTTAACTTGAGGTCAACCCATATTGAACTTAAATTAACCCTAAGTTTAGGTTCAATTTAACTTGAACCTAACTTAACTCAAACACAAATCAAACTTGAGTTCAACCCATATTGAACTTAAGTCAACCTTAAGTCTAGGTTCAATCTAACTTGAACCTAAGATAACTCAAACCCAAATCAAACCTAAGCCCAACCCATGTTAAACTTAAGTTTAGGTTCAACCTAACTTGAACCTAACCTAAACCTAAACCATAATTAAGTCTATCACATTAGACTTAATTAAATCATTAAACCATAAATAATTAAGGTTTAATCCAACCTAAAACCATAATTATTTCTACCACATTAGACTTACATAAATCATTAAACCTTAAGTAACTAAGGTTTAATCAAACCATAATCCATAATTAAGTCTACCACATTGGACTTAATTAAATCATTAAACCTTAACTAAATGAGGTTTAATCAAACCATAAACCATAATTAAGTCTATCACATTAGAGTTAATTAAATCATTAAACCTTAACTAACTAATATTTAGTCCAACCATAAACCATAATTAAGTCTATCACATTAGACTTAATTAAATAATTAAACCTTAACTAACTAAGGTTTAATTAAACATAAACCATAATCCAAGTCTATCACATTAGACTTAATCAACTAAGGTTTAATTAAATTGAGTCTAACTTACTAGACTTAATTAATGAAACCTAAATAAATCTCAGTTAAATTAAATTAGACTTAATTAAAACTTAAGCCTTACCTAAAAAGGACTTAGATGATCTGTAATTCTAATTAAGTCTAAACTATTTAGTGTTAGTTAACCTTTAAGTACTATTTAAACAAGGCTTAAAACTTAATTAGGTATTCAATTAAACTTAACTTAAGTTCAAACATGAACTCAAGTCAATTGATTATAATCTCACTTAAGTTAGAGACATGAACCAGTTAATTCAATTTACATGAACCTAATTTTAAATTTTAACTTAAGTTCAAGCAAACATGAACTCAAGTTAATATTAAATCTAACTTAAGTTCAAACGGACATGAACTCAAGTTAATTCAATCTACACTTAAACAGACATGAAGTCAAGATAATTGAACCTATCTAACTTAAGTTTAAACAAACATGAACTCAAGTTAATTTCATTCAAGGTATATTGAATCCAATTTTCTAAATGAACTTGAACTTAAATCTTAAGTTTAAACTTAAGTCAAAACATAAGCATGACCCATATCAAACATAAATTTGACATTTCAAACAAAAAAATCGATATAATCAACATAAACTTGACATTCAAAATAAAATTGATATAATCGACATAAATTTGACATTTCAAACATAAATCGACATAAACGACATAAATTTGACATTTCAAATAGAAATCGACATAACCGTCATAAATCTGACATTTCAAACGAAACTCAACAAAATTCAATATTAATTCGACATTCTAAATATAATTCGACATTCTAAATATAATTCGACATTAAATCGATATTTCAAACCAAATTCAACAAACACATCAAATGATATTAATTGACATTTCAAACCAAACTCAACATAAATCGACACAATTTGACATAAATCAACATTCAAGACATGTTAAATCAACATTTCAAATCAAACTTGGACATCCTGTAAATTCTGAACAATGAATATTTTTATGACATCATTTATGACAATGTTCTCTTTGCAAGATGAAGATAAGTTTCGTTTAGATTTCCTTTGCATGTTATAGGTTGTGCTAACTCTGTTTTGCAGGATGACATTCTGGAAATGAAACAAACAATAACTAGAACAAAACAACGACATCGACAAAACAAAACACAATAACGACAAAAAAAAAAACAAAACCAAAACTTTCAGGATAGCCACAAAAAGGGTAGACATTAAAAATGACAATGACAAACAAGAAAATAAAACTGACACGACAAAATGAGATTTAGGATTGATAGTGGGTACATCTTTCCATAAAAACAAAAATTTTTCAGAAAACAAGTGATCAACATTAATCAGAAATTTTCTTAGACAATTAGAAATTGCCTAAGATGTAATTAACTATAGAAGCTTGATTCTATAGGAGAATTAAAAGAACTCATGATAGATATTACATCTAGAAATCTCTGGTTAACACTTCGTGATTTTCTTTATAGAAACTCTAGGATATGACATTCTAGAATATTCTTTTATAAGGATTATCATAAACATCCTTTTCTCTATTTTTCATTAGCACTAAATTTCTTGATTCCTTTATAGGATTTATAGAAATAAGATTAGGGTAATATTAAATAGAGTGGTTACTCCTTGACATTGAAAAGGCATCAAAAATTGATGGCGACAAACGAACAATAACGACGTTTCCATCGCCATCAAGAGCTTTGGCGACTCCGCATGGGAGATTCTTTCTTCTCATCTTTTGTTATCACTTGTTTTCATTTGACATTTTGTTCTTTGAAAAATAAGAACTACATCTTTTTCCCAGTTTATAAATAAGTCAATAATATTCGTTTTTCTTGAAATTTCAAAAAAGTTGTAATGGTTTCTACGTATTTAATCTTTTCTTATTTTTAAGACTTCAATATACCAATGAAGGAAGATCTTTCCTTTTATCAGAATGATTATTGATTATTTAGTGAAATATAATTTACATTAGATAATCCGTACCAAACTGATATACAATGTTTTGAAGAATTTGATCTGCAACCTATGAAGACATGCTGAATTTTACAAAAGACCTACCTGAGTATACACCTGAAGAGCCTTATACTCTTGAAGAAATGAAAACAAAAATTGACAGCAAAGGAAAAAAAATCTACAAGGAGGATGATATTCCACCACCATCCACATATGAAGTTTGATCTTGTTTCGAAAATATTCTTAAAAACAAGGCTCATCTGCTTAAAAGAAAAAAAAGGTAAAATGAGAATGATAATTTTGAAACACCTGAATTTGAGCAAAGTGTTTTTGGAAACCCTTCCTTTTTAGAAGAAAACTAGTATATTCCAATTCCTGTTGAATGTACTGATAATTTCTTTCAACCTAAGAGTTCTCCTTTAATTCAGGCTATACATTCAATGTTTAAAAGATTAGCACGAAAGGGTAAATGTTCAATTTCCCGATTGTTGGATAAAATGGGTTGTGCAGTCTGTAAAACAATGAAAAGGAGAATTCTAGCAATAGAAAACTCTATTTATGAAGAAACATGTTATCAATCTCCAACAGAAGATCAATGTACTCGAGTGTCAGATCTCCAACAGAAGATCAATGTACTCGAGTGCCAGTAAAGTTCCGACTAGGGCCAAGAGTAAAAGATGTAACAATTACAAAAGATAAGGCCAGCTATGACAAACTGATGTTGGAAGCGGAAGATACATCCACTAAAATTACAGATTTAGTTCATATGTTACAAAATGCAGATTAATCATATTATAATACACTGCCTAGAGGATATCGTCCCACACTAGAAAAATAATGTATGGAAAAGAAGATCGTCTAAATGAAATTCAGATGCTATGAGCACTCCTGCAGACAGTTCACAAGAAGGAACTTGTAAATAACATCTTGCAAAATCATTTGAAGAAAGATTGAAAAAGTCAAAAAATGATATCAAACAATTCTCGGTACAAGGAAAGAAAGACACATCCGATAGTTCAAATGAAAATGATGCATCATTAATGTGGTATAAACACAGTCTACTTCTTTAGCATGAGAACTAAATGAAAAATATGCAACAAATGAATTACGAGAAATTATACAACAACGATAAGAACAAACCAGTCATCTTGAGCAAAAAATGGAAGATTTCGTAGCAGCTTTGTAAAATCAACCAACAAATCCATCAGCGACCATTGAAATCCTTAGATCAGAGGCTATCTAATGCACCAAAAATAGATACTCTTTTATCTATATGTTTTTACCTATTATGGGTGATATTGCACTTTAAAGGAAGGTATTTTTTATGATTTGTTGCAGGTATGATGATTATAGGTGTTTGGAGTGAAAAGATGCAACAAGGAACGAATTTTGAGCAAAATGGAGCAATTTGGAGGAAAACAGCTTCTAGCGCCGCCGACGCCCTCTTCTAGAGACGTCGGCAATTATTGGCAGGATAGGGCGCCACTGGCGCCACTATCCGCCTTCGCCGGTGCCCTATGTCGGTTCATTTCAAATTGAAGAGTTTTAGGAGATTTTTGAAGGGGTGCTTGAAGAAACTCTTGGGGAATTCGTTCCTAACATTAAATTAAGTGTTCATGACAAAAAAGGAGAGGAGGATTGCTGTAGAGAGTGTAAGGAAAGTGTGAGTGAGAGTTAGGGTTTGTGATTTTAAGAGAGATTCTTCTCTAAGGAGGGGAGAAGAGGGAGTAAAGTGAGAGATTGCTTCTTCATCTTCATTCCAAGGAGATAATCAAGTGTTGCAAGGAATAGAAAAGGAATCAAGGGAACGTGGAAGGAATTTGCTTGGGGAAGAGAAGGAGATAAGTTGTATTTACTATTGTGGTTTATATGACTCTTCTTTTATATATAAAATCCATGTGTTCTTATATCTTCTCCATGATATGTGAGTAGTTTCCTTTGCCTTTCTTCTTGCATAAAGTAGTGATGATGTGGTGATGTGGAATTGATGTACCCTTAAAGTGTTATAAAAGTTATAATGTTTCTTTCATTTGGAACTTAATTTACTTTTCAATCCGGCTAATTGAATTGTTAAAATATGATGAGGAACATTAATTCCAAAAGAATTGAATGTTCAACAATAAGAATGAAGAACCCATTTAATGTTCGTGAATGAATTGCGTAGTTAATGGGGATTAAGTGCAAATAAATAGGGAAATGAGTTTTGATGGACTTCAAATTGGAGGTTTCATGGTGACAGTATGGGATCCCCAATTTGGTCTTAAGATTAGTAACTAAAGCCTATGGTTAGCCTTCGGGTGAGGGGTGAGTGGGAGCTCCGTAGTGAGAGTCGGTATCCTCCCAGCCTAGCCTTATATTTAGTAACTAAACATAAGATATGACAATGTTCTCTACATGCTTAGAAGAGGAGGTACTCTTTTAAGGGTAAAGAAGCAAATATGCTCCTATTTGGCACAATACAAAAATTTACCATTCTTCATCATCCACACATCATAATCTTTATGCAGGAAGGAAGACACTTTCCACATAGAAGTATCTTATAAATAACGTAAGTTAGTGTGTGTTAGTTGAAGAGTTTAGTAAGTAGAAATAATTATAGTAGCTATATTATTACAGTAATTTGCATTAACTAGTTGTAGTACACTTGAGCAATTGTTACAATTGGTATTGGATTTTAGTGCTATATTATCTGATTTGAAGAACATTTTCCCTCCCTGTGGGATCGATAACTAGGACTCCATTAGAGCCCTGCATTACTTGATATGATACGTATACTTGCGTTGCATGTGTGAATTTACTAAATCATTATAAATATATAAATCCGAATTCATAAAGTCTTACATTTTTAAGCATATATAAAGTCACCGTCAAGTTTTTGACGCTGTTGCCCGGGAGATAGATAAACGGTACTTATTTATAGATATTGTAGTAACTGAAAACCTTACTTTGTAGTATATTTGTGTTCTTATTTACTTGTTAGTGTGATTTTGTATGCGTAGTAGTGGATCTGTAGGTTTGATACCGTGCGATTCAGAGTTTGAGCGTACTATTAGAAAAATTAGAAAATAACAAAAACAAATTTAAAATTACTGTGAAATGGAAAATAATCAAGAGAATCATAATCTTAATGTTGGAAATTTGCCAAGACCCTTAAGAGATTATGCTAACCTAACAACAGATAAAATTCATATAATTATTCAAAATCCTGATGTTGCAGCTAATTCATTTGAACTTAAACCTGCTATTATCCAAATGGTACAAAAATAATCAATTTGAAGAAATGCCTAATGAAGACCCAAATTTACATCTCCCTAGTTTTTTAAAACTGTGTGATACTTTTAAGTATGACGGAGTGTCGAGTGATGCTGTGAGACTTAGACTTTTTCCTTTTTTCTTAAACTCGTTAGCACCTTGATCTATTCGAACTTGGGTAGAACTTTCTCAAAAGTTTCTATCAAAATATTTTCCTCCATCAAAAGCTGCTAAATTAAGAGATGATATTACATCTTTTGGTTAGTTTGAAGGAGAGTCAATATATGAAGCTTGGGAGAGGTTTAAAGATCATCTTAGGAAGTGTCCACATCATACTTTGCCAGATTGGTTAATAATTCAAACTTTTTATAACGGATTAGTGGGATCATTGAGATCAATTATTGATGTTGCTGCTGGTGGATCATTAATGTCAAAACGTTTCAATGAAGCATAATCATTGATTGAAAAGATGGCTACTAATAATTTTCAATGGCCCTCTGAACGGGTAAACCCTAAGAGAGTAACTAGTGTTCATGATTCTGATATGATGATTATGATAGTTTCTCAAATAGCAGCACTTTCTAAGAAAATAGATCAATATAGGTTATGTGTGTTGTATTTGGAAAAGGGGTCGCCTATAGAAATTTTCGGCGAATTTTTCAGATTTTAAATTTAGTTTAAATATATATAATTTGGAAAGTAGCTTTTGATTTTTGAAAATAAATTTTAAGTTTGAAAATTTTAAGATATGAAATCGAACCGATCTCACATCCCAAATAGTTTATATAAACGAGCACCGCACCACAAACCGCGTATCTATCCCAAAGAATATACACACTGCTTGATGATGGGGCTCAATTAAATAAACTAGAAGATTTGTGACATCTGTTTGGTCTGCAAAACAATTTTATAAGCCAACAAGTTCCCCTGCTTATTATAAATGAATTAAGCAGGGTTTATATTACCTGGGTTCTTAAAGTTCCCTATAAGGGCAAGCCCCTATAGTTAATTACATCTTAAATGTTCGAAGACACTTAAGAAAACTCTCGATAATGATCAGTGGTTTTGCTCTCAAGAATTTTAAAGTTTAAGGTTTCCAAACAATTGGATTTTGGAAATTTCAATTGGGAATGGATCAAATTTGGAACAATTTAATTCAGGAATCCAATGGAGGAGAAGTATGGGATGTCACGGACCAGAAGTGAACTTTGGTGACTTCCCAACTATCCTATTGTTTGGCTTCAATTTCAGAATTTATTTAATGTTTCAATTCTGTCAATTTTAATTAATTTGGGCTTATATTTGTACGACATAATCACACAAATATCCTCGAAGATGTGAGGGTTTATGTCGTACCAAACGACTACCTCGGAATCTTAGGATCGGTTAGGGCTTAATTTGCATTACACAAATGCCTAACAGAAAGTTGAGGAATTATGTTGCACAAGGCAAACTACCTTGAAATCCTATGGCTTGGTTATTTAATTCTAAGGAAGGTTTAGCTGATGTAGATTCCAGTTTTGCTGACGACGATGGTCGTGCTGCCTACTATGCTCCAAGCTCCTTGTTGTTGTAGAGGTTTATTTTTAGAAAGTGAAAATCAGGAGATGAGAGAAGTGTTTCAGTTTAGAAGAGTTTTAAGGTTCAAATATCTTAGTGTTTTATTAGGGGAATCTTAAAGTTGATTATAACAACACCGGTTAAGATCCCATGATTCCATCATTCCGGAACTGTTATTTTTATCGGATTCACTTAGTCCAAATGAATTTGTTAAACTCATCAGAATGAGTTCCATACTTTCATTTAGACCGTGGGAAATCCCTTTAGCAACATGTAGGTTACATCATCCGAGGTATTCCCGATCATCCAACGAGACGTTTTAAATTAGTTGTAAATGTAGTTTTGTGTTATGTTTGTGATTAAATTTTGAGTTGTTTTATCTTCTGAATGTTGTGGCGGTGAAGTTTATCTTGTTGTGATTTTTAATTTTATTTTGGGTTTCATTTTAGCGGCTATCCTAAAAGTTTCAGTTCTCATGCATGGTGACATTCTTGTTTAACATGCAAGAAAAGTAAAGTGCAGTACAGGTAAGTAAATTGCAATAAAGTAAAAGCATACCTGGAGGGTCTTGTCATTCCGAGCTGCACTTAAGACACATGTCAGAGCATTTTATATGTTTGCAAGATAATACCTAAGTAAAGCTAAGGGAAAGTTTTGGTTATCTACCAAAATCCTAATCCTATCACTAGTCAATTCTTATGACGTCTAGGTTCTTGTATTTTGTTAAGGATGATTTTCTTCACCAAAGAAGATTTAAGTTCAATTGTTCTTCTAAAACGTCCCATCGTATTGAGAAAGTGCTTAAGATGAGTCATAAACATCTTTTCAGTACTTCTGGGATTATTTCGAGTCCAAATGAATTTCATTGCACAGTTGAATTAATCATCCAAAATTCAGTACTTCTTGCTGAGTGAACTTGGACATTAGATTATCCTATGAATAAAGTGACTTTTCACTTGATGCTCCATTTAAGAGTTATGATAATGAAAGCCTTTAGGGGCAAATTAATTTGTTGAAGATTTTAACTATTCTTAATTTAAAATTGGAATTGATGATTTAAAGTGATTTGGTTTAGTTATAAAATTTTAATTAATAATTTTTTGTTTGGAATAGTGTTCAAGTTGTTTTAATTCAATTAAATCTTTATATTTTAAATGATCTTAATATTTCAGAGTAATTTTAATTTTTTAAATTTGCTTATGTTGAAAGAGGTGTTTAAATTATTTATTTTTATTTATTTTTGATGACTTGATTTATATTAATTATAATACTTTAGCTTAATTTTAATTAGTTTGATTTTTATATTTTTTTATTATGAATTATTTTGAAATTACTTAAGGTTTTAAATTTGTTTTAAGTTTGTTCTTAAGTGATTTCAAATTAGTTTTAAATGTTTAAAATTTATTTTAATTTGATTGTTAAATTATTTAATGTTTTAAGCTTTAACTTAATTTAGGGTTATTTTCCTTTTTAATTATTAATTTCAGTCATTATTTTAGAATTAATTAAGGATTGATTACCATTGAATTAATTTAATTTGGGACTTTAAATTAAAGAATTGGTATCTTCTTAAGTCACATCCCTAATAATCCAAAATTTTAATTATTCTCACAAAATTTAAATGATTTAATTAATTAAAGTTCCATTTTGATATTTTCAAAGTGACTAATGGGTCTCTACCCCTTTATTCCCTATGTTTCAATCATCCAAGAGAAGATTAAGATTAAATATTTTTACCTTCCCTTTTGATTAAACCTAAAGTATTAATTAGGGTTAAAATCTTTAATTACTTTTATGCCCTTTTAAACTTATTCAACCCATAACTCACTAAATTGAGTTCAAATGAACTTAAAATTTTTATGTCACTTCACTCACATGTCATTTAAGACATTATAGGAGAAAATATTATTTTTCTTTTTAAATTAATTTATATAATTATTTTGATAAAAATAAGAATTTTCAATGAAAATTCAACAATATGACCAAAGTAAAGTTTCTATCCTTAAGAAAATTATGGGATGTTCCTATTGACCAAAGGACCGCTTGGACCAAATTTTGTGATTTTTTGAATTATATATTATTTATTATAATTATTTTAAATTTTGGAGCATTAATTAATTATAAAATAAAATTGAAGTTGAAAATTAAGTTTTATATTTTTCTTAAATCTCCCTGACCTCAAGGAACTCAGAGAAATAAATTTTATATTTTTTTGATTTTTCTTTGATTTATTAGAATTAATTTAGTGCAAAGGTTGGAAAATCTATTTTTTAATATTAAAATTGTCCTAAGCCCTTAAAATTCAATATCTTAACCTAGGGACTTAGGAAAAATATTTGGTTGGTTCCTAAGTGATTAGGGAACAAAATATGACATCTTTATGATTTTTAGTATTTTTTGTGATTTTTATTATTTTTTAATTATTATTAAAATATTCAAAAATAAGTTAAAAATGAAAATTTTTAGTAAAATTTTAAATTTAATTTTCTTAGACTCCTCTTATATCAGAGAGCCCACAAAATGAATTTGGTGAAATTTTGAAGTGTATTTTGTGTTTTATGAATTTTTAAAATTTAAAAATGACCACACAACTTAAATGATCCATTTAGTAGGTTAAATTATTTCTAATTGACTTAAAATTTTTATGTGAGGTTCTCTGTATCCTAAATGATAGTGGAGAAATGATTTCAAGTGATTTTGATGTGTGGTTGCTCCTAATTAATTAGAATTTAATTTCAAGTTTTTGGGCTAACTAGGGTTATTCTTAAGGAATTAAATCAAACCATAATTTTCATAGGGTTCTCTGGTCATAAGCTACCTCCCCTATTTTTCTTAGAATTTTCTAAGCAAGATGTAAATTGTTGGAATTAAAATTCCAAAACAGAGACATAAAATAGGAAAATCAATAACTTACCATAGAGATAGCCTCTGGCCTTGGAAAATTTAAGGAATGTTCTCAAATACAGAGGCTACAAAAGCCCTATGGTCTCATGCCATGGTGAATTATATGCATGAATGGAGAATTGATATACTTAAAACAGTATTAAATTATCTAAAAATAAAATACTTAATAAATTAACTTAATTCTTTTTCCACATTACTCAGCTCTGTTCACTGAGCAAGAGGATATTTTTTTTATTTTTATAATTTTTTTATGCAAAAGATATGAATTTTCAAAGTTCTGGGTATTTAAATAAATCACAAAATACCCTATTTTTCTACTTATCCATGCGGCGCCGCGTCATCCTCGGCAGCTCCGAAGCCCTACGTGTCGCGCTCCCATTCGACGCCGACATCTGAGTCAGCCGGCGCTTTATGTCCCGCGGTTCGGTCCAGTGCAATCTGGATCGTCCATTCGATACACGCACGATCTGACAGTTTCTGGTCACCGTCTATGACTGGTGTGTCCCGAGAGCTATCCACACTAAAACCCTAAGATCTCCCTCATTTCTTCACAAAACTTCATGATCTTGGACTCTATGGACTCGTCTCAACAAGACGAACACATTTATATAGCTAAGATGCTATGAAATTGACTCAAACAAAATGGAGAATTGAAAGAAACACTCAGGAAGGAGGAGTTCAATATCTTGGCTCTGAGAAGTGAAGCTTCAATCAGAGGGGCTCGACACGTTCATTGGAGTCCAAGGAAGCTAGGCATGAAGTCTGGAGCTGTGGAGAAATGCCTAGACTTGATTTCCACCAAGCCCGATTTCAAAGCTTGGCCGATAGAAGGAATGGCCGGCTGGTGAGGGGGCTTTTGCTGAGGAACATCTTCTCTTGGTCTGGTGAAGGTGTAGAGTAAATCAATTTGAAGATTGGCTCACTATGGTGATGTGTCCTGTTTTTGGGCTTAAAATTGAGCTCATAAATTGAGCTCACAGAGGGGGTTTTAGGGCTGAATTTCAGTGAGGATCAAGTGCTCCGGGTTTGGAGAAGAGTGTGGAGTGATTTTGGTAGAGTTTTGGTAAGGTTTGATTCAACACCTTGTTGACCTCATTTTACAATGAGTCAATGCCATTTTGACCTAAAAAGTCAACTTTGGTCAAAATTGTCAAACCAGACCTAGTGACCAACCCTGTTGACCCCATAGGTCAACCTTATGAACTAAAAAGTCAACTTTGGTCAAAATGGTCAAACCAGAACCACTGACCAACCCTGTTGACCCCATAGGTCAACCTTATGACCTAAAAAGTCAACATTAGTCAAAATGGTCAAACCAGACCAAGTGACCAGCCCTGTTGACCCCATAGGTCAAACTTATGACCTAAAAAGTCAACATTGGTCAAAAGGGTAAAACCAGACCCAGTGACCAACCCTGTTTACCCCATAGGTCAACCTTATGATCTAAAAAGTCAACATTGGTCAAAATGGTCAAATCAGACCTAATGACCAGCCCTGTTGACCCCATAGGTCAACCTTATGACCTAAAAAGTCAACATTGGTCAAAATGGTCAAACCAGACCCAGTGACCAACCCTGTTGACCCCATAGGTCAACCTTATGACCTAAAAAGTCAACATTGGTCGAAATGGTCAAACCATACCCAATGACCAACCCTGTTGACCCCATAGGTCAACCTTATGACCTAAAAAGTCAACTTTGGTCAAAATGGTCAAACCAGACCTAATGACCAACCCTGTTGACCCCATAAGTCAACCTTATGACCTAAAAAGTCAACTTTGGTCAAAATGGTCAATCCAGACCCATTGACCAACCCTGTTGACCCCATGGTCAACCTTATGACCTTAAAAGTCAACATTGGTCAAAATGGTCAAACCAGACCCAGTGACTACCAGCCCTGTTGACCCCATAAGTCAACCTTTTGACCTAAAAAAGTCATCTTTGGTCAAAATGGTCAACCCAGACCTAGTGACCAACCCTGTTGACCCCATAGGTCAACCTTATCACCTAAAAAGTCAACTTTGGTCAAAATGGTCAAACCAGACCTAATGACCAGCCCTATTGACCCCATAGGTCAACCTTATGACCTAAAATGTCAACATTGGTCAAAATGGTCAAACCAGACCCAATGACCAACCCTGTTGACCCATAAGTCAACCTTTTCACCCAATGACACATTTAAAACCCCACAATGACAAAATCACAAATACTGGACATTTTAAAATTAAAATGATCAATTTGGGCTGACTTGGGTCAACCCAGGTCAAAATTGTCAACACCTATCTATTTTGATTAAAATAAATAAAAATGAAATAAAAACAACAAAATTAATTAAATAATTAATTTCAAAATTATTTTGATTAATTAAAATGATTAATGATTTAATTTTCAATATTTTTATTAAATGACATAATTAATTAAAATGAAAATTAAATGAAAATCATAGAATGAAAAAAATGATAAAATTAATCAATTAATTAATTTGAAATTATTTTCAATTAATAAATTGATTAATAAAACATTTTCCAACAATTTTAATTAATAAAATAATTAATTAAAATGGGAATTAAGAAAGAAAAGAAATGACACATTACCTTCTCATAATTAGTTAGGCTAAACCCATCTTAGAGCATAATTAACACATAATTAAGCCCACTTTAAAACCACTTAGCCATGGGTTGACACCAATCATGATGCATGGGGTGAGGTGTCTCTTCCTCCTTCACCCTAGGCTTCTTTTAGCCATGAGGTGGTCGGCCGACATGAGGCCTCATCTCCCACCTCCCAAGCTACCCAATGGAAGGAAAACCATGCATGAAACCCGCCCCTCACCATGGTTAGAAGGAATGATGAGGGATAAGCTTGTGTGTCACCATTTTCCAAGCTTAAGAGATGATGTGTAAGCTCCCTAAGAAGAATAGAGGCAACTCACCATGCACCTCTTACATAAGCCAACGGGGGAGAGACAAAGCAAAGGAAATCATCATGGAAAGCTTAAGGAGAAGGAGCCATGCATATCCTCAGCCGATTTCTTTATCCAATGGACTGATAGGGGAGATAACTACTCCCCTAGAACAACATAAGCTAAACCATGGCCTCCCCTTGGCTAAGGAGCCTATACCCGAGCCTAGCAAAGGAGGAGAAAAAAAAATTAGGGAGACCCATAGGCTGCCCAAATCCTCTGTCCCCCACCATAAGAACTCTTCATAAGAGTCTTAGCAATCCATTATGATCAAATCCAAGCCATAGATTGAGCCTATTTGAGCCAATTTGATCAAATTTCAAAAGTAGCCCAAATTAGGTACTTCTTCAAAATTCTCCCTTAAGCCCGACTTCGGATCAAATTGCTGCAGACGAATAACCTTCCATTGGGGTCCTAGAAGGCAACCATAAGGTCTGATCCAGCTTGATTTGCTTGTGGCAAAGGTATGAAAGTTTTCTTTACAAAATAATTCGTATTTTCGATATATCATGTGTTATACTAGCCCATAAGTGTATCATCACCGTATGGATGGATACTTCTCATCCAGATGATCATTAAAAATTCTCTCAATTTCATCAAGAAATGAGTGAGATATTGATGTTTGAAGTTTAATGGTTCGAAAATTTTCGAATTTTCGGCCGATTTTTCTCAGTCGTTCGATCCCGCATTTTAGGAACGGACGGCGCTGATCTTCCCCCAGCGGTATCCGCTGTTCGGCTACCCGCAGCGGATCCTCCCGCTCGTTCAACGCGTACGAGGACACGCGTCGAACGGCGGTGAGTTTGGCGGCGGAATTTAATAAAAAATACATTAAAACCTTAAAAACTTCAAAAATCCATATCTTTTGATCCAGAGGTCATAAAAATAAAATAAAAATACCTCTCGGAAAGGTCTTGAAGAGGAGAAAATTATGAGACCAAAATCATAATTTTGTTCTCAGTATTTAATTTTTAATTAATTAAATACTCTTTGGAGTATTTTAATTATTAAAAATTATTTATAAATCAAAAAATATGAAACTTTGAGGCATTTATCCTTATGTTCATAAGGATCTTGCATAATTTTTCCAAGGACAGAAAACATGTTTAAGACACTTTTCTTTAATTTTCAAGTTTCTTTGTAATTATTTAAAATAATAATTATAAAAAATTGAAAATTGAGAAAGATAAAATGCAAAAGACTAGAAATGATAGGGCAACAGACAATAACCCTAAGAAAACTATTTCTAAGTCCTAGAAATTATTTTGAATGGTATTTTGAAATTTAGGGTTGAAATTCTTTATTAATTAAATAATTTTAATTCTAAAAATAACCCTTTATAAATTTAACCTATTTTCATCAACAATCTAAGTTTGAAAATGGTTCTAGTCTATGATAGACTAATGATAAACTTCACTTAAGTCTAAAATGACCAAATTAGACTTAACTAGATTTAAAATAACATTTAAACCCATTAAACCTTACTTAAATTAGGTTTAATATAAAAATTAAATTTTAATTAAGTTTAAAGACATATTAAACTTAATTAACCAAAATAAAACATTTTAATTAAGTTTAAAGACAAATTAAGCTTAATTAACTTATTAAACCTTACTTAAATTAGGTTTAAATACAAAAAATTAAATTTTAATTAGGTTTAAAGACATATTAAACTTAATTAACCAAAACAAACTCTCTTAATTAAGTTTAAAGACATATTAAACTTAATCAACCAAAATCAAAACTCTTTAATTAAGTTTAAGGACATATTAAACTTAATTAACAAAAACTAAACTCTCTTATTTAGGTTTAAGGATATATTAAACCAAAATCAAAACTCTTTAATTAAGTTTAAGGACATATTAAACTTAATTAACCCATTAAACCTTACCTAAATTAGGTTTAATACAAAAATTAAATTTTTAATTAAGTTTAAGGACATATTAAACTTAATTAACCAAAATCAAATCTTTAATTAAGTTTAAGGACATATTAAACTTAATTAACACATTAAACCTTACCTAAATTAGGTTTAATACAAAAATCAACACTTTTAATTAAGTTTAAGGACATATTAAACTTAACTAATCAAAATCAAACCCTTTCAATTAAGTTTAAGGACATATTAGACATAATTAATCAAAACCAAACCTTTAATTTAGTTTAAAGTCGTATTAAACTTAATTAACCTTCATACACATTAGGTTTAAGACAAACCTAAACCCTAATTAGGTCTAACCCATTAGACCTAATTAAACCATTAAACCTTAACTAACTAAGGTTTAATCAAACATAAACCCTAATTAGGTCTAACCCATTAGACCTAATTAAACCATTAAACCTTAACTAACTAAGGTTTTATCAAACTTAAACTCTAATTAGGTCTAACCCTTAGACCTAATTAAACCATTAAGTCCTAACTAAATTAGACTTAATCAGACCTAAACTCTAATTAGGTCTAACCCACTAGACCTAATTAAACCATTAAACCTTAACTAACTAAGGTTTAATATAACATAAAATCTAATTAGGTTTAACCCTTAGACCTAACTAAACCATTAAGTCTTAACTAAATTAGACTTAATCAAACCTAAACCCTAATTAGGTCTAACCCATTAGACCTAATTAAACCATTAAACCTTAACTAACTAAGGTTTAATCAAACATAAACCCTAATTAGGTCTAATCCATTAGACCTAATTAAACCATTAAACCTTAACTAACTAAGGTTTAATCAAACTTAAACCCTAATTAGGTCTAACCCTTAGACCTAATTAAACCATTAAGTCTTAACTAAATTAGACTTAATCATACCTAAACTCTAATTAGGTCTAACCCATTAGACCTAATTAAACCATTAAACCTTAACTAACTAAGCTTTAATCAAACATAAACTCTAATTAGGTCTAACCCTTAGACCTAATTAAATCTTTAAGTCTTAACCAAATAAGGTTTAATCAAACATAAACCCTAATTAGGTCTAACCCATTAGACTTAATTAAACCATTAAAACTTAACTAACTAAGGTTTAATCGAACATAAACTCCAATTAGGTCTAACCTTTAGACCTAATTAAACCATTAAGTCTTAACTAAATTAGACTTAATCAGACCTAAACTCTAATTAGGTCTAACCCATTAGACCTAATTAAACTATTAGACCTTAACTAACTAAGGTTTAATGAAACATAAACCCTAATTAGGTCTAAGCCATTAGACCTAATTAAACCATTAAACCTTAACTAACTAAGGTTTAATCAAACTTAAACCCTAATTAGATTTAACCCTTAGACCTAATTAGACCATTAAGTCTTAACTAAATTAGACTTAATCAAACATAAACCTTAATTAAGTCTAACTCATTAGACCTAATTAAACTATTAAGTCTTAACTAAGTAAGACCTAATCAAACACAAATTCTATTTAAGTCTACCACATTAGACTTAATTAATTATTAAACCTTAATCAACTAAGGTTTAATTAAACCCAAATCCAACCTTTAGTCCAAGTCCAACACAACATAAACATCAAACATAACCTAACTTGAGTCCAATCCAACTTGAACTCAAGTTAACCTAAACCTTAGATTCAACCCATATTGAACCTAATCTAAACTTAAACATAACTTGAGTCCAATCCAACTTAAACTCAAGTTAACCTAAACCTTAGGTTCAACCCACATTGAACCTAACCTAAACTCAAATATTGAATTAGATTCAAACATAACCTAACTTGAGTCCAATCCAACTTGAACTCAAGTTAACCTAAACCTTAGGTTCAACCCACATTGAACCTAACCTAAACTTAAACATAACTTGAGTTCAATCTAACGTGAACTCAAGTTAACCTACACCTTAGGTTCAACCCATATTGAACCTAACCTAAACTCAAACATAACCTAAATTGAGTCCAATCCAATTTAAACTCAAGTTAACCTAAACCTTAGGTTCAACCCACATTGAACCTAACCTAAACCTAACCTAACTTGAGTCCAATCTAACTTGAACTCAAGTTAACCTAAACCTTAGGTTCAACCCACATTTACCTAACTTAAACATAACCTAACTTGAGTCCAATCTAACTTGAACTCAAGTTAACCTAAACCATAGGTTCAACCCACATTGAACCTAACTTAAACCTAACCTAACTTGAGTCCAATCTAATTTGAACTCAAGTTAACCTAAACCTTAGGTTTAACCCACATTGAACCTAACCTAAACATAACCTAACTTGAGTCCAACCTAACTTGAACTCAAGTTAACCTAAACTTTAGGTTCAACCCACATTGAACCTAACTTAACCTAAAACCTTAGGTTCAACCTATATTGAACCTAACCTAAACTGAACTAAACTTGAGTTCAACCTAACTTAAACTCAAATCAAATTTTAACTTAACCCATATTGAACTCAAGTCAACTTTAAGTCTAGGTTCAACCTAACTAGAACCTAACTTAATCCAAGTCAAACCTTAACTTAAGTTCAACCCATATTGAACTTAAGTCGACCTTAAGTCTAGGTTCAACCTGACTTGAACCTTAGTTAACCTAAACTCAAAACCTTAACTTAAGTTCAATCCATATTGAACTTAAGTCGACCTTAAGTCTCGGTTCAACCTGAATTGAACCTAACTTAACGTAAACTCAAAATTTAACTTAAGTCTAACACATATTAGACTTAAGTCAAACGAAACTTAGGTTCAACCTGACATGAACCTAACCTAAAAACCTAACTTAAGTCTAACCCATATTAGACTTAAGTCAAACCATACTTAGGTTCAACCTGACATGAACCTAACCCAAAAACCTAACTTAAGTCTAACCCATATTAGACTTAGTCAAACCATACTTAGGTTTAACATGACATGAACTTAAGTCTAACCTAAACCTTAGGTTCAACCTATCTTGAATCTAAACTAAAACCCAACTTAAGTTCAACTCATATTAAACTTAAAGTCAAAATCTAAACCTTAGGTTCAACTGATAATGAACCTAACTCAATTCAACTTGACATAAATCTTAGGTTCAATTGACAATGAACCTAACCAAATTCAAATCGACATAAAACCCATAACTAAACTCAAATCAAGATCAAAACCTGAAACCAAATTTAAACAGACAAAAGTCGACATAAACCTTAGGTTAAACCTAAATTAAACCTAAATCGACATAAACTTTAGGTTCAACCCAAATTGAACCTAAATTAATATAAATTATAGGTTCAACCCAAATTAAACTTAAATCGACATAAATTTTAGGTTTAACCTAATTGAACCTAAATCAACATAAATCTTAAGTTCAACCCAAATTGAATATAAATCGACAAAATTAAATCTAAATCAACATAAGCCTTATGATAGACAAAATTGAACTCAAATAAACATAAATTTGACATTCCAAACAATTAATCAACATAATCGACATGAATTTGACATTTCAAATAAAAATCGACAAAACCGACATAAATTCGACATTTCAAACATAACTGACATAAAATCGACATTTTAGACCAAAATCAACATAACTGACATAAAATCGACATTTTAAACCCAAATCGACATAATCGACATAAATTTGACATTCCAAACAATGAATCGACATAATCGATATAAATTTGACATTTCAAACATAACTGACATAAAATCGACATTTTAAACCAAAATCGACATAATCGACATAAATTTGACATTGCAAACAATTAATCGACATAATCGACATAAATTCAATATTTCAAACATAATTGACATAAAATTGACATTTTAAACTAAAATCGACATAATCGACATAAATTTGACATTTCAAACAATAATCAACATAACCGACATAAATCCGACATTCCAAATGAAACTCAATAAATTCGACATTCAAATGAAATTATTTGACATTAATCAACATTCCCAAATACAAACTGACATTAATCGACATTTCAAACCAAATTAAACAATCACCGACATTAAATGACATTTCAAACCAAATTAAACAATCACCGACATTAAATGACATTAATCGATATTTCAAACCAAACTCAATATATCTCGACATAAAATGACATAATTCTTAAAGTTCGACCGACATTGAACTTAACTCGACATAAAATTAAAAATCGACAATCCAACCAAAATCAATATTGAAGACAAAAAAAAATTTAAACATAAACTGACATAAACTACGGCATCACATTATGACATAACACGACATACAAACTACGACATCTCGTCATGACATATGACATGATATACAAAATGACAAAAATGACATTACAAAACAAAACACACTGCCACGACAACACTTACACTTTTTCGAGGATAAATATTAACCTTAATCGGGAGTTTTCCTAGGAAATATTAATTGCTCAGGATGTAATAAACTATAGGAGCTTGCTTCTATAAGAGATTAAAGAACTCAGGATAGGTATTTTACCTATAAAACCTCTCTGGTTACTCAAGATCTTTATATGATTTCCTCATATAAAAAACTTCAGTAAGTACACAATCTGAAGACTTGTTCTATAAGATTATCATTTGATCTCCTTTTCTCTCAATCTCTATCATGATTAATCTTTCTTCAAATTCTCCAAAGACTTCTGACAATAAGTCTTGGAAGGATAAGAATTAGGGCGATAGATAGAGAAAGTGAGTGGCGACTCCTTGACATTAACATGATACAGGAATTGACGGCGAGGACATGTGACGCCATATAATTTCATCGCCATCAAAGAGTGGCGACTCCGCTGGGGACATTCTCTCTCCCCATCTTTGGTTAATCAATTTGTCCTCAAGACTATGGCAATTTATCTTTTGAAAGACTAAATAATCCTTTCTTTAGTTCTATATCTTATTCAATCTCGAATAAAATAGAACTAATACATCTTCGATTCAAAGATTTGTTCACGAAAAACAAATCCTAGAGTCTTACATTTCCATAATCGACAGACCAAAATGACATAAAAGACATACAAAAACAACATGTGTTCCCTCCCTTCCCACCCGTGTACGGAGTGTTCATCGATTCCGTTGTCAGACAGACCGATATTGCCGTTTTGAATAAGTTCAGGCAAATACTTTCTCAGCCAAACATGTTCAGTTTATCTGACTTGGTGGTTATGCTTTTTATAGCCTTTGAACCACTTCCCTGGGTTATGCCCTTATGGCCTCTGAACCTATTCGTCGTTGTTATGCTTTTTATAGCCTTTGAACCACTCCCTTAGGTTATACCCTTATGGCCTATGAACCTATTCTGCATGGTTATGCTTTTTACAGCCTCTGAACCACTTCCCTGGGTTATGCCTTTATGGCCTCTGAACCTATTCTTTATGGTTATGCTTTTTACAGCCTCTGAACCACTTCCATGGGTTATTCCTTTATGGCCTCTGAACCTATTTTTTGTGGTTATGCTTTTTACATCCTCTGAACCACTTTCCTGGGTTATGCCCTTATGGCCTCTGAACCTATTCTTCGTGGTTATGCTTTTTATAGCCTATGAACCACTCCCTTAGGTTATACCCTTATGGCCTCTGAACCTATTCCTCGTATTTATGCTTTTTACAGCCTCTAAACCATTCCCTTAGGTTATGCCCTTATGGCCTCTGAACCTATTCTTCGTGGTTATGCTTTTTTACAGCCTCTGAATCACTCCCCTAGGTTATGCTTTTTATGGCCTATGAACCTATTCTTCATGGTTATGCTTTTCACAGCCTCTGAACCACTCCTCTAGTTGATCTTTTTCTTACCCTCAAGGTTCTGATTTGTCAATCTACCAAAGACTCTAAAAATCAAAATCATTAATCAAATTTTGAGAAGACGATCAATTTTAGATGAATTCTATCAAGGGTTTCCCTTAGGACAGCTTTGCAGAAAGAAAGAAATCAACTGGAGCGAAAATCTGATCTATGTTTAGTCTAGTTCTAGAACTAGTTAACTAGCATGTCCTTTGTGGAGAAATGAAAATTGATCTTTGATGATGGATAAAATTTGAAATCTTTGGATCTAATATCTTTGGAAATAAAACCCAAATTGATCTGTGAGGTTGAATGAAAATTGAAATCTTTGGAAATATTCTTCTCATTCACCTATTGACAAAAAGACAACTCGAAAGGAAGAATTCAAGACAAAAAAATCGACATTTTGACAAGAAAATTATGATTTCAAGGGGAAAATGAAATTAATGCCCTAATAACTCGGGCTCTTTATCTTAAATTTTCGAGTCGGGTCCTAAATGAAAAATAAAATATTGTGATCAAAATGAAAGTAATTGACTAAAGATGTCACGAGCCTCTTAATCTTCTGCCATGTGATTAGGTCTTGACTTCTGAATGATTTATAATATCTCAGAATTTGTCTTAAGAAATATTTGAGAATTATTAATTAGGGGAGTTTGGACATTCAAAACCCTTAAAACATGCTCCACTAGATATAGTAATTCTCTGAGAAGAAGCTTGAGGTGAGTAGCAAATCAAAAATTGGTGTTTGAGTTCAGGCATTCAAAATCATTAAGTGTGCCCTACCAAAAAAAAAGAAAAGAAAAAAAGATGTTTCTGAAAAGAAACTTGAGGTGGAGACAAAATCAAAAATTGGTGTCTCAATTCAAACATTCAAAATCTTTAACATGCTTCACCAGATATAGTAATTCTCTGAGAAGAAGCTTGAGGTGAGCATAAAATTAAAAATTGGTGTCCAAATTCTCCCCTAATTGATAAATCTTGAAAAACGTCTTAAGAAAATTCTTCCGATATTATATTCAGGAAAGAATTAAATGATCTCGTCTTTTGGTTGACTATTAATTGGTTCAGACATATCTTTAGAAGATAAAAGATATTTTGATCACATTTTTGAAAAATTCCTAAGACCCAGAAAGAAAGAACTTAGGTAAATGGCTTTGTTATTGGAGATTAATGGAAATTATACTCTGAATTCATAATTTTCCAAAGATCCAACCCCAATCCTAATTTGGAAATGTTAAAGTGATTTTTGAAGGACAATCTGAATGATCTTTATAGAATTGGTGATTAATGGAAGCTTTATGAACCTACATGAACAACATTATTTGCTCTAAAGAACAGGCCCTAAGTTGTGCTTCCACTTGAAGTGCAATGATCTTACCTATAAATGACGTCCGCAGATGAAATAACAAAAAATATGAAATTACAGCTCCGAGAACATGGAAGCTCGGAAGACTAGCAAGCATTGTACGGGCCCATGATAAATTGGTTCACTCTAGGACACTCAGATCAGGGATTTGGATTTAGGACTTCAAACACCTATCCTCATGGGACGACCCATATGCTTGTTAAGAAGACACATTTGGGGAAATCTTGTCAGTTGAGAGACTACTAAGAAAAACATAATACACCCAATCAATGGGTAGTATTTGAAAAAGATGCGACATAAACAAAAATGAACGACTAGTTTTGTAAACTGGGAAACAAATAACCAAAACCGACAAATCGACATTGACATTTCTAAGAAGTAGTATAAGACCTCCTTAAGTGGAAAATGGCATCTACTCTCTTTCTCGCTATTGGATATAAGACCATCATGACATTGGCTTTCCTTTAGCAATCTTTCTTTGGATATGATATAAGTCTCATACGCAATCCTATTCCAAAATCGACATTTTGACATTGACATTTCTAAGAGATAGTGTAAGACCTCCTTAAATGGAAGATGGCATCTACTCTTCTCGCTATTGGATGTAAGACCAACGGACATCGGCTTTCCTTTAGCAACCTTTTCTTGGATAAGATATATGTCTTATATGCATTCCTATTCCAAAACCGACATATCCACATTGATGTTTCTAAGAGATTGTGTAAGACCTCCTTATATGGAAGATGTCATCTACTCTCTTTCTCGCTATTGGATGTAAGACCATCGTGACATTGGCTTTCCTTTAACAAACTTTCTTTGGATAGGATATAAGTCTCATACGCATTCCTATTCCAAAATCGACATTTTGACATTGACATTTCTAAGAGATAGTGTAAGACCTCCTTAAATGAAAGACAACATATATTCTCTTTCTCACTATTAGATGTAAGACCATCATGACATTGGCTTTCCTTTATCAATCTTTCTTTGGAAAGGATATAAGTCTCATACGCATACCTATTTCAAAATCGACATTTTGACATTGACATTTCTAAGAGATAGTGTAAGACCTCCTTAAATGGAAAATGACATCTATTCTCTTTCTCGCTATTATAAGTTAGACCATCATGACGTTGGCTTTCCTTTAGCAATCTTTCTTTGGATAGGATATAAGTTTCATACACACTCCTATTCTAAAATCGACGTTTTGACATTGACATTTTTTTAGAGAAAATTGAATATGAGATTTGTTCTCTTTCTTCAATTGCCTACAATACATCGACAATTCCAAAAATGCCAAAACAAGGATTTTGAATTGAAATGATAGACAACTTGTAATGATTAGTATATTTCGACCTGTAAAGGTCAAATCCTCAGCGGATACACTCTTCGTCTTGAGTTTTCCACTCTTTTCTATTTATCGGATGTAAGTCATTTCCTGACATGGAATATGACATTCCTCTGACTTGACATCAACATTGACATCTCGAGAAATAGAAAATGACATCTATTTTCTCTCTGCAGTTATCAGATGTAAGTCTTTTCCTGATACGGAAGTTATGGCATTCCTATAACTTGACATTGACATTTGACATTTCTGAGAAATGTAATACGACATCCATTTTCTCTATATTACTTTCAGATGAAAGTCCTTTCCTGCCATGGAAATTATGACATTCTCATAATTTAACATCACCACATTTGATAGACATTCTAACATTTGACATATCGATATTTTGAAATTTGACATATCAACGTCTCGACATTTGACATATCAACATTTTGACATTTGACATATCGACACTTCAACATATCGACAATTGTTATTAACATTTGAGATATCGATCTTTCGACATTTGACATATCAACATCTCGACATTTGACATATCAACATCTCGAAATTTGACATTTGACATTTGACATATCGACAATTGTTATCGACATTTGAGATATCGATCTTTCGACATTTGAGATATCGATCTTTCGACATTTGACATATCAACATTTCAACATATCAACAATCGTTATCAACATTTGACACATCTATATTTCGACCATTGATATATCAATAATTATTATCGACTTCTAACATATCGACATTGCGAAATTTGACATATCAACGTTTGACACTCATCCTCTCCTTTGATATCGGAAGTAAATCCTTTCCTAACACGGAAATGATATTCTTTTATCACAACATCAACATTTGACATTCTGAGAAATAGAAAATGACATCTATTTTCTCTCTTCGGTTATTGGATATAAGTCCTTTCCTGATGCGGAAATCACGGCTTTCCTCTTACCAAATCTTGACATCGACATTCGTAGAAATAGAAAATGACATCTATTTTCTCTCTTCGGTTATTGGATATAAGTCCTTTCCTGATGCGAAAATCACGGCTTTCCTCTAACCAAATCTTGACATCGACATTTTGAGGAAAATAGAAGATGACATCTATTTTCTCTCTTCGGTTATTGGATATAAGTTCTTTCCTGACACGAAAATTACGACTTTCCTTTAATCGAATCTTGACATCGACATTTTGAGGAAAATAGAACATGACATCTACTTTCTCGCTTCGGTTAATGGATATAAGTTTTTTCCTGACACGAAAATTACGACTTTCCTTTAACCAAATTTTGACATTAACACTTTGAGGAAAATAGAAAATGACATCTATTTTCTCTCTTCGATTATTGGATATAAGTCCTTTCCTAATGTGGAAATCACGACTTTCTTCAAACCAAATCTTGAAATCTACATTTTGAGGAAAATAGAAAATGACATCTATTTTCTCTCTTCGGTTATTGGATATAAGTCCTTTCCTGATGTGGAAATCACGACTTTCCTCTAACCAAATCTTAACACTGACATTCTGGAAAATAGAAAATGACATATATTTTCTCTCTCCAGTTATTGGATATAAGTCCCTTCCTGACACGGAAGTCATGACTTTCCTCTAACCAAATATCAACATTGACATTTTGAGGAAAATAGAAAATGACATCTATTTTCTCTCTCCGGTGATTGGATGTAAGTCCTTTCCTGACACAAAAATCATGGCTTTCCTCTAACCAAATCTTGACATTGACATTTTGAGGAAAATAGAAAATGACATCTATTTTCTCTCTCTGGTTATTGGATGTAAGTCCTTTCCTGACACAGAAATCATGGCTTTCCTCTAACCAAATTTTGACATTGACATTTTGAGAAATAGAAAATGACATCCATTTTCTCTCTTCGGTTATTGGATGTAAGTCCTTTCCTGACACGGAAGTCATGGCTTTCCTCTAACTAAATTTTGATATTGACATTTTGAGAAATGGAAAATGACATCCATTTTCACTCTTCGGTTATTGGATGTAAGTCCTTTCCTGACACGAAAATTATGGTTTTCCTCTAACCAAATTTTGACATTGACATTTTGAGAAATGGAAAATGACATCCATTTTCTCTCTCCGGTTATTGGATGTAAGTCCTTTCCTGACACGGAAATTATGGTTTTCCTCTAACCAAATTTTGACATTGACATTATGAGAAATGGAAAATGACATCCATTTTCTCTCTCCGATTATTGGATGTAAGTCCTTTCCTGGCACGAAAATCATGGTTTTCATCTAACCAAATCTTGACATTGACATTTCGAGAAATAGAATATGACATCCATTTTCTCTCCGGTTATTGGATGTAAGCCCGTTCCTGACACGGAAATCATGGCTTTCTTCCAACCAAATCTTGACATTAACATTTTGAGAAATGGAATGTGACATCTATTTTCTCTCCGATTATTGGATGTAAGTCCTTTCCTGACACGGAAATCATGGCTTTCCTCTAACCAAATTTTGACATTGACATTTTGAAATAGAAAATGACATACATTTTCTCTCTTAGGTTATTTGATGTAAGTCCTTTCCTGACACGGAAATCATGGCTTTCCTCTAACCAAATTTTGACATTGACATTTTGAGAAATGGAAAATGACATCCATTTTCTCTCTTCGGTTATTGGATGTAAGTCCTTTCCAGACACAGAAATTATGGTTTTCCTCTAACCAAATTTTGACATTGACATTTTGAGAAATGGAAAATGACATCCATTTTCTCTCTCCGGTTATTGGATGTAAGTACTTTCTTGACACGGAAATTATGGTTTTCCTCTAACCAAATTTTGACATTGACATTTTGAGAAATGGAAAATGACATCCATTTTCTCTCTTCGGTTATTGGATCTAAGTCCTTTCCTGACACGGAAATTACGACTTTCCTTTAACCAAATTTTGACATTGACACATTGAGGAAAATAGAAAATGACATCTATTTTCTCTCTTCGGTTATTGGATATAAGTCCTTTCCTAATGTAGAAATCACGGCTTTCCTCTAACCAAATCTTGACATCGACATTTTGAGGAAAATAGAAAATGACATCTATTTTCTCTCTTCGGTTATTGGATATAAGTCCTTTCCTGATGTGGAAATCACGGCTTTCCTCTAACCAAATCTTAACACTGACATTCTGGAAAATAGAAAATGACATCTATTTTCTCTCTCCGGTTATTAGATATAAGTCCTTTCCTGTAAAGGAAGTCATGACTTTCCTCTAACCAAATATCAACATTGACATTTTGAGAAATGGAAAATGACATCCATTTACTCCCTCCTGTTATAGGATATACGTCCTTTTCTGACACGGAAATCACGACATTCCTTTAGCAAAATATCGACATCGACATTTTGAGAAATGAAATATGACATCCATTTTCCCTCCCAATAAATCTCTTTTCAAATACAAGAAGAAAAT
Organism: Papilionanthe hookeriana x Papilionanthe teres; assembly: GCA_022702705.1. Lineage (NCBI taxonomy): Eukaryota > Viridiplantae > Streptophyta > Magnoliopsida > Asparagales > Orchidaceae > Papilionanthe > Papilionanthe hookeriana x Papilionanthe teres. Next base: position 122,724,127 of record CM040425.1, read on the forward strand.
CTCTTCTTAGAACCGACATAAAAGACATCTGACATCCTCTGGGAGCGATATGACATCCCCTCCTTTCCTGACCATTATGAGACATCTCTTAGACCACTTCGGTCAACGACAATATGTGCAGAATACTTATGTAGTAGTCTACACATATTGAGGGCCCTTTTGTTGACCTCATTTTATAATGAGTCAATGCCCTTTTGACCTAAAAGTCAACATTGGTCAAAATGGTCAAACCAGACCCAGTGACCAACCCTGTTGACCCCATAGGTCAACCTTATGACCTAAAAAGTCAACTTTGGTCAAAATGGTCAAACTAGACCCACTGACCAACCCTGTTGACCCCATAGGTCAACCTTATGACCTAAAAAGTCAACATTGGTCAAAATGGTCAAACCAGACCCAGTGACCAGCCCTGTTGACCCCATAGGTCAACCTTATGACCTAAAAAGTCAACATTGGTGACCCCATATGTCAACCTTATGACCTAAAAAGTCAACTGTGGTCAAAATGGTCAAACCAGACCTAATGACCAGCCCTGTTGACCCCATAAGTCAACCTTATGACCTAAAAAGTCAAATTTAGTCAAAATGGTCAAACCAGACCCACTGACCAACCCTGTTGACCTCATAGGTCAACCTTATGACCTAAAAGTCAACACTGGTCAAAATGGTCAAACCAGACCCAGTGACCAGCCCTGTTGACCGCATAGGTCAACCTTATAACCTAAAAAGTCAACTTTGGTCAAAATGGTCAAACCAGACCTAGTGACCAACCCTGTTGACCCCATAGGTCAACCTTATGACCTAAAAAGTCAACTTTGGTCAAAATGGTGAAATCAGACCTAATGACCAGCCCTGTTGACCCCATATGTCAACCTTATAACCTAAAATGTCAACATTGGTCAAAATGGTCAAACCAGACCCAATGACCAACCATGTTGACCCATAAATCAACCCTTTCACCCAATGACACATTTAAAACCCCACAATGATAAAATCACAAATACTGGACATTTTAAAATTAAAATGATCAATTTGGGCTGACTTGGGTCAACCCTGGTCAAAATTGGTCAACATCTATCTATTTTGATTAAAATAGATAAAAATGAAATAAAAACAACAAAATTAATCAAATTATTAATTTCAAAATTATTTTGATTAATTAAAATGATTAATGATTTAATTTTCAATATTTTAATTAAATGACATAATTAATTAAAATGAAAATTAAATTAAATCATAAAATGACAAAAATGATAAAATTAATCAATTAATTAATTTGAAATTATTTTCAATTAATAAATTGATTAATAAAACATTGTCCAACAATTTTAATTAATAAAATAATTAATTAAAATGGGAATTAAGAAAAAAAAGAAATGACGCATATCCTTCTTATAATTAGTTAGGCTAAACCCATCTTAGAGCATAATTAACACATAATTAAGCCCACTTTAAAAGCACTTAGCCTTGGGTTAACACCCATCATGATGCATGGGGTGAGTTGTCACTTCCTCCTTCACCCTAGGCATCATTTAGCCATGAGGTGGATGGCCAACATGAGGCCTCATCTCCCACCTCCCATGCTACCCAATGGAAGGAAAACCATGCATGAAACCCCCCCTCCCCCTCACCATGGTGAGAAGGAATGATGAGGGATAAGCTTGTGTGTCACCATTTGCCAAGCTTAAGAGATGATGTGTAAGCTCCCTAAGAATGATAGAGGCAGCTCACCATGCACCTCTTACATAACCCAATGAGGGAGAGACAAAGCAAAGGAAATCATCATGGAAAGCTTAGGGAGAAGGAGCCATGCATATCCTCAGCCGATTTCTTCATCCAATGGACTGATAGGGGAGATAACTACTCCCCTTGAACAACCTAAGCTAAACCATGGCCTCCCCTTGGCTATAAAAGGAGCCCATACCCGAGCCTAGCAAGGAAGGAGAAAAAAATTTAGGGAGACCCATAGGCTGCCCAAATCCTCTGGCCCCCAGCATAAGAACTCTTCCTAAGAGTCTTAGCAATCCATTAGGATGAAATCCAAGCCATAGATTGAGCCTATTTGAGCCAATTTGATCATATTTCAAAAACAGCCCAAATTAGGTACTTCTTCAAAATTCTCATCTAAGCCCGACTTATGGATCAAATTGCTACAGCAATAACCTTCCATTGGGGTCCTAGAAGGCAACCATAAGGTCTGATCTAGCTTGATTTGCTTGTGGCAAAGGTATGGAATTTTTCTTTACAAAATAATTCGTATTTTTGATATATCATGTGTTATACTAGCCCAGAAGTGTATCATCACTGTACGGATGGATACTTCTCATCCAGATGATCATTTAAAAAAAATCACTCAATTTCATCAAGAAATGAGTGAGATATTGATGTTTGAAGTTTAATGGTTCGAAAATTTTCGAATTTTCGGCCCATTTTTCTCAGCCGTTCGATCCCGCATTTTTGGAAAGGACGGCCCTGATCTTCCCCCAGCGGTATCCGCTGTTCAGCTGCCCGCAGCGGTTCCTCCCGCTTGTTTGATGCGTACAAGGACACGCGTCGAACGGCGGTGAGTTTGGCGACAGAATTTAATAAAAAATACATTAAAACCTTAAAAACTTCAAAAATCCATATCTTTTGATCCAGAGGTCATAAAAATAAAATAAAAATACCTCTGGAAAGCGCTTGAAGAGGAGAAAGTTATGAGACCAAAATCATAATTTTGTTCGCAGTATTCAATTTTTAATTAATTAAATACTCTCTGGAGTATTTTAATTATTAAAAATTATTTATAAATAAAAAAATATGAAACTTTGAGGCATTTATCTTTATGTTCATAGGGATCTTGCATAATTTTTCCAAGGACAGAAAACATGTTTAAGACACTTTTCTTTAATTTTCAAGTTTCTTTGTAAATATTTCAAATAATAATTATAAAAAATTGAAAATTGAGAAAGATAAAATGCAAATGACTAGAAATGATAGGGCAACAGACAATAACCCTAAGAAAACTATTTCTAAGTCATAGAAATTATTTTGAATGGTATTTTGAAATTTAGGGTTGAAATTCTTTATTAATTAAATAATTTTAATCCTAAAAATAACCCTTTATAAATTTAACCTATTTTCATCAACAATCTAAGTTTGAAAATGGTTCTAGTCTATGATAGACTAATGATAAACTTCACTTAAGTCTAAAATGACCAAATTTGACTTAACTAGAGTTAAAATAACATTTAAACCCATTAAACCTTACTTAAATTAGGTTTAATATAAAAATTAAATTTTAATTAAGTTTAAAGATATATTAAACTTAATTAACCAAAATCAAACCTTTTAATTAAGTTTAAAGACAAATTAAGCTTAATTAACTTATTAAACCTTACTTAAATTAGGTTTAAATACAAAAATTAAATTTTAATTAGGTTTAAAGACATATTAAACTTAATTAACCAAAACTAAACTCTCTTAATTAAGTTTAAAGACATATTAAACTTAATCAACCAAAATCAAAACTCTTTAATTAAGTTTAAGGACATATTAAACTTAATTAACCAAAACTAAACTCTCTTAATTAGGTTCAAGGATATATTGAACCAAAATCAAAACTCTTTAATTAAGTTTAAGGATATATTAAACTTAATTAACCCATTAAACCTTACCTAAATTAGGTTTAATACAAAAATTAAAATTTTAATTAAGTTTAAGGACATATTAAACTTAATTAACCAAAATCAAATCTTTAATTAAGTTTAAGGACATATTAAACTTAATTAACCCATTAAACCTTACCTAAATTAGGTTTAATACAAAAATCAACACTTTTAATTAAGTTTAAGGTCATATTAAACTTAACGAATCAAAATCAAACCCTTTTAATTAAGTTTAAGGACATATTAGACTTAATTAATCAAAACCAATCCTTTAATTAAGTTTAAAGACGTATTAAACTTAATTAACCTCCTTACACATTAGGTTTAAGACAAACCTAAACCCTAATTAGGTCTAACCCATTAGACCTAATTAAACCATTAAACCTTAACTAACTAAGGTTTAATCAAACATAAACCCTAATTAGGTCTAACCCATTAGACCTAATTAACCCATTAAACCTTAACTAACTAAGGTTTAATCAAACTTAAATTCTACTTAGGTCTAACCCTTAAACCTAATTAAACCATTAAGTCTTAACTAAATTAGTCTTAATCAAAGTTAAACTCTAATTAGATCTAACCCATTAGACCTAATTAAACCATTAAACCTTAACTAACTAAGGTTTAATCAAACATAAACTCTAATTAGGTATAACTCTTAGACCTAATTAAACCATTAAGTCTTAACTAAATTAGACTTAATCACACCTAAACCCTAATTAGCTCTAACCCATTAGACCTAATTAAACCATTAAAAGTTAACTAACTAAGGTTTAATCAAACCTAAACTCTAATTAGGTCTAACCCTTAGACCTAATTAAACCATTAAGTCTTAACTAAATTAGACTTAATCAGACCTAAACTCTAATTAGGTCTAACCCATTAGACCTAATTTAACCATTAAACCTTAACTAACTAAGGTTTAATCAAACATAAACCCTAATTAGGTCTAACCCATTAGACCTAATTAAACCATTAAACCTTAACTAACTAAGGTTTAATCAAACTTAAACCCTAATTAGATCTAACCCTTAGATCTAATTAGACCATTAAGTCTTAAATAAAATAGACTTAATCAAACATAAACCTTAATTAAGTCTAACTCATTAGACCTAATTAAACTATTAAGACTTAACTAAGTAAGACTTAATCAAACACAAATTCTAATTAAGCCTACCACATTAGACTTAATTAATTATTAAACCTTAATCAACTAAGGTTTAATTAAACCCAAATCCAACCTTTAGTCCAAGTCCAACATAACATAAACATCAAACATAACCTAACTTGAGTTCAATCCAACTTGAACTCAAGTTAACCTAAACCTTAGATTCAATCCATATTGAACCTAATCTAAACTTAAACATAACTTGAGTCCAATCCAACTTGAACTCAAGTTAACCAAAACCTTAGGTTCAACCCACATTGAACGTAACCTAAACTCAAACATTGAATAAGATTCAAACATAACCTAACTTGAGTCCAATCCAACTTGAACTTAAGTTAACCTAAACCTTAGGTTCAACCCACATTGAACCTAACCTAAACTTAAACATAACTTGAGTCCAATCCAACTTGAACTCAAGTTAACCTAAACCTTAGGTTCAACCCATATTGAACCTAACCTAAACTCAAACATAACCTAACTTGAGTCCAATCCACTTTAAACTCAAGTTAACCTAAACCTTAGGTTCAACCCACATTGAACCTAACCTAAACCTAACCTAACTTGAGTCCAATCTAACTTGAAGTCAAGTTAACCTAAACCTTAGGTTCAACCCACATTGAACCTAACTTAAACCTAACCAAACTTGAGTCCAATCTAACTTGAACTCAAGTTAACCTAAACCTTAGGTTCAACCCACATTGAACCTAACTTAAACCTAACCTAACTTGAGTCCAATCTAATTTGAACTCAAGTTAACCTAAACCTTAGGTTTCACCCACATTGAACCTAACCTAAACATAACCTAACTTGAGTCCAACCTAACTTGAACTCAAGTTAACCTAAACTTTAGGTTCAACCCACTTTGAACCTAACTTAACCTAAAACCTTAGGTTCAACCCATATTGAACCTAACCTAAATTGAACTAAACTTGAGTTCAACCTAACTTAAACTCAAATCAAATTTTAACTTAACCCACATTGAACTAAAGTCAACTTTAAGTCTAGGTTCAACCTAACTAGAACCTAACTTAATCCAAGTTAAACCTTAACTTAAGTTCAACCCATATTGAACTTAAGTCGACCTTAAGTCTAGGTTCAACCTGACTTGAACCTAACTTACCTAAACTCAAAACCTTAACTTAAGTTCAATCCATATTGAACTTAAGTCGACCTTAAGTCTGGGTTCAACCTGAATTGAACCTAACTTAACCTAAACTCAAAATTTAACTTAAGTCTAACCCATATTAGACTTAAGTCAAACCAAACTTAGGTTCAACCTGACATAAACCTAACCCAAAAACCTAACTTAAGTCTAACCCATATTAGACTTAAATCAAACCATACTTAGGTTCAACCTGACATGAACCTAACCCAAAATCCTAAATTAAGTCTAACCCATATTAGACTTAAGTCAAACCATACTTAGGTTTAACATGACATGAACTTAAGTCTAACCTAAACCTTAGGTTCAACCTAACTTGAATCTAAACTAAAACACAACTTAAGTTCAACTCATATTAAACTTAAGTCAAAATCTAAACCTTAGGTTCAACTGACAATGAACCTAACTCAATTCAACTTGACATAAATCTTAGGTTCAATTGACAATGAACCTAACCAAACTCGAATCGACATAAAACCCATAACTAAACTCAAATCAAGATCAAAACCTGAAACCAAATTTAAACAGACAAAAGTCGACATAAACCTTAGGTTCAGCCCAAATTAAACCTAAACTGACATAAACTTTAGGTTCGACCCAAATTGAACCTAAATTAATATAAACTATAGGTTCAACCCAAATTAAACTTAAATCGACATAAATTTTAGGTTTAACCTAATTGAACCTAAATCAACATAAATCTTAGGTTCAACCCAAATTGAATATAAATCGACAAAATTAAATCTAAATCAACATAAGCCTTATGATAGACAAAATTGAACTCAAATCAACATAAATTTGACATTCCAAACAATTAATCAACATAATCGACATGAATTTGACATTTCAAAAAAAAATTGACAAAACCGACATAAATTCGATATTTTAAACATAACTGACATAAAATTGACATTTTAGACCAAAATCGACATAATCAACATAAATTTGACATTCCAAACAATTAATCGACATAATCAACATAAATTCGACATTTCAAACGTAACTGACATAAAATCGACATTTTAAACCAAAATCGACATAATCGACATAAATTTGACATTTCAAACAAAAATTGACATAACCGACATAAATCCGATATTCCAAATGACAAATTAAACAATCACTGACATTAAATGACATTTCAAACCAAATTAAACAATCACCGACATTAAATGACATAAATCGACATTTCAAACCGAACTCAATATATCTCGACATAAAACAACATAATTCTTAAAGTTTGACCCACATTGAACTTAACTCGACATAAAATTAAAAATCGACAATCCAACCCAAATCAATATTCAAGACAAATAAAAATTTAAACATAAACTGACATAAACTACGACATCACATTATGACATAACACGACATACAAACTACGACATCCCGTCATGACATATGACATGATATACAAAATGACGAAAATGACATTACAAAACAAAACACACTGCCACGACAACACTTACACTTTTTCGAGGATAAATGTTAACCTTAATCGGGAGTTTTCCTTGGCAATATTAATTGCTCAGGATGTAATTAACTATTGAAGCTTGCTTCTATAGGAGATTAAAGAACTCAGGATAGGTATTTTACCTATAAAACCTCTCTGGTTACCCAAGATCTTCATATGATTTCCTCATATAAAAAACTTCAGTAATTACATAATCTGAAGACTTGTTCTATGAGATTATCATTTGATCTTCTTTTCTCTCAATCTCTATCATGATTAATCTTTCTTCAAATTCTCTAAAGACTTCAAACAATAAGTCTAGGAAGGATAAAAATTAGGGCGATAGATAGAGAAAGAGAGTAGCGACTCCTTGACATTAACATGATACAGGAATTGACGGCGACGACATGTGACGCCATATAATTTCATCGCCATCACACCTCTTTTGGCCGTGAGGCGGTGGTGTTTAAATAGGCATGGTTGGAGGGCCTCCCATGTAGAGTTAGGGCTTGGGATCAGCTGCTCAGGGCAAGGGAAGAACAGCTACAGTGACCATTTGGGTTGGGACAGCTCAGCCAATTCAATTTAAACTTTTGAATAAAATTAGGCCTCTCCGCTTGGTGGTTTTCGGCGACTGGGGTGGTGGTCCGGCCAGGGTCAGGTCACTCTCAGGGTCAGGGAGGCCAGGGCTTGATGTTTGTGAGCTTAATTGGTTGTTGCCATGTGTAAAGGAGTTGATTTAAGTGGAATGGGGAGAGTGGTTCTTTTGGTCTCAAATGGGTCAAGTCTTGGTTTTGGGCTTGGTGCAACACCCAAGGCTTGACTTTTGGCTAAGGAAGAATCATTTGGGTCAGCTAGGAAAGGGTGGTGAAGTTCCCATCCAAGGTGATGTGGCTAATTTGGATTAGAGTGTTTACATGAATGGGGTTAAAAAGAGATAATTAAGGATTAAGAAAGAACCCCCTCCTCTTGCCATTAATGGCTTGGTGAGGTGGAAAGTGGCTTCCATGGCTCCCATGTGACTTGTGCATGGCTCAATGGCTCCATTTGGCTTAGGGATGGCTTGGCTTAGTTTCATGAAAAAGGATTTTAGGGATTTTGGATATTTTTATGAAAATTTATATGGAGCTTAACTTGGAATCATTTGATCATTAAATTAAAACTTAGGGATTGATTTAGATTAAATTGATGAAGGGGGGGGGGTTGTCATATGGGCTTTTTAAAACAAATTTTGGGCTTTTGGATTTGATGAATGATGGGCTTTTAAATGTCTTATGGAAGTGGGCTTTTATGTTTCAAAATGAACTTTTGGATTAAAATTTTGTAAAATAATATGTCAAATGAATGTTGCATTTAGTTTAGGGATGTGTTATGAAAATTTATAAAAGATATGGTGTCATTTGGAGTTGAAATAGGTTTAATTTGGGTCTCTTTAATAATTGGGTCAAAGTGGGTCAAATTGGGCTAACCTGGGTTAAGGTTGGGCAAATATTGATTTTGATGTAAAATTAATGTTGTAAAATGTTTATGGAGGTGTTACAAAGAGTTTTCAATTTTTTTGGGTCTTAATTTTAAGATTTGGGCCTATTTGGGTTCATGGTTGGTTTAAGCCAATTTAGGGAATTTTGGCTTAAGTTATACTTGGGTGAAGTTTGGATTGAAATTTTAGGCAAATCAAGTTAGTGTTTTGTTTTTGGGGATGTTAGGAAGGTTTTAGAAAAGGTTTGGGGCTAATTGGAGTTGAGTTGTGTCTGTTTGGGCTAAGTTTAGGTCATGGGCCAAAATTGGGCTTTAAGCTTGAAATTGAAATTGGATTCACATGTTGATGAATTTGGGTTTGGATTTGGTTTAAATTGATATTGGGGATATTTAATTGAAGTTTAGAATTGAATTGGATCAAAATTGAGGTCAATTGAAGTGATTTGGTTGGACATTGGGTCCACTTAAGTTAAAAAAAAGGTCAAACTAGGGATTTTGGTAAAAGTGGGCTAAATTGACAAAATTAGCCTATTGTATAGTTGAATAAAATGAAATTGGAAATATTTGGGATTTTCTAGAATTTTCTGGGAATTTTTGGAATTTTTAGATTTTTGGGTTAAAAGGGTATTTTGGGTATTTGGAGGTTATTGGGGGGGGTATTTTGGAAATTTTGGTATATTTGGCCATGAATGATCAATTTGAGTGATGAAGAATATTTAGGATTGATTTTGAGTAATTTTGTGTAATTTAGGTAATTTTGCAAATTTTGGGCAATTTCAAGGGCATTTGGTTGGTTTGGTGGGTTTAGGGTCTTGGGGGTCAAAAATTGAAATTTAGGAAAAATGGTGATTGATTAAGTGTGAGTGAAATGAAACCATTTGATTGAGCCATGAAGCCATATTAAGCTCACAAGAGCCATGAGAGGACTCATTTTAGGCATTCAATATGTTGTTCCTAACCCTCTTAACCAGGGGCTTAGGAGTTAAGGTCCATCCACATGAGTTACCTACATGAGTCAGGGAGTCAAATTGAGTAAAAGTGGTTTTAAGATTTGGAATGTGTGTGAGAGTGTGGTGTGTGCAAGCTTGCCCTCACCAAGACCAGACCATCAAGGGTACTCGTAAGGCTAAAGAGCCCTATAAGAAACTAATCCTTTAAACCTCCACATATTGGTCTTAACCCTCCAAGTGGCCTGGGGGTTTACAATCAAACATGTGGGGTTTGAAGGGAGTCAAGAAGTGTTTTGAATTTCTAAGTGGTGGGTCCCAATTCTAGTCCTCTAGGATAGTCGAAGGGAAAACCTATGGCTAGATCTTAAGTATTAAAGAGAGAGATCAGACCTCACAAAAAATGAGGTCAACAAATGGACCCCCAATTGGTGTGGTGTGCTAACCAAGCACACCGCACGTATTGGCATTGACCGAAGCAATCAACAGAGCCAACACAAATGTTCGAGTGATAAACTCAAAACAAAGCGTAGGAAATTTCCACTGGGGAGTATCAGGTAAACTTCCAAGAATGAAGTTTCTAGAACTCTTGCCGGGGAAGAAGAGGTGAATTCCAAATCACAAGATCTTGATAGGGATAGATTGGATTTTAGATTCATTTCATTTTTATTTCAAGTTTCAATTTTGAGTTTGAATTTTCGATTCAAATTTTAATTTCGATTGCAATTTCACTTAATCAGAATTTTGTTTTAAATTTAATTTGAGATTTAGATTTCAAGGTGAATTTCGCAAAGATTTCAGATTTTAAATGAGAATTGGAGCCTAGGTTCCAACCTCGAGATTGTAAAGAGAACTGGAATTTAGGTACCAACCTCGAGGAGAAGATTAGAATTTAGGTATTATTTGAAAAGGATGAGAATCAGAATTTAGGTACTGATCTCGAAAAGGATGAGAATCAGAATTTAGGTACTGATCTCGAAAAGGGAGAACTGGAATTTGGTACCATTCTCAAAAGAGAGAATTGAAATTAAGTATCAATGTCAGAAAGAGAGTCGAAATTTGGTATCGACCACGAAAGGAGAGAACTGGAATTTGGTACCAGTCTCGAAAGAGAGAATTGAAATCTAGTATCAATCTCGGAAAGAGAGTCGGAATTTGGTACCGAACTCAAAAGGAGAGAACTGGAATTTGGTACCAGTCTCGAAAGAGAGAATTGAAATTTGGTATCAATCTTGAAAAGAGAGTCAGAATTTGGTATCGATTTCGAAAGGAGAGAACTGGAATTTGGTACTAGTCTTGAAAGAGAGTATTGAAATTTAGTATCAATCTCGGAAAGAGAGTCGAAATTTGGTATCGACCTCGAAAGGAGAGAACTGGAATTTGGTACCAATCTCGAAAGGGAGAATTGAAATTTGGTATCAATCTCGGAAAGAGAGTCGGAATTTGGTACCGACCTCGAAAGGAGAGAACTGGAATTTGGTACCAATCTCGAAAGAGAGAATTGAAATTTAGTATCAATCTCGGAAAGAGAGTCGGAATTTGGTACCGACCTCGGAAGGAGAAAACTAGAATTTGGTACCAATCTTGAAAGAGAGAATTGAAATTTGGTATCAATCTTAGAAAGAGAGTTAAAATTTGGTGCCGACCTCAAAAGGAGAGAACTGGAAATTGGTACCGGTCTCGAAAGGGAGAATTGAAATTTGGTATCATTCTCAGAAAGACAGTCGGAATTTGGTACCGACCTCGAAAGGAGAGAACTGGAATTTGGTACCAGTCTCGAAAGAGAGAATTGAAATTGAGTATCAATCTCGAAAAGAGAGTCAAAATTTGGTACCGCCCTCGAAAGGAGAGAACTGGAATTTGGTACCAGTCTCGAAAGAGAGAACTGAAATTTAGTATCAATCTTGGAAAGAGAGTCAGAATTTGGTACCGACCTCGAAAGGAGAGAACTGGAATTTGGTACCATCTCGAAAGAGAGACGTGAAATTTAGTATCAATCTCGGAAAGAGAGTCAGAATTTGGTACCGACCTCGAAAGGAGAGAACTGGAATTTGGTACCAATCTTGAAAGAGAGAATTGAAATTTAGTATCAATCTTGGAAAGAGAGTCTGAATTTGGTATTGACCTCGAAAAGAGAGAATTGGAATTTGGTACCAGTCTTGAAAGAGAGAATTGAAATTTAGTATCAATCTCGGAAAAAGAGTCGGAATTTGGTACCGACCTCGAAAGGAGAGAACTGGAATTTGGTAAAAGTCTCAAAAGAGATAATTGAAATTTTGTATCAATCTTGGAAAAGGATTCGAAATTTGATACCGACCTTGAAAGGAGAGAACTGGAATTTGTTACCAGTCTCAAAAGAGATGGGAATCAGAATTTAGGTACTGATCCCAAAAGTTTGTATTTGATTTGGTTTTGATGATTTTGTGGAAATTTTTGTTTAGTGGAGGGTTGGAATGACACATGAAAGTGTTTCACATCCCAAGAGAGTTGATTAAAGTTTGATTGTTTGGCGAAGGATACGAATCCATGCCATCAGAACCAAATCGAGAATTTCGTGGTTCTGTGTCAGTAGACTCAGTCGACCTTCTCAAAAGAGGGAAGAAATCGCGGATAGTCGAAAGGATTTCAGGACGACAAAAAGGTTCAGAAGTTTGGAATTAAGGTTTGAGTCTTCCGTGGGGAAGAATCAACTCGAAAGAGGGCTCAAAAAAGTTTCAAATGGATTTCAATTTGAAGAAGAATTGCAAGATTTGAATCGATGAATTCAGATCGGAATTCAATTCTAGATTTAGTTTTGTTTCATTTGTTTTAGTGATTCAATTTCTTTCTTGTTGTTTATTTAGAGTTCGTGTCAATTTGGAGTTTGTTTTGACATTCAGATTTTTAAAAGAGTTCTTTATTTATTTTCTATTCTTTTCGTTCTTTGTTCTATGTTCATTTAACTTAATGGCGTTTCCCAGTTAATTTACACAAAAGAGATGAAAGTAAAACATGACATGGTCGTTTCCATTTCGATTTGTTGAAAATACATCATATAGCTTGACCCAATAACATGATGATATTTTCCTTGAAAATTCAGCATCTCATACAATCCACATAAATACAAAATAGATTGTGTAGGATTCTTGCAAGTTTCTTCCAAAAGCATCTGTCGAAATCCATGTCTGAATAGTGAGATACATGGACAATAACATCACCGTCCAAGCCATCCTTGGCAATAAATGTTGTTCGGATGTGCATTGGAGGTGTGTTATCTCCCATGTAGCTCACAGATCGTAGAGCCGAAGGCTCTCTAACTCTCGATCTGGCTGAAAGTGGAAAGGCATTTTTCTATCATCCATCCTCCTGAAAGTGACGGAGATCCGCTCAACAGGCACTCCTGGAATGCAATGTTTTTTTATGTCTGCTCCATTCCCTTTTAACACCAAGATGGAACCTACCGGTAGTGGTATTTCCACCATCCCTCGGAATTCTCCGGGGCCTGCTATCCGGAGGTCAGATCCAAACATGATGTTACATTGGTTGACAAAAGACACTGTGTAGAAAGGTTTGACGAAGTCGTGATGATCTATGTGTGGCGGCATGCAGTCGCCCTCTTTGTATATGTTAATGATGCAACTGTTGGGTATGCAATCTGCAGGCAATACCCTCCATGCCACCATCCTTCTTACCATTCTCTTGATAATCCTTGGCATTGGATCCACCTCACTACGACGGAGTATCCCTGGTGGATTTCCCCTTCTATCTTCAGCGAAGTTGTAGCAACACCCGCACTGGATTGTAACTCTTCCTTTCCCTTTCATCCACTTTTGAGGTTCGGAATAGGTCTTCTCCCTTAAGCGACAGGCTCAGCCCATTTTACGAAGCTCGATAACACGATCCATAATTCTGTCGTTGCTCATAGTCTGAGAACACATCTGTATGCAGCTCAAGGCCCTCCAGGATGTTGATTCTCTTGCCTCAGATTCTCTCAAAATATTCAATGGTCTTCTTATCAACTTGCTGCAATTTCACCAGCTTGTACTCTAGGATTATCTGAAGTCCTCGGAGTATGGTAACATATTGCGGGATGTAGGGCTCAACCCCAGCACGCTCTCCTGCATGTCTCGGCTCCTCAGGGATAGTCTCTGTCGGCACATTCTCCGGGGTTGCTTTCGCAACAAGACTCTTCAAAACTGGTGCATTTGTCTGGTGTCGTGGCACCCATTCTATTTTTGCTCTTCTTGGAATTTCTTTCATCCTTTCTGCTGTTCTTGGAGTTGATTTCCTCTTTTCCGGTTCCTGATGAACTGATTTCTTCGAAGTACTTGCATTGATGGTAGCAACTGTCTCTTCATGTTGATCCGCTGCTAGCTTAGTTAGCATCTTGCGAATGCGATGGTTCTTGTTTCTTCGTTGGGTCGGAGTGAGAGTAGCTCTCCTTACTTCTTGAACTTCTGTGGGCATGGCGCTGACAAGCCTGCCCTTTGCTTTAGCAACCACGGACTTAACTTTCTTGTATTCCCCCATTGCATGAGCGGCATTTACTTTTCTTTTCTTGCTGGCGGACTGCTGACTTGGGCCACCCAATTTCATCACTGTCTGGCTGCGGTACTCTTTCTGGTGAATCGGGGTCCAATCAGTTTCTTTGTACTGTAGCTCGGCCGGTGTAAAATCAGAGTCGATCTCAATCACGACCCCATCCTTCATCCTCTTTTCATCGAGTGTTAGACTCACGCCATTCTTAAAGTTCAGAACCAACCGCCTGTTCGACATTTTCTTGTGAAAAATAAGGAAAGGATCAGGGGCTGTACTAAGAACAAGAACAATAAGAAAAAAAATCATTTATCAATGGAAAATTTTTATTTGTTTCTTCCAAATTTTAATAAGAGTAGGAAAATATGGGGAAAGATCGGGAGTGAGTTGATTTAAAAGGAGGGATTAAAATTTTATTATTATGATTTCACATATTTTCTTTTTATCATCCATTTTTTTATGTTTTGGGTTCGGACACAGTTACAAACGATTACTCTTCCCGTGCTTCTAGGAATGAGACTTCCTTTTTTGAAGTTCATCCTTCGAAACATCAGGTTGCATAATACTTCTTTAAATATCGTCCATTGATTGGAAGCATAGGTCGTTCTCCGCTACAATTCACTAGTTGATAGGAACCTCCTGAGTAGACTGTCTCGACCATGAATGGTCCCTCCCAAGTCAGTTCAACTTTACCTCCTATCTTGCGATGTGCAAGATTAGGCCTTCTGAGAAACTAGAACCAAGTCACCGACTTTGAATGCCCTTGGGCGAACCAGTTTATCGTTGGCCTGGATCATCTTGGCTTGATACAGTTCCAAATTCTGCTGCGTTGAAAGTCATTTTCCTTCTAAGCTTTCCAATTCTTCTAGTCGTAATTTGGCGTTCTCTTCTGTAGTGATTTTGTTTGCAACTACAATTCTGAGAGACGGAAGCTGGACTTCCAAGGGTAAGACGGCCTTGTACCTGTACACTAGAGCGTAGGGCATGGACTGAGTAGGAGTTCTGAAAGTCATTTTGTAGGCCCATAAGGATTCTAATAACTTCTCATGCCAATTTCCTTTGTTGTCGTCCAAAGTTTTCTTTAGGATTTGGACGAGAGTTTTATTAAAAGCCTTGGCCTAGCCTTATACTCTTGGGTAGTAGATCGTTGAATAGTGTCAGTCGATCCCGTGTCTTCTGACAAAATTGTTGATCTTCGTACTTCTGAAAGCAGACCCATTATCTGAGATAATTCTACGTGGTAACCCAAAATGGTAGACGAATTGATTCTTAAAGAACTGTAGCACATGATGTGCTTTCACTTCTCTGAGCGGTACTACTTCTGGCCACTTAGAAAAGTAATTTGTAGCTGCAAGAATAAAGCCATGTCCTCTTGAAGAAGGCGGTTCTATCGGACTCACGATATTTGTGCCCCAAACACAAATGGCCACGGCGCGATTGTCGGATGTAGCACATTTGGAGGTTGATGTAGAACCACTCCATGCACATGGCACTGGTGAAAACTCTTTGCAACTTTCATGCAGTCGGTCATCATCGAGGGCCAGTAGTACCCTAGTCTCTTAATCTTCATTTTCATCTTTGGACCTGACTGATGAGCGCCACAAAGTCCTGAGTGTATCTCTTTGACAATTTCACGAGCTTCGGACCAGGCACCTTAGCCACATCTGGTCAAAAGACCTTTTGTATAATGTATTGTTTTTTAATGTGTAAGACAGAGTTCTTTTCTTGATTTGATGGGCTAATGACTTTTCGTCCGGTAGGTTTTCTGTTTGCAGAAAGTCTATTAATAGCTGCCGCCAATCCTCTTTATTTTTACGTTACTGCTGCAACTGATTCTTCCTCTTTTTCTTACTTGTGTATTGCATCCATGTCGAGCTGTAATAGGACCTGTCGTCCTTTAACTTTCATTTCAACTGACTCGTCCTGTAAGCAAGCAATCTCTTTTGCAAGGCGGGCTAGCGCGTCTACAAGAGCGTTTTCTCTTCTAGGAATCTTATAGATCGTTACATTTGGAATCTGCTCCAACAATTTCATAGCATACTGAAAGTACTGTTCGAGTCTCGGCTTCAGAATTCTGTACTGCCCTGCGACTTGTTGAATGATCAACTGTGAATCTCCGTAGATGTTGATGTAGGTTATCCCCAACTGAATGGCAATTCCAGTCCGGTTATGAGGGCTTCGTATTCTGCTTTGTTATTCGTACACGGTTCTATTAGATGGTTACCTTAACATCCCCCACTCCGGTGTTCTAAATATTAGTCCGATTCCTGCCTTACCGGGCACTATCGTTTGCAATTCTTTATCTTTCTGTGCTGAGGATGCTCCGTCGAAGTACAATTCCTAACGCTGATCATCGGGGTCTTCTAGGCTCATTATCTACTCATCGGGCAAGTCGTCGTTTAGAGGCGATTCTGCCGGTAAAGGGTGTACTGCGAGGAAGTCTGCCAGGACTTGTCCCTTCACGGCACGAAGAGGAACGAAAGTTATGTCGAATTGCAATAGTATCATTAACCACTTGGCAAGTCTGCCGGAAAGCGTCGGTCAGGTCATCAAATATTGCAATGGATTAAACATCGAAATAAGGTTAACCTTATGAGAGAGCATGTAATGCCTGAGCTTTTGAGCGGCGAAGATCAGGGCCAAACAATGCTTCTCAATTGAAGGATACTTTACTTCCGTAGGAATTAGACAACGATTTAAGTAGTAAAGAGCATTTTCCTTCCTCTCGTCATTGACCTGGGCTAGCAGGGCTCTAAGGGAGTCGTCTAAAGCCGCGGTATAAAGTATTTACGGTCTACCTGAAACTAGGGCTGCTAAGACATGAGGTGTCATTAAATACTGCTTAATGTCCTCGAAGGCCCGCTAGCATTTCTCTTCCCAAACGAATTTAGCGTCCTTTTTAATTAATGCCAAGAAGGGCCGACACCTACCTGACAAATTCGAAATAAAGCGTCGAAGATATGCCAATTTCCCTTGAAAGGTTCGTAGTTGTTTCAAAGTTTTGGGAGGTGGCATTTCTAAGATAGCTTTAATCTTTTCCGGATCGATTTCAGTTCCACGATGTCGGACAACAAATCCTAAGAATTTCCCAGAGGTAACACCGAAAGCGCATTTCAAGGGATTCATCTTAAGGTTAAATTGCCTTAATCGCTCGAAAATAATTCTCAAATCATACAAGTGATCTCCTTTCAGTTTGCTCTTAATGACCATATCATCCACGTAGTACTCGACTTGGTTGTGTATGAGATCATAAAAAATCCTCGTCATTGCTCTTTGGTAAGTTGTTCCTGCGTTCTTTAATCCGAAAGGCATTACTGTGTAGCAGTATATTCCGATTGGTGTTCTGAAGGATGTGAGCTTTTCATCTTTCGGTGCCATCTTTATCTGGTTGTATCCTGACGATCCATCCATGAAATAGAAGACTTCATGTGTCGAGGAGATGTCGATCATTAATTCTGGAATTGGTAGCGGGAATTCATCCTTTGGGCATGCTTTGTTCAAATCTCTTAAATCCACGCAGATTCTGATCTGACCATTCTTCTTTCTGACCGGTACCACATTAGCTAACCAAGTCGGATATTGTTCTTCACGGACAAATTTAGCGTCTATTAGCTTCTTAACTTCAGCTATAACTTGTTGTTTAATCTCTAGACACATTCTTCTAGGAGCTTGTCTGACGTGCACGGCAGCGTGACCCACTCCTAGTTTGTAAACTGCAACTTCTGGAGCTAATCCTAGCATTTCATCATAACTCCAAGCAAAACAGTCTTTAAATTCCATTAGTAACTTAATCATTTCTTCTGAGTCTTCTTTATTGAGCAAGGAGCTAACAAAGGTCGGCCTAGGCTCTTCGCTAGTACCTAAGTTAACTTCCACTAACTCGTCTATCGTAGATTTAAATTCTTATTCGAATTCTGGTGGAGCGTCTCCGATTGGTAGATCTTCAAGATTATCTGAAGATTCCAAACAATCTTCACCAGGCTCGCAAGTGACAACCAAGTAAAATCCTATATCATCAACTGATCCTACTGTGCCGAATCCGAGACCGTGCTTTGAATTGGGAGGTCGACTGACATTATTCCATAATTTTTCAAAGTGTTGTGATCGACCTTTTATCCATTGTTTAGGTAAGACACCACGTTGAATTAAATTCTAAACACAGGGAAAATACCACTCAAAAGGAAATTCCATTAATTCAGATGAAGCAACATCTTCAAATTGTACATCATTTTCAATTTTGGAAGAAGAAGCACCACGGTAGAATTTGATCGGCTTATTACTGCCACCATGTACTTATTTTATCACCATACCCTCAACCTTATTAGGATAGATCGGGGTCAGGGTCATAGTACGTACATAGTGGTTAATCTTCTCGTACATTGGTTTGTATTCTTTATTCTTTTCATCTTTGAAAGAGATCTTGAACTGGGGTTTCTTCTAACTTATTGTCACTGCTTCTTTCTTAATTTCTTCTTCTTCGGAATTGTTCTCCCAATCAACATAGATGACCGGTTTCTTCTGTCCAACTGTTCCACCGTTCCTTGCACGCCTCGTCCCCGACCTCGACCTCGGGTGCAAGCTGGAGAAACATTCACCATCTCGCCGTAAGGGAGTGGTGAGTAACTGTTGGACTAGAATTTCAGGATCTTCATTATCTCAAACTTCTTTAGCTTCATTTGGTATGGTATTTATGGAGAAGATAAATTTCTTCGAAGGCGTGTAGTAGGCTGGATCTTCGTGAATTCCGATTTTATGGACGGAGAATAGTTACAAATCACCTTTGATACACTGTTCTCCTCCTTCATAATACTTTATGCACTGGTGCAGAGATGGCGGTACCATCCGATTTTCATGGATCCACGGCCGACCCAGTAGAACGTTGAACGACGTCTCAGAATCAATTATGTGAAATTTTACGGTTGTCTTTGCTAAATCGCCGGTCTTCATTAATAGTGTTATCGATCCAAGGGCTCTTTCTCCTTTCTGATTGAAGTCTCTTAATAACGCCTTGTCTGCTTCAAGTTTGCGAGCATCAATTTCGAAATATGCTAACGTTCGAAGGCTCATTATGTTGATTGATGCTCCCGGATCAACTAATACCCTAGAGAGCGTAAACTTCCCAATAGTGACTGAAATGTACCACGGTTGGTTGTGATCAGCTATTCCAAGTAGTAGATCATTGTCCGTGAAGGTAAAACCTCGCTGTTCTTTTAACGAGCAAACCTTGTCTGAGGAATTACCGGCCATTTAATCTAAACAAATTTCTGGATCAAGTAAGGCCTTGATCAAAGTTTCTCTCATGTCCTTTGACAGGATCAGAGCGTCATAGATGCTCCGTTTGGCTGGTAGCTTCCTAAGATGGGCCAGCACGTTGTAATCCACTTTATAACTAGGCACTTCAATTTCTTCCCGAATGGGCATTTCCTCCGCTGGGGTTGGCTCTTCCTGAGCAACCACCTACTTTCCTGTATCCTTTAGACCCATTCTCGGGGGTAGAACTTTTCCGCTTCTTAAATTAACTTCTGTTACCTCCTCTGCATCTGGTGCTGGATCTGCAGGTGTTTCCCCTTGAATCGGAATGACTGGCTCTTCTGGAGTTGCTTCGAAATCTGATAACTCTAATTCTATCGTGACTGGGGTTCATCAGAATTCACAAATGGACTCATTGCTTGTTGAGCTTTCATAGCCATCCTTGTGAACGTCTTCTCCTTCGTCGGGGTCATCGATGTTTAGTATGATTTGAGAATCGTTATTTGTATCAAAATCGAGATCCTGATTAGGTTGGTTATCGTTAGTTACGTAATCATTAGAAACAGTCAAAACATAGCCAACACTAAAACTCTTTTCATTATAAGATCTCGCCGAGGCGAGCAAACAATCATACAGAGTCAGAGGTCTGAGGGATTTCTCCCCCGAATCGGATATAACCATCTTAGGATAAGCAACCCCTAGTCTACCCTTCGGAGCCTCGGTCTTCTTCTCTTCCATGATCGTCTCCTCCTTCTGGGATGGTTCTTCAATCGCAAGTGATAGTGCCGGCTTGACAGGTTTCAAACTCTGAGTTGAAGCGCGCACCGAAGAGGTCTGGATATGATCCAAAATTTGAAGACTTTGTCCAGACGGTACTCCATCCAATATTGATCGTGTAATGGTCTATCGGAATAATAAGATCTATTGAAATAACATTGACGGAACCTCCTTTTTGGGGCTCCTTCATGTATTCCTTCGGGATCGTTATGTTCCCTTTCCGGAGATTATCATTAAGCCAACTCTTGAATGTAATGGAATCTTCTATTTTGTGTCCGAGCATCCGGTGGTAGGGACAGTGGTTCGGATGATCCTCCTTGTCGACTTCTTCTGGCCTTTTGGGCTCTGGTAGTTGAAAGTCGGGTGTTTTCATTAAACTGCGAAACATCTTTGCCACTACTTCAGTCTTGAAGGGGTATTCCTTATTCAGAAGTTCCTTGAAAGCATGTGGCGGATGAGGCGGCGGTTGATCATGCTGCCATGATTGATAGCTCGGTCGAGGCTGCTGATTATGTTGAGGTTGCTGATAAATCTGTTACGGTGGTTGATAACTAGGTTGTGGCCGCTCTGGCTGCTTACCTTTATCCACTACCGCGACGATCCCGGATTTCTTCTCGAATGCTTTTACGGGCTTCTGCTTATCAGTCTTGTCAACAAACCTCAGCTGCTTTGCCTCCTCCTGCAAGCTCTCGACCTTGCTAAGCAGCTTCTCGAAAGTCTTAATTGTGAATCCTTTGAGGAGAAGTGCTATCGGGCCATGGATACTCTTCAGTAGGATACTGATTGCATGCTGTTCCTGAAGCTGAGGCTCACACTTCATGCTTAAATTCCTCCATCGAAGTATGTAATCCACTAAAGTTTCGTTCGGTTTCTGTTGCTCCACCACTAGATCACCGATAGTGATGTGGTGCCGAGCCACGGCAAACCGCTTAACGAAAAGGTTTTCTAACTCTGAAAATGTTTTGACTGAACCAATTGACAATTCTACATACCAATCGAAGGCAATCCCTGACAGGCGGCTGATGAACTGACGAAAGAGTAAAGCATCGCTCCCACCGAAATTGCAACAACTAACACACAAATGTGCGACATGTTGCCGGGGGTTTCCCTTACCGCCGAAAGTCTTGAACAGAGGTGGTATGAAGCTTTTCGGGTATTGGACTGCACCAAATTTTTCAGGGTAAGGTCTACCTATCTGAAGAGATGTTCCACTCTTAGACTAGGCTAAGGCTTCTCGCACCTGCTATTCTACCATATTTTTAATATCTTTTTCAGGAATCATGCTCTGTGCAGAATCTTTCTTCGGTTGTTCATCTCCATTGACGGACGTGATTTCTTTTCCTCCATCGACAATGTGAATAATCTTTGGGGGTGTTTCCTTTTGAGGTTGAAGCTGACTCTAGAGAGTGGCTAAGGCGGCTGCCATCTCTTCCATCCTCTTTGCCATCTGAGAAATCGTATCATCCTTCTCTTGAAGACGCGCTCTCATTACTTCTGGCTCATCTCTTTTTGAAGTTTGCGCAACTCCTTGCGAAGCTAACGATGCTCGGGTCTCGACCATATTGATCTCGGCTTACTCTTCATCCATAAACTCTGATGAATCAACTTCAGTTCCTAATTTTTCTCCTCTTTTCTTTGCCAACCGTCGGATGTTGTCCTTAGCTTTCCTATGGCATCCTTAAGTGGTCTTTTTCAAACGGTTTCGTGGTTGTCATGAGATGACTGTTGAACTTCTTTTTCAAGAGTTTTCTTTAATGCAGTGGTGCTTTCTTCAGATTCAGGTTCTCTGACAAGAATCTTCTTTCCAAAACATTGTGTTGGTATCGGTTCAGCAATAATAGGTTGCCACACCATCCTTCTTGCAGTAGAAGGCCTATGACCAGATGGTCTGTCGGCTGTACGCTGGTAGGTGGTGTCCTCCCTAATATGGTGACCTGACATGACAACAGGCGAACTTCTCTCACTAGCTCTCACTTTCTTCCATGGTCTCTCTAGAGCAATGACAAGGCCTACTCGCGGTCAGAGGTGGGATTTGGCTGGCACTCGTCCCATCCTTCTTAAGATCTCTGATACGATGCACCCTTCTTTCTTAGCTAGCTTCTCCATTACGGCTTTTAGTCGGGTAAGCGGCGTAGTGTTGGCCCTCTTCCTCTTGCAGTCACTATAGTATGCAAGTTAGGATAATGCAGTGGCGATCCTCTGGACATCTTCCTCATTCGATGTAGCAGAGAGAGGGTGGAATCTACTCCCTCTCAGGAGAGGTGAAATTTCAGGCAGTTCTTCTTCCTCAAGAATCTCTTCCAGAAAAGCAACTTCAGCAGCCTTGGCCTTCTCGATCCTGGCGATCTTTCTGCTCCTATTTCTTCTTTGAGTCTGAGTTAAGGGCGTAACTTTTGAACTGGACCCTATCTCGAAAACAGACGGTAATGCAACAAAATCTGCACCCTCCACGGTAATAGGCCCATCACTGACTTGGACTTCTTTTCCTTTTAGTTTGGCAGGAGTCGGGGTAGGTGCAGAGATCAGACCGGTGGGGGCAGAGATAACAGTCCTCTTATGAACAGCAGTGTTCCTTTCATTTGGGACCCTTTGAAGGGGAGGGAACTCTTGAGCCGATTTCAGGTTGAACTCAATTACGGGCTGTTCAGTTTCTGGTACTTTCTTCATTAGTGCGAAGAGAGTAACGATAGTGAACTTAATATCGGTGTTATCGAATCCTTGTCTGAAACGAATGACCGCATCGTTAGGCAGCTCGTCCTTGTAGACAACCAAGTCTATCCCGTTAGTGAAGGAGAAAATGAGCTTTGGTGCAAACATTTTCTGCAGGGTAGATTCTAAGCGTCAGATTCGATTTATGCTTCCTTTCATCGGGACAAAGAAAGAGAGGAAATTTCTATTAAACGAGTCCGAACACATTCCCATTTATCCTTTCGTTTTCTTTATTTTATTTTATTTACAAGATAATTTTGGATTTTGTTTTATTTGTATGTTTGTGGTTTAACAGAAAGTTCACTTACTTAAAGGGTTTGTTTATTAGACGGTTTGTTCCTTAAGAACGAAACAAATTAAAAAGGGAAGGGTTAAAGGAAAGGTACGGGACCCAATCCATAAATTGGAAAGGAAGAGAGAGTCTCACAAGACATCTCGACCCGAAGAATCGCTCCTAAGCTAACACCTATTGGGATTCCAGAACCTATTTGTTTAGGGATTTCTAAACAGTGGCTTCAAAATCTAAGAGAGTTAACTACACCCGTTCAAGATAGAAATGAATGTGGTATTTCAACGGAAATAATGATAGTTTGATCCACTAGGGATATGGACTCATTACCGATTTATGAAAGCAAAACCATATGATCAAAAATGGAAAGTGGAATTAGTCCCCAGTGGAGTCGCCATAAATTGACGGCATATTTTTAGGTTATGTGTGTTGTATTTTGAAATGGGGTCGCCTACAGAAATTGTCGGTGAATTTTTCATATTTTAAATTTAGTTTAAATACATATAATTTGGAAAGTAGCATTTGATTTTTGAAAATAATTTTTAAGTTTGAAAATTTTAAGATATGAAATCGAACCGATCTCACATCCCAAATAGTTTATATAAACGAGCACCGCACCACAAACCGCGTATCTATCCCGAAGAATAGACACACTGCTTGATGATGGGGCTCGATTAAATAAACTAGAAGATTTGTGACAACCGTTTGGTCTGCGAACCAATTTTATAAGCCGACAAGTTCCCCTGCTTAATATAAATGAATTAAGCAGGGTTTATATTACCTGGGTTCTTAAAGTTCCCTATAAGGGTAAGCCCCTATAGTTAATTACAACTTAAATGTCCAAAGACACTTAAGAAAACTCTCGATAATGATCAGTGGTTTTGCTCTCAAGAATTTCAAAGTTTAAGGTTTTCAAACAATTGGATTTTGGAAATTTCAATTGGGAATGGATTAAATTTGGAACAGTTTATTTTAGGAATCAAATGGAGGAGAAGTATGGGATGTCACGGACCAGAAGTGAACTTCGGTGACTTCCCAACTATCCTATTGTTTGGCTTCAATTTGAGAATTTATTTAATGTTTCAATTTTACCAATTTTAATTAATTAAGACTTATATTTGTATGACATAATCACACAAATAGCCTCGAAGATGTGAGGGTTTATGTCGTACCAAACGACTACCTCGGAATCCTAAGACCGGTTACGTCTTAATTTGCATTACACAAATGCCTAACAGAAAGTTGAGGATTTATGTTGCACTAGGCAAACTACCTCGAAATCATATGGCTTGGTTATTTAATTCTAAGAATGGTTTAGCTGATGAAGATTCCAGTTTTGCTGACGATGATGGTCGTGCTGCCCACTATGCTCTAAGCTCCTTATTATTGAACAGGTTTAGTTTTAGAAAATGAAAATCAGGAGATGAGAGAAGTGTTTCGGTTTAGAAGAGTTTTAAGGTTCAAATATCTTAGTGTTTTATTAGGGGAATCTTAAAGTTGATTATAACAACACCGGTTAAGATCCCACGAGTCCATCATTCCAGCACAATTATTTTTATCGGATTAATTTAGTCCAAATGAATTTGCTAAACTCAACTGAATGAGTTCCACACTTTCATTTAGACCGTGGGAAATCCCGTTAGCAACACGTAGGTTACATCATCCGAAGTATTCCCGATCATCCAACGAGAAGTTTTAATTTAGTTGTAGTTGTAGTTTTGTGTTTTGTTTGCGATTAAATTTTGAGTTGTTTTATCTTCTGAATGTTGTGGCAGTGAATTTTATCTTGTTGTAATTTTTAATATAGTTTTAGGTTTCAGTTTTGTGGCTATCCTAAAAGTTGCAGTTCTCATGCAGGGTTACATTCTTGTTTAACATGCTAGAAAAGTAAAGTGCAGTACAGGTAAGAAAATTGCAATAAAGTGAAAGAGTACCTGGACTTCTCGTCATTTCGAGCTGCACTTAAGACACATGTCAGAGCATTTTATATGTTTGCTATAGGGAAGGTTTTGGTTATCTACCAAAATCCTAATCCTATCACTAGTCAATTCCTATGATGTCTAGGTTCTTGTATTTTGTTAAGGATGATTTTCTTCACCAAAGAACAATTAAGTTCAATTGTTCTTCTAAAACATCCCATCGTATTGAGAAAGTGCTTAGGACGAGACCTAAACATCTTTTTAGTACTTCTGGGATTATTTCGAGTCCAAATGAATTTCATTGCACAGGTGAATTAATCATCCAAAATTTAGTTAAATTTTGCTTCTTGCTCAGTGAACTTGGACATTAGATTATCTGATGAATAAAGTGACTTTTCACTTGATGCTCCATTTAAGAGTTATAATAATGAAAGCCTTTAGGGGCAAATTAATTTGTTGAAGATCTCAACAATTCTTAATTTAAAAGTGGAATTAATGATTTAAAGTGATTTGGTTTAGTTATAAAATTTTAATTAATAATTTTACGTTTGGAATAGTGTTCAAGTTGTTTTAATTCAATTAAATCTTTATATTTTAAATTATCTAAATATTTTAGATTAATTTTAATGTTTTAAATTTGCTTAGGTTGAAAGAGGTGTTTAAATTATTTATTTTTGTTAAATTTTGATGACTTGATTTGGATTAATTATAATACTTTAAGTTGATTTTAATTAGTTTGATTTTTATATTTTCTTTATTATGAATTGTTTTGAAATTACTTAAGGTTTTAAATTTGTTTTAAGTTTGTTCTTAAGTGATTTCAAATTAATTTTAAATGTTTAAAATTTATTTTAATTTGATTGTTAAATCATTTAATGTTTTAAGCTTTAACTTAATTAAGAGTTATTTTTCTTTTTAATTATTAATTTCAGTCATCATTTTAGAATTAATTAAGGAGTGATTACCATTGATTTAATTTAATTAGGGACTTTAAATTAAAGAATTGGTATCTTCTTAAGTCACATCCCTAATAATCTAAAATTTTAATTATTCTCCCAAAATTTAAATGATTTAATTAATTAAAGTTCCATTTTGAGATTTTCAAAGTGACTAATGGGTTTCTACCCCTTTATTCCCTAAGTTTCAATCATCCAAGAGAAGATTAAGATCAAATATTTTTACCTTCCCTATTGATTAAACCTAAAGTATTAATTAGGGTTAAAATCCATAATTACTTTTATGTCCTTTTAAGCTTATTTAATTCATAACTCACTAAATTGAGCTCAAATAAACTAAAAATTTTTATGTCACTTCACTCACATGTTAATTAAGACATTAGAGGAGAAAATATGATTTTTCTATTTTTAAATTAATTTATATAATTATTTTGATAAAAATAAGAATTTTTAATGAAAATTCAACAACATGACCAAGGTAAAGTTTCTATCCTTAAGAAAATTATGGGATGTACCTATTAGCCAGAGGACCACTTGGACCAATTTTGGTGATTTTTTGAATTATATTATATTTATTATAATTATTTTAAATTTTGGAGTATTAATAAATTATAAAATAAAATTGAAGTTGAAAATTATGTTATATATTTTTCTTAAATCTCTTTGACCTCAAGGAACTGAAAGAAACAAATTTTATATTTTTCTGATTTTTGTTTGATTTATTAGAATTAATTTAGTGCAAAGGTTGGAAAATTTATTTTTTAATATTAAAATTGTCCTAAGCCTTTAAAATTCAATATCTTAACCTAGGGACTTAGGAAAAATATTTGGTTGGTTCCTAAGTGATTAGGGAACAAAATATGACATCTTTATGATTTTTAGTATTTTTGTGATTTTTATTATTTTTTAATTACTATTAAAATATTCAAAAATAGGTTAAAAATGATAATTTTTAGAAAATTTTAATTTTAGTTTTTTTAGACTCCTCTGATATCAGAAAGCCCACAAAACCAATTTGGTGAATTTTTGAAGTGTATTTTGTGTTTTATGAATTTTTAAAGTTTCAAAATGACAATACAACTTAAATGATCCATTTAGTGGGTTAAATCATTTCCAATTGACTTCAAATTTTTATGAGAGGTTCTCTGTATCCTAAATAACAGTGGAGAATTGATTTCAAGTGATTTTGATATGTGGTAACTCCTAATTAATTAAAATTCAATTTCAGGTGTTTGGGATAATTAGTGTTATTCTTAAGGAATTAAATCAAACCATAATTTATCTAAGGTCCTCTGGTCATAAGCTACCTCACCAAATTTTCTTAGAATTTTCTAAGCAACATGCAAATTATTGGAATTAAAATTCCAAAACAGAGATATAAAATAGGAAAATCAATAACATACCATAGAGATGGCCTCTGGCCTTGGAATATTCAGGGAATGTTTCCAGAAATAGAGGCTACAAAAGTCCTATGGTCTCATGCCATGGTGAATTATATGCATGAATGGAGAATTGAAATACTTAAAACAAAATTAAATTAATTAAAAATAAAATACTTAACAAAATAACTTAATTCTTTTTCCACATTACTCTCCTCTATTCATTAAGCAAGAGGGTATTTTTATTTTATTTTTATGATTTTTATATGCAAAGATATGAATTTTCAAAGTTCTGGGTATTTAAATAAATCAAAAACTACCCTATTTTTCTACTTATCCATGCGGCGCCGCGTCATCCTCGGCAGCTCCGAAGCCCTACGTGTGGCACTCCCATTCGACACTGCCATCTGAGTTAGCCAGCGCTTTATGTCCTGCGGTTCAGTCCGAAGTAATCTAGATTGTCCATTCGATGCACGTGCGATCTAACGATTCCTAGTCATCATCTACAACTGGTCGTCCACACTAAAACTCTAAGATCTCCCTCATTTCTCCACCAAACTTCATGATCTTGGACTCTATGGACTCGTCTCAATAAGACGAACACATCTATATGACTAAGATGCTATGAAATCGACTCAAACAAAATGGAGAATCGAAAGAAGCTCTCGGGAAGGAGGAGTTCAATACCTTGGCTCTGAGAAGTGAAGCTTCACTCAAAGGGGCTCGACACGTTCGTTGGAGTCCGAGGAAGCTAGTGATGAAGCTTGGAGCTGCGGTGAAATGCCTAGACTTGATTTCCACCAAGCCCGATTTCAAAGCTTGGACGATAGAAGGAATGGCTGACCTGGTGAGGGGGCTTTTGCTGGGGAACTTCTTCTCTTGGTCTGGTGAAAGTGTAGGGTCACTCAGCTTTAAGATTGGCTCACTGTGGTGAAGTGTCTTGTTTTTGGGCTTAAAATTGAGCTCACAGAGGGGGTTTTAAGGCTGGATTTCAATGGGGATCAAGTGCTCTGGGTTTGGAGAAGAGTGTGGAGTGATTTTGGCAGAGTTTTGGTAAGGTTTGGTTAAGCACCTCTTTTGGCCGTGAGGTGGTGGTGTTTAAATAGGCATGGCTGGAGGGCCTCCCAAGGGGAGTTAGGGCTTAGGATCAGCTACTCAGGGCAAGGGAAGAATAGCTGCAGTGACCATTTGGGTTGGGACAGCTCAGTCAATTCAATTTGAATTTTTGAATCAAATTAGGCTACTCGGCCTGGTGGTTTCCACGGACTGGGGTGGTGGTCCGGCCAGGGTCAAGTCATCCTCAGGGTCAGGAGGTCAGGGCTTGATGTTTGTGAGCTCAATTAGTTGTTGCCATGTGCAAAGGAGTTGATTTAAGTGGAATGGGGAGAGTGGTTCTTTTGGGTTCAAATGGGTCAAGTCATGGTTTTGGGCTTGGTTGCATCACCCAAGGCTTGACTTTGGGCTGAGGGAGAATCATTTGGATCAACTAAGAAAGGGTGGTGAAGTCCCCATCTAAGGTGATGTGGTTAATTTGGATTAGAGTGTTTAGAAGAATGGGGTTAAAAAGAGATAATTAAGGATTAAGAAAGAACCCCCTCCTCTTGCCATTAATGGCTTGGTGAGGTGGAAAGTGGCTTCCATGGCTCCCATGTGGCTTATGCATGGCTCAATGGCTCCATTTGGCTTAGGGATGGCTTGGCTTAGATTCATGAAAATGGATTTTAGGGATTTTGGATATTTTGATGAAAATTTGTATGGAGCTTAACTTGGAATCATTTTATCATTGATTTAAAACTTAGGGATTGATTTTGATTAAATGGATGAAGGGGGGGGTTAGTCATATGGGCTTTTTAAAACAAATTTTGGGCTTTTGGATTTGATGAAAGATGGGCTTTTAAATGTCTTATGGAAGTGGGCTTTTATGTTTCAAAATGAACTTTTGGATGAAAATTTTGTAAAATATTATGCCAAAAAAATGTTGCATTTAGTTTAGGGATGTGTTATGAAAATTTTAGAAAAGATTTGGTGTCATTTGGAGTTGAAATTGGTTTAATTTGGGTCTCTTTAATAATAGGGTCAAAGTTGGTCAAATTGGACTAACTTGGTTTAAAGTTGGGCTAATGTTCGTTTTGATGTAAAATTAATGTTGTAAAATGTTTATGGAGGTCTAACAAAGAGTTTTCAATTTTGTTTGGATCTTAATTTTAACATTTGGGCCTATTTGGGTTCATGGTTGGTTTAAGTCAATTTAGGGAATTTTGGCTTAAGTTAAGCTTGGGAGAATTTTGGGTTCAAATTTGGGGCAAATCAAGTTAGTTTTTTGTTTGTTGGGATGTTAGAAAGGTTTTAGAAAAGGTTTGGGGCTAATTGGATTTGAGTTGGGTTGGTTTGGGCTATGTTTAGGTCATGGGCAAAAATTGGCCTTTAAGCTTCAAATTACAATTGGATTCACATGTTGATGAAATTGGGTTTGAATTTGGTTTAAATTGATATTGGGGATATTTAATTGATGTTTAGAATTAAATTGGATCAAAATCGAGGTCAATTGAAGTGATTTGGTTGGACATTGGGTCCACTTAAGTTAAAAAAAAGGTCAAATTGGGGATTTTGGTAAAAGTGGGCTAAATTGATTTGCCTATGGTGTAGTTGAACAAAATGAAATTGGGAATATTTGGGATTTTTTGGAATTGTCTAGGAATTTTTGGAATTTTTGGATTTTTGGGTTAAAAGGGTATTTTGGGTAATTTGAGGTTATTTGGGGGGGGTATTTTGGAAATTTTGGTATATTTGGCCATAGATGATCAATTTCAGTGATGGAGAATATTTAGGATTGATTTTGAGGAATTTTGGGAAATTTAGGCAATTTTGCAAATTTTGGGCAATTTCAAGGGCATTTGGTAGGTTTGGTGGGTTTAGAGTCCTGGGGGTCAAAAATTGAAATTTGGGAAAAATGGAGATTGATTAAGTGTGAGTGAAATGAAACCATTTAATTGAGCCATGAAGCCATATTAAGCTCACAAGTGCCATGAGAGGACTCATTTTAGGCATTCAATATGTTGTTCGTAACCCTCTCAGCCAGGGGCTTAGGAGTTAAGGTCTATCCACATGAGTTACCTACATGAGTCAGGGTGTCAAATTGAGTAAAATTGGTTTTAAGATTTGGAATGTGTGTGAGAATGTGGTGTGTGCAAGCTTGCCCTCACCAAGACCAGACCATCTAGGGTACTCCTAAGACCAAAGAGCCCTATAGGAAACTCATCCTTTAAACCTCCACATATTGGTCTTAACCCTCCAAGTGGCTTGGGGGTTTACAATCAAACATGTGGGGTTTGAAGGGAGTCAAGAAGTGCTTTGAATTTTTAAGTGGTTGGTCCCATTTCTAGTCCTCTAGGATAGTCGAAGGAAAAACCTATGGCTAGATCCTAAGTACTAAGGAGAGAGATCAGACCTCACCAAAAATGAGGTTAACATGTTAGAGGAAAATTCATTTGGACAGATAACTGAATCTCAAACATCTTATGAAACTTTGAACACGATTAATAAACCTAATAACCCTTATTAAAATTATTATAACTCTGGTTGGAAGAATCACCCAAATTTTAATTGGAATAATAATAATGCTAATGTGAACCCACAATGGGGGCATAATTCTATGAACCCAATTGGAAACTCAAACAACCAAGGGAATAATAACTTTAGACCATCTTATCCTTTTGACTTTAATAATAACCCACAGTTTAAGGATAAGAAATTGTCTACAGATGAAATGATTTTGAATATGGGTAACCAATTACAAGATCAAGGTGTTGAAATAAAAAATATTGAAAATCAATTGGGACATATTTTTACTACGCTTAATAATAGACCTTCTGGAACGCTTCCTAATAATGTGGAGATCAATCCAAAAGATCATAACAAGGAGGAACTTAAGGCTATTCAATTAAGGAGTGGAAAAGAATTAGAAACTAGAGTGCAGAAAGAAGTTGTAGAAGAGAAGGAGAGGGTGAATATTGAAACACGTTCAAATAAGATTTATCCAGACCTAGAATATCCTCTTGAAGATTACTATTGACAAAAGCACCTCCTCCATTTCCTCAAAGATTGATGCAAAAGAATAGAGATAACAAATTTGGAAAATTTTTGGAAATCCTAAATATACCTTTTGTTGAAGCATTAGAACAGATGCCTGATTATGCAAAATTTATGAAGGATATTCTTAAAAAAGAAGAGAAAGTTCGCGGATCATGAGACTATTGAACTTAGCTGAGAGTGCAGAGCAATAATTCAGAAAAAGCTTCCTGAAAAACTTAATGATCCTGGTAGTTGCACTATCCCGTGTGCTATAGGTGAAATGTTTTTTGGAAGAGCCTTATGTGATCTGTGAGCTAGTATTAACCATATGCCTTTATCAACTTTCAAAAGATTGGAAATTGGAGAAATTTCTCCTACATTTGTAACTCTTGAATTTGCTTATCATTCTATTACTTGTCCTAAGGGAGTGGTAGAAGATGTGTTAGTGAAAGTGGATAAATTTATCTTTCCTGTGGATTTTATTGTGCTTGATATGGAGGAAGATAAAGATATTCCAATTATTTTAGGAAGACAATTCCTAGCTACTGGAAGAGCTGTAATTGATGTTCAAGAAGGAGAATTAACTACGAGAGTTAATGATCAAGAGGTGACCTTTAATATTTTGAAGTCTATGAAGTATCCCTCAGTTGCAAAAGATAATGAATGTTTTAGGATGGAAGTCTGAACATTTGAGAAATGATTATTTTAAAGAGATGTTTGAAAAGAAAGTGGAATGCGAAAATATAATTGAAGATGAAACTAGAAATGAAAAAGATTCAGATAATGAGATGAATAAGGAGTTGGAATATATTCAGGAGAAATTTGAAGTGTTAGATACCATGGAAGGTGGAGATAAAAGTTTAATTTCATCTATTGTTAAACCTCCTGAACTTAAGATGAAAATTATCCCTAATCATTTAAAGTATATGTTCTTAGGAGAATCATCTACCCTACCAGTTATTGTATCTTCGGAGTTAACTGAATATCTAGAACAAAAATTTTTGGAAATCATAAAAAGATACAAAAAGGTTTTTGGATGGATTTTGGCAGATATCAAAGAAATTAGTCCTTCGATCTTTATGCATAGAATTTTATTAAATGAAGAACATAAACCTAAAATTAATCCACGAAGGAGATTAAATCCTATAATGGAAGAAGTAGTTAAGAAGGAAATTTTAAAATGGCTTGATGCTGGAATTATTTATCCTATTTTGGATAGTTCATAGGTAAGTCCAATCCATTGTGTACCGAAGAAAGGTGGAGTGACTGTGGAAGTGGATGAAAGGAATGAAATTTTACCTACTAGACAAGTTAATGGATGGCGAATTTGTATTGATTATAGAAAACTGAATGCTGCCACCCGAAAAGATCACTTTTCTCTTCCTTTTCTCGATCAAATGTTGGATAGACTTGATGGACACATGTACTATTGCATTTTGGACGGATATACTGGTTATCATCAAATACCTATTGCTCCTGAGGATCAAGAAAAGACAACGTTTACTAGCCCCTATGGAACATTTGCTTTTCGAAGAATGCCTTTTGGATTGTGTAACGCACGTGTAACTTTTCAAAGATATATGATGTCTATCTTTAGTAGTATGATAGATAATGGAATAGAAGTTTTCATGGATGATTTTTTTGTGTTCGGAACTTCATTTGATATTTGTTTAGAAAACGTGGCAAAAGTTTTAAAACTCTGTGAGAAAACAAATTTAGTTTTGAACTTGGAAAAAAGTCAATTTATGGTTGCAGAAGGAATAGTGCTTGGGCATAAAAATTTCTGAATATGGCATGGAGGTCGATCCTGCTAAAATTCGAGTGATTGAGAGATTACCACCACCCACTACTGTGAGAGAGGTGCGGAGTTTCTTAGGACATTCTAGATTTTACAGGCGTTATATTAAATATTTTTCTAATATTACTAAACCTTTGTGCCAACTTCTAGAAAATGATAGGATGTTTGATTTTAATGATGAATGTTTGTGTGCTTTTAATTTACTTAAAGAAAAATTAATCACCGCTCCTATAATTCTTTCACCTGATTGGGAGCCTTTGAATTGATGTGTGATGCTAGTGATTATGCTATTGGAGTTGCGTTGGGGCAAAAGTATGATAAAACTTTCTAGGTCATTTACTATGCTAGTAAAACTCTTAATGATGCTCAAATTAATTATACCACTTCTGAAAGGGAGTTATTAGCTATAGTATTTGATTTTGATAAATTTAGACCTTATTTAATTAGGACTAAAAGTATAGTGCATACTGATCATTCAACTATTACGTATTTAATGCAAAAGAAGGATGATAAACCTAGATTGATTAGATGGATACTCCTTTTGAAAGAATTTGATTTTGAGATAGTTGATAGGCAAGGATCTGATAATCAAATTGCTGATCATTTGTCAAGAATAGAATATGATAATTTATCTTTATTTGAAAAGGAAGTTACATAAACTTTTCCTGATAAACAATTGTCTATTCTTATGGAAAAGAATTTGCCTTGGTATGCTGATATTGTGAATTATATTGTGAGTTATATTATACCATCAGATTTAACAAGGCAACAACAAAAAAAAATTTAAATATGATGCTAAATTTTATTTTTGGGATGAGTTTATTTATATAAACAGTGTATGGATCTGATTATTAGAAGATGTGTGCCACATGAAGAAATTAATCCAATCATTCAGAGAGGTCATGATTCTGAATTTGGAGGTCATTTTGGTGTTGATAAAATGACTTATAAGATTTTACGATCTGGTTTTTGGTGGCCAACTCTTTTTCGTGATGTTTATAAATATGTCAAATTTTAAGATCGATATCAAAGATTAGGTAATATTTCTAAAAGAAATGAAATGCCTCTGAATTATAATTTGGAAGTTGAAATTTTTGATGTTTGGGATTAGATTTTATAGGACCATTTACACGTTCATTTGGAAATTTATATTTATTAGTCACTGTTGATTATGTTTCTAAATTTTTAAATAAAAATATATTTACAAGATATGGAATGCCGAGAGTAATTATAACTGATGGTGGATCCCATTTCAGAAACAATCAAATTAAGAGATTAATTGAAAAATATAACATTATTCATAGGATCTCTACTAATTATCATCCCCAGACTAGTGGTTTAGCGGAAGAATCAAATAGGGAAATTAATAGAATTTTGGAGAAAATAGTGGATATTCATATATTAGATTGGTCTCCTAGATTAGATACTGCATTATGGGCTTATATGACTGCTTTTAAGACCTCTATTGGAATGTCTCCTTATAGACTAGTATTTGGCAAAACTTGCCATTTGCCGGTTGAATTGGAGCATAAAGCATATTGGACGATTAAGGAGTTGAGTTTTAATTTGAAAAATGTGGGAGAAAAAAGATTTATGCAATTGAATGAGTTGGAAGAAATCAGGAATGAATCATATCATAATGATAGAATTTATAAAGTGAGAATGAAATTGTGGCATGATCAAAAGATATTGAAAAAATGATTTGCACTTGGACAAAGAGTTTTGTTATATAATACGAGATTGAAATTATTTCCTGGAAAACATAAGTCCAGATGGATGGGACCTTTTACTGTAGTGAAAGTTAATTCTTTCGGAGCTGTTGATATCGAGGATCTTAAAACTGGAAATATTTTCAAGGTTAATGGGCATCGTTTAAAACCTTTACTTTGGAGGGTTTTTACCAGATATCAAAGAGGTTTTAATTCTGAGTCATCCTAGTTAACTGAATGGTTTGTCGGGCTGACGACGTTAAACCAAGCGCTTTATGGGAGGCAACCCATGTGTACTTGTGTGTTGTGTTTGCTTGCTTATTGTTGTTTGTGCTTTTAGTTTATATTTAAGAATCCTAATTACCTCTAAATAAGTTAAAAATTAAAAATATATTTAATCGTATTGCAAAAATGAAGTATTTTGAGCCGAATGAAGTTCGGTGAAAATTTTTACCATTGGCGCCGCCGACGCCTGAATGGGTGTTGTCGGCACCCTATTCTTTTAAAAATAGCTGAATTTCTAGTTTGAACGCCGCCGGCGCCCAAATTCTGGTTGACATTTTTTAATTTTTAAAATACAATTTTTGGCAGTTTTGAGCGGGATCTTCTTCCATAAAACATCCTAAAACTCCATTTTAAACGCATAACCACCAGAAAAATGAAAACTTCCTTTCCTAATTCGCATCCCATGGATTCCTAATCCATTGAACTCCCTAGATCTTGCATTTACAACCGACAGAAGTTTGTTTGTTTCAAGGTGCAGCGTCTATTCCATAAAGTGATCATGAAAAGAAGGATTATCAAGGAAAGAGGCTTTGTAAGTCGAGGTTTGGAGAGTCCGACTACAAGAGTTGAAGAGATAGTAAAGCAAGGGCGTTGGGAAGTGTTATGCTACACTACCGCCGCAATGGTTGTTCTGGTCATGAAGGAATTTTATGCAAATCTGCATGGGATCAACCAAGGATGTATTTTTGTGCAAGGTAGGTATGTACCATTCACTCCTGCAAGGATTAATGATCTCTTCATGATTGAAAATGTACCTATTTGTCATTACGCAAATTTTAATGTGACTAGCAATGATATGAATGAAATTTATCATTATTTGATGGATGAGAATGAAGAATGGGAAGTAAGAAATAAAAATAAAAAAATCAGTTTCTCCTCTTCATCCTTAAATCTGGTATCAAAACTGTGGCATTTCTTTATTTCAGCAAAATTAATTCCTACTATGAAGATAAGTAAGGTAACGAAGGAAAGTGCTATTCTGAATTTCTGTATACAAACTGGAAGGCCAGTGGACATTGGATTAATCATTACGAAATCTGTTTTGGGATTATTTGTGCATGGATCTAAATATGGGCTTGGAAACCCACCCACCATATTTCTGTTATGTAGTCAATCTCAAGTACCATATGAGAGTTGGGAAAATGTTCATCTGCTCTGGAGACCTATTGATCCAAATGATCTTTATGACTACCAAACAGTAGGTGATGAAGGAGATATGAATTTGCTTGCTGATCAGCCCACAAAGAGTTCACAACCTATTCAGCCTTACTATTCTGAAAGTTCGAGGGTGATATTGAAGAAGATAACGAAGTTGGAAAATGTGATACATAATGTTCTGAATGCTATTAATAATATTTCTAATTTATTTGGTCATATTGATTAGAGGATGAAAGAGTAATTTGAACATACTGGTCGGATTGAGTTGGGTCTGATTAATCTGTTGAAGAAGAATGTTGTGGTGACTGAAGATTCATCTGATGAATTCCCATATCGTCCCTTCTACAATTTGTTCGTTCATCATCAATCAATCAGAGAAATTAGAGAGGATGATAGTTCTGAGACTGATGAGGAGTAATTAGTGGATTTTGTATGTTGCTTTGTTATGTTTAAGTGTTTGCTTTGATTATTATGTTGTTTGCTTTGCTTTAGTCAAGTGTGCTTAGACTATGATTTGATTTCTTGTGTGTACTTAGGACTTAGTGTTTGCTTATCGTAGTGTACCTGCAATACTAAGGATCTAAGGAGTGTTGCTTTTATTTGATGAACATATGTGTGTAATCGTTGTATCATAGATTTTATATATGAAAGTGATGTGATGTGTTGTTTGTGTAAAGTGATATTGTTTAGTGTTTGTGAGATGAAATAGTTGCTTGTTGATGTGTTAATAGGACTGCGGAGGTTGAAACGATTGAATTTGCGAAAGAAAATTTTGAACCCAATGGAATTTTGGACTAGCTCCACCGGCACCAGATTGGGCGCCGCCGGTGCCCAAATCCAGAAAGGTTGGCTATTATTTTGAATAGAGCGCTGTCGGGGCCCAAATGCTGAAAATAGTCGGGACCCTTAAAAATTCGCGAAAATTGCTTGGGACACATTTTTCCGCCATTTCTTTCATCTCCCACCTCCATGTTCGCGATTTTAAAGCTTTAGGGTTCGTTAGATCTCGGAGTAGAGAGGATTTCAAGGATTTCTGAGGCCGGATCTGCACTTCTCTTGGTAAGAGCTTTACTTTAAGCTAAAATTTTTGGATTTTTGCCATGTGAAACTCTCACATTGTTTGGATGATATTTTTGGGAG
The DNA here is from genome assembly GCA_022702705.1 of Papilionanthe hookeriana x Papilionanthe teres. Classification (NCBI taxonomy): domain Eukaryota; kingdom Viridiplantae; phylum Streptophyta; class Magnoliopsida; order Asparagales; family Orchidaceae; genus Papilionanthe; species Papilionanthe hookeriana x Papilionanthe teres. The sequence continues at coordinate 122,761,937 of CM040425.1, forward strand.
ATTGTTGAGAAAAAGTGAGGTTTCCTATGGTAGAATTTGTTCTTACTTGTTTGGATTAATGCTTGGAGTTATTACATTGTGGATTTTGGGATTTATTGGTAAATTTTTGCAATTTTTAGAAATTCACATAGCTCCTAGAGTGAGTAAGGGGAAGCGAAAATTTGATTGGGATGATGAAAGAATTGTTAATATTAAGGCTCATTTTCACTTCAACTCTCAGTTGCTAAACAAGAAGTGTATTCAGGATTGAGCATTTGAGAATCTTGATGGATTTGTGGAACAGTTGATTTCTGAGCGGAATTGGGAGCATTTCTGCTACTTTTTTGCTAATGTTGTTTTGGGAGTAGACCGAGAGTTTTATGCTAACGTGCTCTGATCAGAAACGGAATATGTGCTAGTACGAAGGATACTGGTTCAGTTACCCCACAACGTATCAACACATTTGTTGACCTCAATTTTTGTGAGGTCTTTTGCTTCTCTCTTTAGTACTTAGGATCTAGCCTTAGGCTTTTCCTTTGACTGATCTTAGAGGACTAGAAATGGAACCCACCATTTAGAAATTCAAACTACTTCTTAACTCCCTACAAACCCCACAAGCTTGATTGTAGACCCCTAATCACCTAGAGGGTTAAAATCAAATGTGGAGGTTTAAAGGATGAGTTCCCTATAAGACTTTTTGGCCTTAGGAATACCCTGGATGGCCTGGTCTGGTGAGGGTTGACTTGCACATACACTACACTCTCACACACATTCCAAGTCCTAAAACCACACTCTCACCCAACTTGACTTCCTGACTCATGTAGGTAATTCATATAAATGGTCCTTAACCCCTAAGCCCCTAGCTAACAGGGTTAGAAACAACATAGTGAATGCCTCAAATGAGTCCTCTTATGGCTCATATGGGCTTAATATGGCTTCATGGCTCAACCAAAATGATTCCATTTCACTCACACTTGATCAATCTTCTTTTTTTTTAAAATTTCAGTTTTTGACCCCCGGGGTTCGGACCCACCAAACGTACCAAATACCCTTGAAATGACCCAAAATTTACAAAATTACCTAAATTACCCAAGATCCCTCAAAACAAATCCTAAACACTTCCCACCACTCAAATTGACCATCTTTGGCCAAAAATACCAAAATTTTCAAAAATACCCCTAAACCCCCGCCCCTCCAATTACCAAAATACCCTTTTACCCAAAAAAATCCAAATATTCTAAAAATTCCTAGAAAAGTTAAGAAAATCCCAAATATTCTCAATTTCATTTTGTTCAACTACACCATGGGCTAATTTTGCCAATTTACCTCACTTTTACCAAAACCCCCAATTTGACCCATTTTTTTAACCCAAGTGAACCCAATGTCAAACCAAACCACCCCAATTGACCTCAATTTTGGTCCAATTCAGTTCTAAACTTCAATTCAATATCCCCAATATCCATTTAGACCAAATTCAACTCCAATTTGATTGACATTTGGGCCCAATTTCAATTTGAAGCCAAAGGCCTAATTTTGGCCCATGACCTAAACATAGCCCAAACCAACCCGACTCAACCGCAATTGGCCCCAAGTCTTTTCTAAAACCTTCCTAACATCCCCACAAACAAAATACTAACTTGATTTGCCCAAAATTTGAACCTAAACTCTACCCAAACCTAACCCAAAATCAAAATCCCTTAAATTGACCTAAGCCTAAACCTAACCCAAATGGGCCCAAATCCCAAAATTAGAGCCCAACCAAAGTTGAAAACTCTTTGTAACACTCCCATAAAAATTTTTCAACATTAATTTTACACCAACTTCAACCTTAGCCCAATCTTAGCCCAAGTTAGCCCAATTAGGCCCACCTTGGCCCCTTTACCAAAAAAAGCCCAAATTAAACCCAATTCTACTCCACATCACACCAAATTAATTCCAAAATCTTCATGACACATCCCTAAACTAAATGCATCATTTATTTGGTACAATATTTTACAAAATTTTCATCCCAAATTTTATCTTAAAATCTAAAAACCTATTTCATTTAAGCCTTTTAAAAGCCCATCCAAAATGATTTCGAAAGCCTAAGTTTTCAATCCAAAGCCTACATGACAGTTTCATCTCATCATCCATTTAATTAAATCACTTCCTATGTTTCAAATTCATCGTTGAATTTTTCTAAACTAAGCCATGTGCCAAATTACCCCTAAATACCAAAAATCCTTAAAATCCATTTTCATGAAACTAAGCCAAGCCATCCCTAAGCCAAATGGAGCCATTGAACCATGCACAAGCCACATGCAAGCCTTGGGAGCCACATTACACATCACCATGCCATTAATTGCAAAAGGAGGAGCCTCTTTTAAACCCCCTTAAAAAGGTTTTAACCCTTTTAATGATACACCCTAACCCATGATTAATCTAAATATTCATGGATGGGGACTTCACCACCTTCTCTTGGCTGAACCCACTTATTTCCCTCAGCCCAAAATCAGGCCTTGGGGAGGTGCACCAAGCCTAAAGCATGTATTTGACCAAACCAAGCCCAAAATGAGCCCTTCCCCCTTCCACTTTGATTCAACTCCTTTACACTTGGCATTTTCCAATTGAACTCTCAAACCTTAAGCACTGATATCCGTGATGACAACAGTGACCTGACCCTGGCCGGCCAACCACCAGGCCGCCAGAAAACACCATGGATGAGAGCTCCATGTGAGCTAAAAATTCAAATTTCACTTGCTGAGCTGTCCCATGCCCAATGGCCACTGTGGTTGTTCTTCCCTTGGCCAAGGCAGTTGATCCAAGCCATTAAACCCCCCTGGGAGGCCCTCCAGCCACCTCTATTTAAACCCACTCACTTCTCGGTCAAACAGGGTGATGAACTAGACCTTATGGAAACTCTGCCAAAATTGCTCCAGCACCTTCTCCTAACCCAGAGCAGTTGATCCCCAGTGTTCCTTTGCCCTAAACCCCATTAATAGAGCTCAATTTTTGAGTTGAAAATCCACCCAAAAACCAGGACATCTCTAGAACCTCCACCAAATCCAAATTAAACTCACCCACACCTGCACAGGACAAAGAGAAGGAGTTCCCCAGTGAAAGCCCCCTCTCCAGGCCACCCAGTTGCTCCAGCCTCCAAGCTTTGAAATCGGGCCTGGTCACTTTCATACTTAGATAATTCCCCAGAACCAGAGACTTCATCTGGAGCTTCCTTGGGTTCAATCGAAGGTGCCACAACTCTTTGATTGAAGCTTCACTTCTCAGAGCAAAGGTATAGACCTCTTCTCCCTCCCGAGCTTCCAGTAATTCTCCATTTTGTTTGGGGTAATTTCATAGCTTATAAACTGTATGGATGTGTTCGTCTCTTCAAGACGAATCCATAGAGTATAAGAACTAAAAAATCCATCGAGAATCGAGAGGGATATTAGGGTTTGAGTGTGGACGGTCACGGATGCACACCATTCGTAGACGATGACCAGGAGCCGTCGGATCGCGCGTGTATCGAGCGGACGGTTCAGATTGCGCCGGACAAGGGAATGTTACGTGAAGCGCGGGCCCCTGGAGCGCTGAGTCAGACGGTGGCGCCAAATCACAGAGCGATGCGTGGTCTTTCGATCCGGACGAGGATGATGCGACACCGAGTCGGATAAGAAGAAACTTAGGCTTTTTTTGGATTTATTTAAATACCGGAACTTCAAAAATTCTTATCTTTGTATAGAAAAATCACAAAAATAAAATAAAAATACACTCTTGCTCAGTGAACAGAGAAGAATAATGTGGAAAAGAAATCAAGTTAATTGGATGAGTATTTTATTTTTAATAATTTATTTACTATTTCAAATGTTTTGATTCTCCATTTGCATAGACAATTCACCATGACATGAGACCATAGGGCTTTTGAAGCCTCTTATCTTGGGAACATTCCCTGAATTTTTCAAGATCAGAGGCCATCTCTATGAAAAGTTATTGATTTTTCATGTTCATGTCACTATTTTAGGTATTTTAATTCCAATTATTAGCATGTTAAAAAATAAATTCTAGGAAAATTTGGTGGTGTTTCTTAAGACAAGGGGACCTTATGAAAAATATATTTTGAGTTAATTCATTCATAATAACCCTAGTTGACCTAAACTCCCAAAATTGAATTTGAATTAACTAGGGTTAACCACACACCAAATTGACTTGAAAACAATTCTCCATTGCTCTTTAGGGTCAGAGGAAGCTTACATAAAATTTTGAAATCAATTGGACTTGATTAACCCCACCAAATAGATTCATTAAGCCTCATAAGCAAAATGGAACTTTCAAAATTCATAACTCCAAAAATACTTTTCAAAATTTTACAAAAATGGTTTTGGAGCTTCTCTGATATCAGGGAGTTCAAGAAAATTAAAATTAGAATTTTATAAAAATTTTGATTTTTCACAATAATTTAATATTTTAATAATTAAAAAATAATAAAAATCACAAAAATATTAAAAATCATAAAAATAACACATTTTGACTCCTAATCACATAGGAACAAACTAAATATTTTTCCCAAGTCCCTAAGATAAGATATTGAATTTTAAAGGCTTAATGTAATTTTTAATATTAAAAAATGAATTTTCAATTTTTTTTACTAAAATAATTCTAATAAATCAAAGAAAAATCAGGAAATTATAAACTTTATTTCTCTGGACTCCTTGAGGTCAGAGAAATTTAAGAAAAATATAAAATCTATTTTTTAATTTTTATTTTATTTTAAAATTAATTAATACTCTAAAACTCAAAATTATTATAATAAATAAAATATAATTCAAAAAATCACTAAAATTGGTCCAAGTGGTCCTCTAGTCATTAGGAACATTCCATAATTTTCTTAAAGACAAAAACTTTCCTTGGTCATGTTGTTGAATTTTCCTTGAAAAATCCCTATTTTTTTACTAAAAATAATTATATGAATAATTTAAAGTTAGAAAAATCACATTTTTGCTTCTAATGTCTTAATTGACATGTGAGTGAGGCGTCATAAAAATTTCAAATTCATTTGAGCTCAATTTAGTGAGTTATGAAATAAATAAGCCTAAAAGGGCATAAAGGTAATTAAAAATTTTAACCCTTAATTAAAACTTTAGGTTTAATCAAAATGGAGGGTAAAATATTTGATTTTAATTTCCTCTTGGATGATTGAAACTTAGGGAAAATAAAAGGGTAGAAACCCATTAAACACTTTGAATATATCAAAATGAAACTCTAATTAATTAAATAATTTAAATTTTGGAAAGAATATATTTAAAATTTGGATTATTAAAATAGGGATATTATTAAGAGGATATTTATTCTTTAATTTAAAAATCCCTAAATAAATCAGTTCAATAATATTTAGTTCTTAATTAAAAATTAAAATAATAATCCAAATTAAAAAAATTAAAAATTAAAAGAAGATAACCCTTAAATGAATTAAAGCTTAAAATGTTAAATGGTCCAATAATTAAAATCAAATTTAAGGTCTTGGAGATAAATTAAATTAAATTTAATTAAGTCAAGTCAAAGTTTAAATTAAATTAAATTAACACCTTAACCATTAAATTAAATTAAATTTAAAATATTGAAACTAAAATCAAATTGAATTAAAATTAAATTAAATTAAAATTAAATTAAAAATTAAATTAAATTAAATTAAATTAGAAATTAAATTAAATTAAATTAAATTAAATTTAAAATTAAATTAAATTAAATTAAATCAAATTAAATTAAATTAAATTAAATAAAAATCACTTAACAACAAACCTAAATGAAATCATTAAGGGTTAAATCAAAGCATATCAATAATTTCAACACCTCTTTCTATCTAAGTAAATTTAAAACATAAACATCAATCTGAAATACTAAGATAATTGAAAGTGTAAAGATTTAAATTAAATCTAAAATAATTTGAACACTAATCCAATCTTAAAATTATTAATTAAAACCTCATAATTAAATTAAATCACTTTAAATCATTAACTCAAACTTTAAATTAAGAATGATTAAAATTCTCAATAAACCAACTTGCCCTTAAAGGCTTTAATTATTATAACTCTTAAATAGAGTATTAAGCGAGATGTCACTTCATTCATCAGGTAATCAAATACCCAGGTTCACTGAGCAAGAGACAAAGCTTAACTAAACTCCTGGATGATTAATTCACCTGTGCACTTGAATTTACTTGGACTCAAAATAATCCCAGAAGTATTGAAAAGATGTTTAGGACTCGTCCTAAGCACTTCCTCAATATGACGGGATGTTTTAGAAGAACAATTGAATTTAATTGTTCTTTGATGAAGAAAATCATCCTTAAACCAAACCAACAACCTAGACGTCGTAGGAAATGACTAGCAATAGGATTAGGATTCTGGTAGACAACCAAAACCCTTTCCCTTAGGTATTTCTTGCAAAAATATGTTTAAATGCTCTAACATGTGTTTTAAGTGCAGCTTGGGATGACGGGAAGACCCTCCAGGTATGCTTTTATTTTATTGCAATTTATTTTATTGCAATTTACTTACATGCATTGCGCTTTACTTTTCTTGCATGTTAAACAACTGTTGCATGAAAACTAAAACCTTTAGGATAGTCCCTGAATTGAAATCAAAACTAAATTAAAATTCATTACAAGATAAAATTCACCACCACAACATTCCAAAATATAAAATAACTCAAAATTTAATCACAAACAGAACAACAAAACTACAATTGTAACTAAATTAAAACGTCTCGTTGAATGATCGGGAATACCTCGGATGATGTAACCCACGTGTTACTAACGGGATTTCCCATGGTCTAAATGAATGTGTGGAACTCATTCACTTGAGTTTAGCAAATTCATCTAGACTAAGTGAATTCGATGAAAATAACGGTGTCGGGATGACGGAACCGTGGGATCTTAATCGGTTCTGTTTAAACAACTTTAAGATTTGTTTTAATTAAAATATTAAAAAACACTTGGATTTTAAGATTTTCTCTATACCAAAACACTTCTCTCATCTCCCGATTTATGACTTCTAAAACTAAACCTCTGCAACAATAAGGAGCTCGGAGCATGGTGGGTAGCACGGCCATCTTCGTCAGCAAAACTTGTGTCGACTTCAGCAAAACTTTATTAGAATTTAATAACCAAGCCATAGGACTTTGAGGTAGTTTGTTTAGTGTAACATAATTCCTCAACTTTTTGTTAGGCATTTGTATAATCATGTTATGAAAATTAAGCCCCAACTGGTCTTAAGGCTCCGAGGTGGTCGTTTGGTACGACATAAACCCTCACATCTTCGAGGCTATTTGTGTGACTATATCATACAAATATAAGACCTAAATAAATAAAATTGGTAGGATTGCAACATCAAATGATACTCCTAAATCTAAACTAAACAATAGGATAGTTTGGGAAGTTGCCAAGATTCTACTTGGATCCTCAACTTCTCCTACTTCTCTTTATTTGGATTCTTAAAATAAACTGTTCCGAATTTGAGCTATTCCCTATTGAAATCTCCAAAATCCAATCCTTCGAAAACCTTAAACTTTAAAATTCTTGAGAGCAAAACCACTGATCATTATCGAGATTTTTCTTAAATGATTCCCATCATTTAAGATGTAATTAATTATAGGGGCTTGCCCTTATAGGGATCTTTAAGAACCCAGGTAATATAAACCCTGCTTAACTCCTTTATATTAAACAGGGTAACTTGTCGGCTTATAAAATTGGTTCGTAGACCAAACGGATGTCAAAAATCATCTAGTTTATTTAATCGAGCCCCATCATTAAGCAGTGTGTCTATTCTTCGGGATAGATATATGGTTTGTGGTGTGGTGCTCGTTTATATAAACTATTTAGGATGTGAAATCGGTTTTATTTTATATCTTAAAATTTTTAAACATAAAGTTATTTTAAAAATCAAATGCTATTTTTCAAATTGTATATATATATATATATTTAGATTAAATTTAAAATTTAAAATTCGTCGACAACTTCTGTTGGCGACCCCTTTTTTTAAAATACAACACACAAGCTTAAAAATATGCCGACAACTTCTGGCGACTCCGCTGGGGATCAGTTCCTCTCTCCATTTTGATTAGATGGTTTTGCTTTCATAAATCGTTAGTGTATCAATGTCCCTAGTGGAGCAAACTACCATTCTTCCGTTGGGATACCCCGTTCATTTCTATCTTGAACGAGTATAACCAACTTCTCTCGGATTTAGGAGCCACTGTTTAGACACCCCTAAACGAAGAGGTTCCGAGATCCTTTCACCTCTTTTCTGAGGTGGGGTGGACCCCCAATAGGTGTTAGTTTAGGAGCGGTCCTTCGAGTCGAGAAGTCTTGCATAAGACTTTCTCTTCCTTTCCAATTTTAAATCGGGCCCTTTATCTTTTCTATAACCTTTTTCCTTTTAATTGTTTTGTTTCTAACAAACGAACCCGCTAATAAATAGCCTTCTAATAAACAATCTCTTTTAAAAATCACAAATACACTAAGATAAACAAAAATGTGTTCGGACTCTTACTTTTTCGTCCTAAACTTTACAACTAAAGGAAGCATAATTCGGGACTGACATTCGGAATCTGCCCTGTAGAAAATGACTGCCCCAAAGTTAATCTTCTTCTTCACCAATGGAATGGACTTCACCGTTTACAAGGATGAGCTACCTGAAATGGGATCATCCGTTTCGGACAAGGGTTTGGTAACACAGATATCAAGTTCACTGACGTCACTCTCTTCACACTAATGGACAAAGTGTCAGAAACTGAGAAACCCCTGATTGAGTTCAACCTGAAATCGACTCAAGAATTCCCTCCCCTGCAAAGGGTTCTAGCTGAAAGGAGTACTACTGTTCATAGGAGGAATGTTGTCTCTACCCCCACCGGTCTAGTCATCTCTGCACCTACCCCGACTTCTGCCAAACCGAAGGGGAAGGAAATCCAAGTCTGTGATGAGCCTGTCACTGTGGAGGGTACAGATTTTGCTACAATACCATTTGTTTTTGAGATAGGGTCCAGTTCAAGAGTTGCACCCCTAACTCGGACTCAAAGGAGAAATAGAAGCAGAAAGATCGCCAAGATCGAGAAAGCCAAAGCTACTGAAGTTGCTTTTCTAGAAGAAATTCCTGAGGAAAGAGAAGAACTGCCTCAGTATATACCTCTGTTGGAAGGGAGAAGGTTTCACCCTCTCTTTGCCGCATCAGATGAAGAGGATGTCCGTAGGATCGCCGCTGCATTACCCCGACCTGCATACTACAACAATTACAAAAGGAAAAGGGATAAGATTACGCCATTTGCTCGGCTGCAAGTTGTGATAGAAAGATTGGTAAAGAAAGAAAGATGCCCTGTGTCAGAAATCTTAAGAAGGATGGGACGGGTGCCAGCTAAATCCTTCCTCGGACCGCGAATAGAGCCTGTTGCTGCCATAGAGAAACCAAAGAACAAGATAAAAGCTTGTTCACCCATTATTGTATCGGGTCTACAAATTAGGGAGGATACCACCTTCCAACATATAGCTGACAGACCATCCGGTCCTAGGCTTCCGGCTACAAGAAGGATGGTATGGCGACCTACTACTGGCGAGCTAAGACAATAACAATGTCCTGAGAAGAAAAGTCTCGTCAGGAGACTTGAATCAGAAGAAAGTGCTACTACAATAAAGGGGACTCCTGGAAAGGAAGTTCAACAACCGTCACGTGTGAACCGCGAGACCGTGCGGAAAAGGCCACTAGAGGATGCTATGGACAAGTTAAGGACCGACATCCGACGGTTAGCAAAAGAAAGAGAAGAAAAACTAGAAGATGAAGTTGATTCATCAGAATTTATGAATGACGTGTATGCTGAAATCAACATGGTTGAGACGTAATCATCATCAGCTTCACAAGGTGCTTCGGCAGCTGCGGAAAGAGATGAACCGGAAGTAATGAGAGCACAGCTTTGGGAAAGATATGAAACAATTTCCCAGATGGCGAAGAGGATGGAAGAGATGGCTGCCGCTTTAGCCACTCTCCAGAGTCAGGTTCAGCCTTAGAAAGAAACACCCCTAGAAATTATCCATATTACAGATGGAGGAAAAGAGATCACATCCATCAATGGAGAAGAACCACCAAAGAAGGATTCTGCACAAAGCATGATTCCAGAAAAGGACATTAAAAACATTGTAGAACAGCAGGTGCGAGAAGCCATAGCACAATCTAAGAGTGGAGCATCTGTTCAGACGGGTAGACCTTACCCTGATGAGTTTGATGCAGTCCAATACTCGAAAGGCTTCGTACCAGTTCTGTTTAAGACTTTTGATGGAATGGGAAACCCCCGGCAGCATGTCACATATTTTCGTGCTTGTTGCTGCAATGCCGGTGGGAGTGACGCTTTGCTCTTCAGACAGTTCGTCAGCAGTTTATCAGGGATTGCCTTCGACTGGTACGCAGAATTGCCGAACGGTTCAGTAAAGACCTTTTCAGAACTAGAAAACCTTTTTATTAAGCGGTTTGCCTGGGCTCAGCACCACATCACTATCGGTGATCTAGTGGTGGAGCAACAGAAGCCAAACAAGACTTTAGTGGATTACATACTTCGATGGAGGAATTTAAGCATGAAGGTAAACCATAGCTTCAAGAACAACATGCAGTCGGCATCTTGCTCAAGAGTATCCATGGCCCAATAGCACTTCTCCTTAAAGGATTTACAATCAAGACTTTTGAAAAGTTGCTTAGCAAGGCCGACAGCTTGCAAAAAGAGGCAAAGCAGTTAAGTTTTGTAGACAAGACCGATAAGCAAAAAACTGTGAAAACATTTGAAAAGAAATCTGGAATCGTCGCGGCAGTAGATAAGGGCAAGCAGCCGGTTCAGATACAGCCAAAGCATCCTTAGCCTAGTTACCAACCACCGCAATGGACATACCAACAACCACCACAGATCTATCAGCAACCTCAGCAGGGCTATCAGCAACCTCAACAGGGCTATCAGCAACCACGTCCAAGCTATCAGTCGCCTCAGCATTATGAACAACCGCCTCGTTCATCGCGTACCTTAAGAGAACTTCTAAATAGAGAATATCCATTCAAAACTGAAGCAATAGCGAAGATGTTCCGAGTTTTATGAAGACACCAGATTTTTAGCTACTAGAGCCCAAGAGGCCGGAAGAAGTCAACAAGAAAGATCATCCGAACTATTGTCCTTACCACCAGATGCTCAGACACAAGATAGAGGATTGCATCACTTTCAAGAGTTGGCTTGATGACAATCTCCAGAAAGGGAACATAACGATCCCGAAGGAATACATGAAGGAACCCCAAAAAGGAGGTTCCGTCAATGTTATCTCAACGGATCCCATTGTTCCGATAGACCCGTACACGATGATGGATGGAGTACCGTCTGGACAAAGTCTTCAAAGAAAATTTTGGATCACATCCAGACCGCTTCGGTACGCGCTTCAACTCAGAGTTTGAAGCCTGTCGAGCCGGCACTATCACTTGCGATTGAAGAACCGCCCCAGAAGGAGGAGAAGATCGTGGAAGAAAAGAAGACCGAGGCTCCGAAGGGTAGACTAGGGGCTGCTTATCCAAAGATGGTTCTTTCCGATTCGGGGGAGAAATCCCTCGAACTCCTGACTCTGTATGATTATCTGCATGCCTCGGCGGGATCTTATAATGATAAGGGTTATGGCGTTGGCTATGTTTTGAATGTTTCTAACGATTACGTAACTAGCGACAACCGGCTTAATCCGCTTCTCGATTCCAATACAAATAATGATTCTCAAATCATACACAATCTCAATGACCATGACGAAGAAGATGTTCACAAAGGAGGCTACGAAAGCTCGACAAGCAACGAGTCCATTTGTGAATTCCGAGGAGCTCCGATCACGATAGAATTAGAACCATCAGACACCGAAGCAACTTCAGAAGAGCCAGTTGTTCCGATTCAAGAGGAGACACCGGTAAATTTCGAAGAGATAACATAGGTCAATCTAAGAAGCGGAGAAGTTCTACCCCCGAGACTGGATCCAAAGGATAAAGGAAAGCAGGTGGTTGCTCAGGAAGAGTCAACCCCAATAGAGGAACTGCCCATTCGAGAAGAAACCGAGGAACATGGTAATAAAGTGGACTACAACGTGCTAGCCCATCTTAGGAAGCTACCAGCCAAACTAAGCATATACGACGCTCTGATCCTGTCAAAGGAGATGAGGGAAGCTCTGATCAAGGCTTTACTTGATCCAGAGATTTGTTTAGCTCAAATGGCCGGTAATTCCTTCGACGAGGTTTGCTCGTTAAGAGAACAACGAGGTGTTACCTTCACGGACAATGATCTACTACGGGAACAGTCGATCACAACCGACCGTTATACATTTCAGTCACTATTGGAAAGTTTACGCTCTCCAGAGTGTTGGTTGATCCGAGAGCATCAATCAACATAATGAATCTTCGGACGCTAGTATATTTGGAAATTGTTGCTTGCGAGATTGAAGCAGACAAGATGCTATTAAGAGGCTTCAATCAAAAAGGAGAAAGAGCTCTTGGATCGATAACACTACTAATAAAGACCGGTGATTTAGCAAAGACAACCACAAAATTCCACATAATTGATTCTGAGACATTGTTCAACGCTCTACTGGGTCAGCCATGGATTCATGAAAACCGGATGGTACCGTCGTCTCTGCACCAGTGCATAAAGTATTACGATGGAGGAGAACAGTGTATCAAAGGTGACTTGCAACCATTCTCCGTACACGAGATTGGAATTCATGAAGATGCAGCCTACTACGCGCCTCCGAAGAAAACAATCTTTTCCAGAAACGCCATACCAAATGAAGCAAAAGAAGTGCAAGACGATAAAGAGCCTGAAATTCTAGTCCAACAGTTACTCACCACTCCCTTATGGCGAGATGGTGAAGGTTTCTCCAGAACTCGCACCCGAGGTCGAGGTCGGGGACGAGGACGTGGAAGAAACATTGGAACAGTTGGACAGAAGAAACCGGTCATCGATGTTGATTGGGAGAACTGTTCCGAAGAAGAAGAAGAAATTGAGAAAGAAGCAGCAACAATAAGTCAGAAGGAACCACAATTCAAGATTTCTCTCGAAGATGAAAAGAATGAAGAATAAAAAACAATGTAAGAGAAGATGAACCATTATGTACATACTACGACCCTGACCCCGATTCATTCTAATAAGATCGAGGGTATGGTGGTCAAGGAAGTGCATGATGGTGGTGCTAAGCCAATCAAGTTCTACCGTGGTGCTTCTTCTTCCAAAACTGAAAGTGGTGTACAATTTGAAGATGTTACTTCATCTGAATTAAAGAAACTACCTTTTGAATGGTACTCTCCCTGTGTTCAAATTTTAATTCAACGCGGTGTCTTACCTCGACGATGGACAAAAGGCCGATCACAACACTTTGAAAAATTATGGAATAATGCCGGTCGGCTTCCCAATTCAAAACATGGTCTCGGATTCGGCACAGTAGGATCAGTTGATGATACGGGATTTTGCTTGGTTGTCACTTGCGAACCTAATAAAGACTGCTTGGAAGCTTCAGAAGACCTCGAAGATCTACCAATTGGAGATGCTCCACCAGAATTCGAAGAAGAAATCAAATCTACTATAGACGTGTTAACGGAAGTTAACTTAGGTACTAGCGAAGAACCTAGGCCTACCTTTGTTAGCTCATTGCTCAATAAAGAAGACTCCGAAGACATAATCAAGCTATTAATGGAATTCAAGGACTGTTTTGCTTGGAGATACGATGAAATGCCAGGATTAGCTCCAGAAGTCGCAGTTCACAGGCTAGGAGTAGATCCTACTTCCGTTCCAGTCAGACAAGCTCCAAGAATGCGTCTAGAGGTTGAACAACAAGTTATAGCCGAAGTTAAGAAGCTAAGAGACGCTGAATTTGTCCGTGAAGAACAATACCCAACTTGGTTAGCCAACGTGGTACCAATCAGAAAGAAGAATGGTTAGATCAGAATCTATGTAGACTTTAGAGATTTGAATAAAGCATGTCCAAAAGATGAATTTCCACTACCAATCCCAGAACTGATGATCGACATCGCTTCAACACATGAAATCTACTCTTTCATGGATGGATCATCGGGATACAACCAGATAAAGATGGCACCAGAAGACGAAAAGCTCACGGCATTCACAACACCGATCGGAGTGTATTGCTACACAGTAATGCCATTTGGACTAAAGAATGCAAGAGCAACATACCAAAGAGCGATGACGAAGATTTTTGATAATCTCATTCACAACCAAGTCGAGTGCTACGTGGATGATGTGGTCATCAAAACTAAACTGAAGGAAGATCACCTGTATGATTTGAGAATTGTTTTCGAGCGACTAAGACAATACAACCTTAAGATGAATCCCTTGAAATGCACCTTCGGCGTCACATCCGAGAAATTCTTAGGATTTTTTGTCCGACATCGAGAGATTGAAATCAATCCGGAGAAGATTAAAGCTATTTTAGAAATGCCTCCTCCCAAAACATTGAAACAACTACGATCCTTTCAAGGGAAGTTGGCATATCTTCGACGCTTTATCTCGAACTTGTCAGGTAGGTGTCAGTCCTTCTCGGCATTGGTTAAAAAGGACGCCAAATTTGTTTGGGATGAGAAATGCCAGCAGGCTTTTAAGGACGTTAAGCAAAATTTAATGACACCTCTTATCTTAGCAGCCCCAGTCTCAGGTAGACCGTTGATACTTTATACCGTAGCTTTAGACGATTCTCTCGGAGACCTGCTAGCCCAAGTCAATGACGAGGGAAAAGAAAATGCTCTCTACTACCTAAGCCGTCGTCTAATCCCGACGGAAGTAAAGTATCCTCTGATTGAGAAGCATTGCTTGGCCTTGATCTTTGCCGCTCAAAAGCTGAGACATTACATGCTTTCTTGTAAGGTCAACCTTATTTCAAGAGTTAATCCGTTGCAATACTTGATGACCCGACCGACGCTTTCTGGCAGACTTGCCAGGTGGTCGATGATATTATTGCAATTCGACATAACTTTCGTTCCTCTTCGCGCCGTAAAGGGACAAGTCCTAGCAGACTTCCTCGCAGCACACCCTTTGCCGGCGGATTCGCCTCTCGTTGACGATTTGCCTGACGAGCAGATAATGAGCCTAGAAGACCCTGATGATCGATATTGGGAACTATACTTCGACGATGTGTCCTCAACACAGAAGAAAAAAGAATTGCAAATGATAGTGCCCGGTAAGGCAGGAATCGGACTAATCTTTATAACACCGGAGAGGGGGATGTTAAGATACCCCTACCACTTAACAGAACCGTGTACAAACAACGAGGCAGAATACGAAGACCTCATAACCAGACTGGAATTCACCATTCAGATGAGAATAACAGACATCAACATCTACGGAGATTCTCAGTTGATCATTCAACAAGTTGCCGGACAATACAGAATTCTAAAGCCAAGACTCGAGCAGTACTTTCACTACGCCATGAAATTGTTGGAACAACTTCCAAACGTAATAATCTACAAGATTCCCAGAAAAGAAAATGCTCTCACCGATGCGTTAGCCCGCCTTGCAAAGGAATTTGCCTGCTTGCAGGATGAGTCAGTTGAAGTGTCAGTTCAAGGACGACGGGTCCTATCACAGCTCGACATGGATACAGTACACAAATCATAAAGAGTAGAAGAATCAGTTGCGGCAATAACAGAAAATACAGAAGATTGGCGGTAGCCATTAATAGACTACTTGCGAGACAGAAGCACCGCTCGACGATAAGTCGTTAGCCCATCAAATCAAGAATAGAACTTTGTCTTACGCATTAATAAACAATACATTATAAAGAAGGTCTTTTGATCAGATGTGGCTAAGATGCCTGATCGGGTCCGAGACTCATGAAATCGTTAAAGAATTACATTCAGGACTTTGTGGCGCTCATCAGTCGGGTCCGAAAATGAAAATGAAGATTAAAAGACTAGGAGTATTATCGGCCCTCAATGATGACCGACCGTATGAAAGTTGCCAAAGTTGTCACCGGTGCCAAGTGCACGGAGTGGTTCTACACCAACCTCTAAATGTGCTACATTCGATAATCTCGTCGTGGCCATTTGAGTGTTGGGGCACAGATATAGTGGGTCCGATAGAACCGTCTTCTTCAAGAGGACATCGCTTCATTCTTACAGCTACAGATTACTTTTCTAAATGGGCGGAAGCTATACCACTCAGAGAAGTGAAGGCACACCACGTGCTACAGTTTTTCGAGAACAAAATTGTCTACCGTTTTGGGGTACCGTGCAGGATCATTTCAGATAATGGGTCTGCATTCAAAAGTACGAAGATCAACAATTTTGTCAGAAGACACGGGATCGATTGGCGATACTCAACGATCTACTAGCCAAGAGCAAACGGCTTGGCCTAGGCTTTTAATAAAACTCTCGTTCAAATTTTAAAGAAAACTTTGGACGACAACAAGAGAAATTGGCACGAGAAGTTGTTAGAAGCCTTATGGGCCTACAAAACGACTTTTAGGACTCCTACTCAGTCTATGCCTTACGCTTTAGTGTATGGGTCCGAGGCCGTCTTGCCCCTAGAAGTTCAGCTTCCGTCACTCCGAATTGCAGTTGCAATAAAGATCACTACAGAAGAAAATACCAGACTACGACTGGAAGAATTGGATTGCTTGGAAGGGAAAAGACTTTTGGCGCAGCAAAATTTGGAAATGTATCAAGCCAAGATGATCTAGCCCATGGTAAATTAGTCCGTCCCAGGACATTCAAAGTCGGTGACTTGGTTTTGGTTCTCAGATGACCTATTCATGCACATCGCAAGATAGGTGGTAAATTTGAACCAACATGGGAACGGCCGTTCGTGGTAGAGACAGTCTTCTCAGGAGATTCCTACCAACTGGTGAATTGTCGTGGAGAACGAACCATGCTTCCAATCAAGGGACAGTATTTGAAGAAATATTACGCAACCTGATGTTTCGAAGGGTGGCCTCTATAGTAGAATCTTATCCCTAGAAACACGGGTGAAGTAATCACTTTGTGACTGGGTCCGAACCCAAAACAAAATAAAATGGATGATAAAAAAAGTCTCATCAACGAAAATGTTAATAAGAAAACATGGGAAATCATAATAATAAAATGTCAATCTTTCCTTTTAAATCCATTCATTCCTGATATTTTCTCATCTCTTCCTACTTCCTTTAAATTTAAAAAAAGTGAATAAGAATTTTTAAGTGTTTTTCTTATTGTTCTTGTTCTTAGTACAGCCCCTGATCTTTTCCTTATTTTTTCACAGGGAAATGTCGAACGGGCGGCTGGTTCTAAACTTTAGAAATGAGGTGAGTCTAGCACTTGATGAAAAGAGGGTGAGGGATGGAGCAGTGATAGAGATTGACTCAGACTTCACACCGACCTGACTTATAATACAAAGAAAATGATTGGATCTCAGTTGATCGAGATGAACTTCATAGCCACACAGTGATGAAAATGAGTGGCCCTTGCTACCAACCCAGCAACAAGAAAAGAAAAGCAAACGCCGCGCATGCAACCGGAGAACATAAGAAAATTAAGTCTGTGGTTGCCACAGCAGAGGGTAGGCTTGTCAGCGCCGCGCCCGCAGAAATTCAAGGGGTAAGGAGAGATACTCTCACTGCTACCCAACGAAGAAATAAGAATCGTCATATTCGCAAAATGTTGACCAAGTTAGCAGAAGATCAACATAAACAGACAGTGGATACCGTTAGCGCAAATGCTCCAAGGAGATCTGTTCGTCAGTAACTAGAAAGAAGAAAGTCAACTCCAAGAAAGTCGGATCAGATAAAAGAAATACCAAGAAAAGCAGAAATAGAGTCAGTACCTCGACATCGAGAAGATGTACCGGATCCGAAGAGTCTTGTTGCGAAAGCAACCCCGGAGGATGTCCCTACAGAGACTATCCCCGAGGAGCCGAGACTTGCAGAAGAACGTGCTAGGGTTAAGATATACATCCGAAAGTATGTTACTAGACACCGAGGACTTCAGATAATCTCGGAATACGAGCTGGAGAAAATGCAACTAGTTGAGAAGAGAACCTTTGAATACTTTGAAAGAATTGGAGAGAGGAGGGTCAACATTTTAGAAGGACTCGAGCTGCATACAGATGTGTTCTCAGATTATGAACAACAACAAATTGTAGACTGCATCCTCGAATTACAGAAAATGGGCTGAGCTGGCCGCTCGAGAGAAAATACCTATTCGAAACCCCGAAGATGGATGCCAGGAAAAGGAAGAGTTACAATCCAATGAGGATGTTGCTACAACTTTGCCATAGACAGAAAAGGAAATCCACCAGAGATACTCCGTCGCAGTGAGGTGGATCCGATGCTAAGAATCATTAAGAGAATGGTGAAAAGGATGATAACATGGAGGGTATTGCTCGCAGTTGCATACCAGCAATGTGCATTATTAACATCTACAAGCAAGGCGACTGCATACCTCCACATATAGACCATCATGACTTTATTAGACCCTTCTGCACAGTGTCATTCGTCAACCAGTGCAACATCATGTTCGGATCTAACCTCTGGATTGCAGGCCCCGTAAGTTCCGAGGGCCGGTGGAGATACCACTACCGGTAGGTTCCGTCCTGGTGTTAAAAGGAAACAGAGCAGACATTGTGAAGCATTGTAATCCAGGAGTGCCTGTGGAGCGGATCTCAGTTACTTTTAGAAGAATGGATGATAGAAAAATGCCTTACCACTTTCAACCAGATCCAGAATTGGAGAGTCTCCAGCCCTACGAGCTGTGAGTTACATGGGAAATAACACACCTCCAATACACATCCATGCGGCATTCCTGCCAACGGTGGCTTGGAAGGTGATGTTATTGCCCATGTTTCTTACTATTCAGACATGGATTTTTGACAAATGCTTTTGGATGGATCAGTAAGAAGCTTACACAGTCCGTTTTGGATTTACATGAATTGTATGAGACATAAAATTTCCAAGGAAAATGTCATCACGATTAAGATCAAGTTGTATGATGTATTTTCAGCAAGTTGGAATGAAAACGACTACGTCATATTTTGTCTTCTCCTCTTTTTGTGCAAATTGACTGGGAAATGCCATTATAGATAAATGAACTTTGAACGAAGAACAGAAAAGAAATAAAAATAAATGAGAACTTTTCCTAAAAATTAGAATATTAAAATGAACTTCAAATTTACATGAACACTAAGTAAACAACAAAATAAAATAAAATAAAATAAAATGGGATCTTCAAAGGACAAACAAAATGAATCTAAATCTCAAATTGAATTCCGATCTGAATCCTCTGATTCAAACCTTTCAGTTCTTTCCACCATCGAAATCTGTTGGAAACTCTTTTGAAATTCGAATTTTCTATTCGACTTGTCGTTAAGTCAAGTCTTTTCGGCTTGGTACGCTTACCAGTTCCTTTCGATTCTCTTTCCTCTCGTGTTTTAGAGGATCGACTAGTTACGTTGACACGGAGCCACGAACTTTGTTCGATTTGGTTCTGGTGGCATAAGACTGGGCCCCTCTTCATACAGATAAATCTTCGAGACTGGTACCAAATTCCAGATCTCTTTCTTCGAGGTCGGTACCAAATTCCGACTCTCATTCGAATTGATACCTAAATTTCAATTCTAAATTTCCGAGACTGGTACCAAATTCCAGTTCTCTTTCTTCGAGGTCGGTACCAAATTCCGACTCTCATTCGAATTGATACCTAAATTTAAATTCTAAATTTCCGAGACTGGTACCAAATTCCAGTTCTCTTCCTTCGAGGTTGGTACCAAATTCTGACTCTCTTTCGAATTGATACCTAAATTTCAATTCTAAATTTACAAGAATGGTACCAAATTCCAGTTCTCTTCCTTCAAGGTCGGTACCAAATTCCGACTCTCTTTCGAATTGATACCAAATTTCATTTCTAATCTCTCGAGACTGATACCAAATTCCAGTTCTCTCTTTCCGAGATCGATACCTAAATTTCGATTCACTTTCGAGGTTGATACCAAAATTCAATTCTCTCCTTCAAGGTTGGTACCAAATTCCGACTCTCATTCGAATTGATACCTAAATTTTAATTCTAAATTTCTGAGACTGGTACCAAATTCCAGTTCTCTTCCTTCGGGGTCGGTACCAAATTGCAACTCTCTTTCAAATTGATACCTAAATTTCAATTCAAAATTTCCGAGACTGGTACCAAGTTCCAGTTCTCTTCTTTCGAGGTCGGTACCAAATTCCGACTCTCTTTCGAATTGATACCTAAATTTCAATTCTAAATTTCCGAGACTGGTATAAAATTCCAGTTCTCTTGCTTTCGAGGTCGGTACCAAATTCCGACTCCCTTTCGAATTGAAACCTAAATTTCAATTCTAAATTTTCGAGACTGGTACCAAATTCCAATTCTCTTCCTTTCGAGGTTCGTACTAAATTCCGACTCTCATTTGAATTGATACCTAAATTTTAATTCTAAATTTCTGAGACTGGTACCAAATTCCAGTTCTCTTCCTTTCGAGGTCGGTACCAAATTCCGACTCTCTTTCGAATTGATACCTAAATTTCAATTCTAAATTTCTGAGACTGGTACCAAATTCCAGTTCTCTTCCTTCGAGGTCGGTACCAAGTTCTGACTCTCCTTCCAAGATTGATACCAGATTTCAATTCTCTCTTTCGAGACTGGTACCAAATTCCAGTTCTCTTCTATCGAGGTCGGTACCAAATTCTGACTCTCTTTCCGAGATCGATACCTAAATTTCGATTCTCTTTCAGGATTGATACTTAAATTTCAAATCTCACTCTCTCGAGATCAGTACCTAAATTCTGATTCTCATCCTTTTTCCGTCGATACTTAAACTCCGATTCTCACTGCGAGGGTGGTATCTAAATTCCGGTTCTCTTCGCAATCCCGAGGTTGAAACCCAGGTTTCAATTCTCATTTCAAATCCAAATTTCAAATTCAAAATTTCCTTAAATTGATTTTAGATTAAAACTTCAATCGAAATTGAAACTCAGAACAAATCAAAATTTAAACTCACACATTGAAACTTGAAATTTAAAAGTAAAATAAAATCTAAATAGAATTCCCAGATCTTGTGATTTGGAGTTCACCTCCTTTCCATTCCCCAGCGAGAGATCAGGAATCTCCAGTCTTGGAAATATACCAGATACTCCCCAGCGGAAATTCTTCTACTTCGTCCTAAGTTTGTCACTTGGACATCTGTGTTGGTTTTATTGATCTCTTCGGTCAACTCCAATACGTGCATTGTGCTTGGTTAGCACACCACACCTATTGGGGGTCCATTTGTTGACCTCAATTTTGGTGAGGTCTTTTACTTCTCTCTTTAGTACTTAGGAGAGCCTTAGGCTTTTCCTTTGACTGATCTTAGAGGACTAGAAATGGAACCCACCATTTAGAAATTCAAACTACTTCTTAACTCCCTGCAAACCCCACAAGCTTGATTGTTGGCCCCTAATCACCTAGAGGGTTGAAATCAAATGTGGAGGTTTAAAGGATGAGTTCCCTATAGGACTTTTTGGCCTTAGGAATACCCTGGATGGCTCGGTCGCAGTGAGGGTTGACTTGCACATACACTACACTCTCACACACATTCCAAGTCCTAAAACCACACTCTCACTCAACTTGACTTCCTGACTTATGTAGGTAATTCATATGGATGGTCCTTAACCCCTAAGCCCCTGGCTAAGAGGGTTAGGAACAACATAGTAAATGCCTCAAACGAGTCCTCTCATGACTCATATGGGCTTAATATGGCTTCATGACTCAACTAAAATGATTCTATTTCACTCACACTTGATCAATCTTCTTTTTTTAAAAATTTCAGTTTTTGACACTCGGGGCCCCAGACCCACCAAACCTACCAAGTACCCTTGAAATGACCCAAAATTTGCGAAATTACCTAAATTACCCAAGATCCCTCAAAACCAATCCTAAACACTTCCCACCACTCAAATTGACCATCTTTGGCCAAAAATACACAAATTTCCAAAAATACCCCTAAACCCCCCCAAAATTACCAAAATACCCTTTTACCCCAAAAAATGCAAAAATTCTAAAAATTCCTAGAAAATTCCAAAAAATCTAAAATATTCTCAATTTCATTTTGTTGAACTACACCATGGGCCAATTTTGCCAATTTAGCTCACTTTTACCAAAACCCCTAATTTGACACATTTTTTTAACCCAAGTGAACCCAATGTCAAACCAAACCACCTCAATTGACCTCAATTTTGGTCCAATTCAATTATAAACTTCAATTCAATATCCCCAATATCAATTTAGACCAAATCTAACTCCAATTTGACTGAAATTTGGGCCCAATTTCAATTTGAAGCCTAAGGCCCAATTTTGGCCCATGACCTAAACCTAGCCCAAACCAACCCAACTCAACCCCAATTGGCCCCAAATCTTTTCTAAAACCATTCTAACATCCCCACAAACAAAAAACTAACTTGATTTGCACAAAATTTGAACCTAAACTCCACCCAAACCTAGCCTAAATCCAAAATCCCTTAAATTGACCTAAGCCCAAACCTAACCCAAATGGGCCTAAATCCCAAAATCAGAGCCCAACCAAAGTTGAAAACTCTTTTTAACACTCCCATAAACATTTTTCAACATTAATTTTACACCAAATTCAACCTTAGCCCAACCTTAGCCCAAGTTAGCCCAATTAGGCCCACCTTGGCCCCTTTACCAAAAAAGCCCAAATTCAACCCAATTCTACTCCAAATCACACCAAATCGATTCCAAACTCTTCATGACACATCCCTTAAGTAAATGCAACATTTATTTGGTACAATCTTTCACAAAACTTTCATCCAAAAATTTATCATAAAATCTAAAAGCCCATTTCATTTAAGCCTTTTAAAAGCCCATCCAAAATGATTTCAAAAGCCCAAGTTCTCAATCCAAAGCCCACATGACATTTTCATCTCATCATCCATTTAATTAAATCACTCCCTATGTTTCAAATTCATCATTGAATTTTCTAAACTAAGCCATGTGCCAAATTACCCCTAAATACCAAAAATCCTTAAAATCCATTTTCATGAAACTAAGTCAAGCCATCCCTAAGCCAAATGGAGCCATTGAACCATGCACAAGCCACATGCAAGCCTTGGGAGCCCCTTTACACATCACCATGTCATTAATTGCAAAAGGAGGAGCCTCTTTTAAACCCCCTTAAAAAGGTTTTAACCCTTTTAATGATACACCCTAACCCATGATTAATCTAAATATTCATGGATGGGGACTTGACCACCTTCTCTTGGCTGAACCAACTGATTTCCCTCAGCCCAAAATCAGGCCTTGGGGAGGTGCACCAAGCCTAAAGCATGCATTTGACCAAACCAAGCCCAAAATGAGCCCTTCCCCCTTCCACTTTAATTCAACTCCTTTACACTTGGAATTTGCCAATTGAACTCACAAACCTCAAGCACTGACATCCCTGATGACAACAGTGACCTGACCCTAGCCGGCGAGCCACCAGGCTACCGGAAAACACCATGGCCGAGAGCTCCATGTGAGATAAAATTTCAAATTTCACTTGCTGAGCTGTCCCATGCCCAATGGCCACTGTGGTTGTTCTTCCCTTGGCCAATGCAGTTGATCCAAGCCATTAAACCCCCCTGAGAGGCCCTCCAGCCACCTCTATTTAAACCCACTCACCTCTCGGCCAAACAGGGTGATGAACTACACCTTAAGGAAACCCTGCGAAAATTGCTCCGGGACCTTCTCCTAACCCAAACCAGTTGATCCCCAGTGTTCCTTTACCCTAAACCCCATTAACATAGCTCAATTTCTGAGTTGAAAATCCACCCAAAAACCAGGACATCTCTGGAACCTCCAACAAATCCAAATTAAACTCACCCACACCTGCACAAGACCAAGAGAAGGAGTTCCCCAGTGAAAGCCCCCTCTCCAGGCCACCCAGTTGCTCCAGCCTCCAAGCTTTGAAATCGGGTCTGGTCACTTTCATACTTAGACAATTACCCAGAGCCAGAGACTTCGTCTGGAGCTTCCTTAGGTTCAATCGAAGGTGCCACAACTCTCTGATTGAAGCTTCACTTCTCAAAGCAAAGGTATTAACCTTTTCTCCCTCCCAAGCTTCCAGTAATTCTCCATTTTGTTTGGGTTAATTTCATAGCTTAAAAACTATATGGATGTGTTCGTCTCTTCAAGACAAATCCATAGAGTATAAGAACTCGAAAATCCATTGAGAATCAAAAGAGATATTAGGGTTTAAGTGTGGACGGTCATGTGTGCACACCAGTCGTAGACGATGACTAGGAGTCGTTGGATCGCGCGTGTATCGAGCGGACGGTTCAGATTGCGCCGTACCAGGGAATGTTACGTGAACTGCGGGCCCCTCGAGCTCTGAGTCAGATGGCAGTGCCGAATCACAGAGTGACGCGTGGGCTTTTGATCCGGATGAGGATGACGCGGTGCCGAGTCAGATAAGTAGAAATTTAGGCTTTTTTTGGATTTATTTAAATACCAGAACTTCAAAAATTCATATCTTTGTATAGAAAAATCATAAAAATAAAATAGAAATACCCTCTTACTCACTGAACAAAGGAGAATAATATGGAAAAGAAATCAAGTTAATTAGATGAGTATTTTATTTTTAATAATTTATTTACTGTTTCCAATGTTTTGATTCTCCATTTGCATAGACAATTCACCATGGCATGAGACCATAGGGCTTTTGAAGCCTCTGATCTTGGGAACATTCCCTGAATTTTTTAAGGTCAGAGGCCATCTCTGTGAAAAGTTATTGATTTTTCAAGTTCGTGTCACTGTTTTAGGTATTTTAATTCCAATTATTAGCATGTTGTAAAATAAATTCTAGGAAATTTTGGTGGTGTTTGTTAGGACCAGGGGACCCTATGAAAAATATATTTTGAGTTAATTCATTCATAATAACCCTAATTGGCCTAAACTCCCAAAATTAAATTTGAATTAACTAGGGTTAACCCCACACCAAATTGACTTGAAAATAATTCTCCATTTCTCTTTAGGGTCAGAGGAACCTTACATAAAATTTTGAAATCAATTGGACTTGATTAACCCTACCAAATGGATTGATTAAGCCTCATAAGTAAAATGAAACTTTAAAAATTCATAACTCCAAAAATACTTTTCAAAAATTCACAAAAATGGTTTTGGAGCTTCTCTGATATCAGGGGAGTTTAAGAAAATTAAAATTGGAATTTTTAAAAAAGTTGATTTTTCACAATATTTTAATATTTTAATAATTAAAAAATAATACAAAACAAAAAATATTATAAATAATAAAAATGTGACATTTTGACTCCTAATCACTTAGGAACAAACCAAATATTTTTCCCAAGTCCCTAGGATAAGATATTGAATTGTAAAGGCTTAATGTAATTTGTAATATTAAAAAATGAATTTTCAACTTTTTTTACTAAAATAACTCTAATAAATCAAAGAAAAATCTGAAAATTATAAAATTTATTTCTCTGGACTCTTTGAGGTCAGAGAAATTTAACAAAAATATAAAATCTATTTTTCAATTTTTATTTTATTTTAAAATTAATTAAAACTCTAAAATTTAAAATAATTATAATAAATAAAATATAATTCAAAAAATCACCAAACTTGGTCCAAGTGGTCCTCTGGTCATTAGGAACATCTCATAATTTTCTTAAGGATAGAAACCTTTTCTTTGTCATGTTGTTGAATTTTCCATGAAAATCCCTATTTTTTTACTAAAAATAATTATATAAATAATTTAAAGTCATAAAAATCATATTTTCTCATCTAATGTCTTAATTGACATGTGAGTGAGATGACATAAAAATTTTAAATTTATTTTAGCTCAATTTAGTGAGTTATGAAATAAATAACCCTAAAAGGGCATAAAGGTAATTTAAAATTTTAACCCTTAATTAAAACTTTAGGTTTAATCAAAATGGAGGGTAAAATATTTGATTTTAATTTTATCTTGAATGATTGAAACTTAGGGAAAATAAAAGGGTAGAAACCCATTAAACACTTTGAAAATATCAAAATGAAACTCTAATTAATTAAATAATTTAAATTTTGGAAAGAATATATTTAAAATTTGGATTAATAAAATAGGGATATTATTAAGAAGATATTTATTCTTTAATTTAAAAATCCCTAAATAAATCACTTCAATAATATTTAGTTCTTAATTAAAAATTAAAATAATAATCCAAATTAAAACAAATTAAAAATTAAAAGAAGATTACCCTTAAATGAATTAAAGCTTAAAATGTTAAATGGTCCAATAATTAAAATCAAATTTAAGGTCTTGGAGTTAAATTAAATTAAATTAAATTAAGTCAAGTTAAAGTTTAAATTAAATTAAATTAACACCTTAACAATTAAATTAAATTTAATTTAAAATATTGAAATTAAAATTAAATTGAATTAAAATTAAATTAAATTAAAATTAAATTAAATTAAATAAAATAAAAATTAAATAAAAATAAAATAAAATAAAATTAAATTAAATTAAATTAAATTAAAATCACTTAACAACAAACCTAAATGAAATCATTAAGGGTTAAATCAAAGCATATCAATAATTTCAACACCTCTTTCTATCTAAGTAAATTTAAAACATAAACATCAATCTGAAATACTAAGATAATTGAAAGTGTAAAGATTTAAATTAAATCTAAAATAATTTGAACACTATTCCAAACTTAAAATTATTAATTAAAACCTCATAATTAAATTAAATCACTTTAAATCATTAACTTAAACTTTAAACTAAGAATGATTAAAATTCTCAATAAACCAACTTGCTCTTAAAGGCTTTAATTATTATAACTCTTAAACAGAGTATTAAGTGAGAAGTCACTTCATTCATCGAGTAATCAAATACCCAGGTTCACTGAGCATGAGATAAAGCTTAACTAAACTTATGGATGATTAATTCACCTGTGCAATTGAATTTACTTGGACTCAAAATAATCCCAGAAGTATTGAAAAGATGTTTAGGACTCGTCCTAAGCACTTCCTCAATATGACGAGATGTTTTAGAAGAACAATTGAATTTAATTGTTCTTTGATGAAGAAAATCATCCTTAAACCAAACCAACAATCTAGACGTCATAGGAAATGACTAGCAATAGGATTAGGATTCTGGTAGACAACCAAAACCCTTTCCCTTAGCTTTACCTAGATATTTCTTGCAAAAATATGTTTAAATGGTCTAACCTGTGTTTTAAGTACAGCTTGGAATGACGGGAAGACACTCCAGGTACACTTTTATTTTATTGCAATTTACTTACATGCATTGCGCTTTACTTTTCTTGCATGTTAAACAACTGCTGCATGAAAACTAAAATCTTTAGGATAGTCTCTGAACTGAAACCAAAACTAAATTAAAAGTCATTGCAAGATAAAATTCACCGCCACAACATTCCAAATATAAAATAACTCAAAATTTAATCACAAACAGAACAACAAAACTACAATTGTAACTAAATTAAAACGTCTCGTTGAATGATTCGGAATACCTCGGATGATGTAACCCACGTGTTGCTATCGAGATTTCCCATGGTCTAAATGAATGTGTGGAGCTCATTCAGTTGAGTTTAGCAAATTCATCTGGACTAAGTGAATTCGATGAAAATAACGGTGCTGGGATGACGGAACCGTGGGATCTTAATCAGTTCTGTTTTAACAACTTTAAGATTTGTTTTAATTAAAATATTAAAAAATATTTGGATTTTAAGATTTTCTCTATACCAAAACACTTCTCTTATTTCCCGATTTATGACTTCTAAAACTAAACCTCTGCAACAACAAGGAGCTCGGAGCATAGTGGGCAGCACGACCATCTTCGTCAGCAAAACTTGTGTCGACTTCAGCAAAACTTTCTTAGAATTAAATAACCAAGCCATAGGACTTCGAGGTAGATTGCTTAGTGCAACATAATTCCTCAACTTTTTGTTAGACATTTGTATAATCATGTTATGCAAATTAAGCCCTAACCGGTCATAAGGCTCCGAGGTGGTCGTTTGGTACGACATAAACCCTCACATCTTCGAGGCTAGTTGTGTGACTATATCATACAAATATAATACCTAAATAAATAAAATTGGCAGGATTGCAACATTAAATGATACTCCCAAATCTAAACCAAACAATAGGATAGTTTGGGAAGTTGCAAAGATTCTACTTGGATCCTCAACTTCTCGTACATCTCTTTCTTTGGATTCTTAAAATAAACTGTTGCGAATTTGAGCTATTCCCTATTGAAATCTTCAAAATCCAATCCTTTGAAAACCTTAAACTTTGAAATTCTTGAGAGCAAAACCACTGATCATTATCGAGAGTTTTCTTAAATGATTCCCGTTATTTAAGATGTAATTAACTATAGGGGCTTGCCCTTATAGGGAACTTTAAGAACCTGGGTAATATAAACCCTGCTTAATTCCTTTATATTAAGCGGGGAACTTGTTGGCTTATAAAATTGGTTCGCAGACCAAACGGATGTCACAAATCATCTAGTTTATTTAATCGAGCCCCATCATCAAGTAGTGTGTCTATTCTTCGGGATAGATATATGGTTTGTGGTGTGGTGCTCGTTTATATAAACTATTTGAGATGTGAAATCGATTTGATTTCATATCTTAAAGTTTTCAAACATAAAATTATTTTAAAAATCAAATGCTATTTTTCAAACTGTATATATATATATTTAGATTAAATTTAAAATTTAAAATTCATCAACAACTTTTGTTGGCGACCCCTTTTTTTAAAATACAACACACAAGCTTAAAATTATGCCGACAACATTTTATTAAATTCGAGAACCTTTTGTTTGTGAATATGAGAATTTTGATAATAGTGAGGGGAATTTAATGAGTGTAATCACGTAACTGACCGATGGAAGAGGGGAGTGGTAGATGAATCAGAAACAGATGATTAACTTCCCTGCTTCTACTTTAAATGTTGCTTCTAAAGCATTACATTATTTCATTTCTGCTAGACTGTTACCTTCTTATCATCACAACGAAGTTACTAGGGATCGAGCTATTTTAAATTTTTGCATCCAAAATATGAAGAAGATCAATATTGGAGCTATTATTTTCAGGAGCATTCACTATATTGCCAAAGGAGAAACCACTGGTGGATTAGGACATCCTGCCCTAATTCATGCCCTTTGTGTTCAATCTGGAGTTGAGTATAGTAGTTCTGAGGAAGTGGCGATACCTTTGAGACCAATTACGAAGACCATTATTCGTACCTATGAGGCTCATGTGGGTGCAAAAGAGGAGACTAGGAGTACTGATATTCCTACCACAAGCTATGATGTTCCATCTACTTCTGAGCCCCCGACACTATCTGATGTCATGAAGAATTGAGATTGCAAAGTGATAGTATTGATAGGATGCATAGTAGGATGGATGTATTCGAGGCCAGGAGTGATGTGAATGAAAACTATTTGTAGAGAAGAGTTAAGTTCGATATTGCTTATTATGATGCTCAGGCCAGATTTATGAGAGGAGATACTGGGGTGACATTTCCTACTTGCCCTAGTTATAAACCGTACGGGTCTGAACCTGATGACCCTGCTGCTGATCTTGGTGATGAAGACAGGTAGATAGTTTGTTTGTTTTATTTTTTTTGTTCTTAGTCTGTTGTGATGTATTGATGTGATGTAATTGATATTTACTTTTCATGTGATGTGTAACCCTGTGCCGTACTGTGTGATGTATTGTTATTTACTTTTCATGTTGAACTGTTAGTAGTGTGATAGTTTGCTTCATGTTGTAGTGTTCTATTAGATGTTTGGATGTTTAATGTTAATTTCTCTTTACCCATGCAAATATTTTAAATTATTATATCACTGCTACTAATTGTTTCATGCTTGCTAGCTATAAAATTTTGATTAATACCAGATAGATTATGAAGATTTCAGAATCTCAGCACAGAAAGGTTGGTTTTTTTTTACTCTCAACTATTTCAAATTTATTGAAAAATATAAGTTTGGGGGAGGGTAGAGAAATGCTAAAATTTTATTTGTTCTCAATTATTATATTTTCAAAAATTATTAGCATAACTTTTGGCAGTTGAACCTCATTGTAAGATAACTAAAACTTTTCATTTCAGTTGAATATTATGGAAGGATAAGTTGAAATGTTTTTGTAATAAAAGTTAATTTTATAGAAGTAAGATATTTTGTATGAAAGGATTTGATTATAATTAACTGTTTAAAGTAAAGAAAACTGTATTTTTTAAATGTTAAGAGACTTAAAGTATTGTGTATTAAGAAGAGATTGTGACTTTATTAAAAACAATAAAGCTTGTGCCTAACTATAAAGTAAGGCGGTGTTTCAAGTTTGAACTTTAGAAAGAGGAGAGTGAAGTTCAAAATTATTAAAGGCTAACCATACATAGTAATCCTCAATAAAAGAAAAGAAAAGAAAAGAAGGATTGAAAAAAAAAAACAATCCCAAAAGAAAAAAAGAAAGAAAAATGTTTATGAGGAGAAGCTTACGGAGATGCCTAATAAAAAATTAGCTTCACTTGAATCACCCTAAAGGTTAAACTTGATTTCATTTCTAAATTTATATTTAAAGTGCTAGCCTAAATTTTAGTAAAGTTTGCATGAACTCCTTTTTCACATATTCTTTTAAGGCACTCTTAATGTGACAAATTATGGTTTATCTTGAAATAAATAGAAGACTAGAACTCTTAGACTTGATTAATGAATATTCTTATACACATAATGTTGACCTGAGTTACTAAATTTTTTCTGAAAATCTAACCAATATATTCTTTTAAATGAAAATTTTAGTGTCTTCAGTTGAAAAGTACATTGCCTAGAGTTATATTTTATGTAGTAAAAGGATTACTTGAGGACAAGTAATAGTTTAAGTTTGGGGGATTTTGATGCACCAAAAATATATACTCTTTTAGCTATATGTTTTTACCTATTTCTAGTGATATTGCATTTTAAAAGAATGTATTTTTCATGATTTGTTGCAGGTATGATGATTATAAATGATTGGAGCAAAAAGATGCGAAAAGGAATGAATTTGGAGCAAAATGGAACAATTTGGAGGAAAACAGCTTCTGGAACCACCGGCGCCCTCTTCCAGAGACTTCAGCAATTATTGGCAGGATAGGGCACCGCCGGCACCACTATCGGGCACCTCTAGTGCCCTATGCGGTTCATTTTAAATTGAAGAGTTTTGGCGGATTTTGAAGGGGTGCTTGAAGAAACTCTTAGGAAATTCGTTCCTAACATTAAATTAAGTGTTCAAGACGAAAAAGGAGAGTAGGATTGCTGTAGAGAGTGTAAGGAAAGTGTGAGTGAGAGTTAGGGTTTGTGATTTTAAGAGAGATTCTTCTCTAAGGAGGGGAGAAGAGGGAGTAAAGTGAGAGATTGCTTCTTCATCTTTGTTCCAAGGAGATAATCAAGTGTTGCAAGGAATAGAAAAGGAATCAAGAGAACTTGGAAGGAATTTGCTTGAAGAAGAGAAGGAGATAAGTTGTATTTACTATTGTGGTTTGGATGGCTCTTCTTTTATATATAAAATTCATGTGTTCTTATATCTTCTCCATGATTTGTGAGTAGTTTCCTTTGCCTTTCTTCTTGCATAAAGTAGTGATGATGTGGTGATGTGGAATTGATGTACTCTTAAAGTGTTATAAAAGTTGTGATGTTTCTTTCATTTGGAAATTAATTTTCTTTTCAATCCGACCAATTGAATTGTTAAAATATGTTGAGGAACATTAATTCCTAAAGAATTGAATGTTCTACAATAAGAATGAAGAACCCATTTAATGTCCGTGAATGAATTGCGTAGTTCATGGGTATTAAGTGCCAATATATAAAGAAATTAGTTTGGATGGAATTCAAATTGGAGGTTTCATGGTGACAGAATGGGATCCCCAATTTGTTCTTAAAATTGGTAACTAAAGCCTATGGTTAGCCTTCAGGTGAAGTATGAGTGGGAGCTCGGTAGTGAGATTTGGTATCTTCCTAGCCTAGCCTTAGATTTAGTGACTAAACTTACGATATGGCAATGTTCTTCACATGCTTGGAAGCGGAGGTACTCTTTTAAGGGTAAAGAAGCAAATATGCTCCTACTTGGCACAATACAAAAATTTAACATTCTTCATCATCCACACATCATAATCTTTATGTAGGAAGGAAGACACTTTCCACATAGAAGTATCTTATAAATCACGTAAGTTAGTGTGTGTTAGTTAAAGAGTTTAGTAAGTAGAATTAATTGAAGTAGCTTTTATATTACTGCACTTTGCGTAAACTAGTTGTAGTACACTTGAGCAATTGTTACAATTGGTATTGGATTTTAGTGCTATATTATCTGATTTGAAGAATGTTTTCCCTCCCTGTGGGATCGATAACCAGGACTCCATTAGAGCCCTGTATTACTTGATACGATACATATACTTGTGTTTCATGTGTGACTTTACTAAATCATTATAAATATATAAATTTGAATTCATAAAGTCTTACATTTTTAAGTATATATAAAGTCGCCGTCACTATTCACATTTTAGAAGATAATGGAGAGCCAATAGATGTTGAAGAAAGCACTCAAAAGAGAAAGGATTCCCCTCGTAGTGGAATTCCAGAAAAAGATATCACACAACTCATGGAACAAAAGATAAAAGTAACAATGGCTCAGGTAAAAGCTGGATCATTAATTCCAAAGGGTAGACCATATCTAGAGGAATTTGATTCTGTCCAATACCCTTAAGGTTTTGTTCCTCTTGTCTTTAAAATGTTTGATGGAACTGGAAATCCCCGACAACATTTAGCATATTTCAGAGCAAGCTACTGTAATGCGGGGGGGAATGATACTCTTTTATTACGACAATTTGTTAATAGTCTCACAGGTGTTGCCTTTGACTGGTATGTGAAACTTCCTAATGGGTCTGTTAAAACATTTGTAGAGCTCGAAAGTCTCTTCATTCAACGATTTGCTGGAGCTCAATAATACACTACAGTTGGTGATCTGGTAGTGGAAAAACAGAAATCAGGAAAAAGCTTAGTGGATTACATTTTGCGCTGGAGAAATCTCAGTATGAAGTGTGAACCACAACTTTAAGAACAACATGCTATCGAAATCCTTCTTAAAAATATTCATGGTCCCATAGCATTTATGCTTAAAGGATTCACAATAAAAACTTTTGAAAAATTGCTCAGTAAAGCTGCCAATCTTCAAGAAGAAGCCAAGCAGATTAGTGTAACGCAAAAGACTAAAAAAATAAAGACTGTCAAGAAATTTAAAAAGAAATCAGGAAATGTTGTATAGAAAGGTAAACAAGTGATGTAGGTTTAACCTGAACAAAAAAAACAATGACAGAATCCGTCAACATCACAAACATCGCCTCAATTACAACTTCAACAACCAATCCCAGTACCGTCAGATAAAAGAACAATGGCTGAATGAATGAATAAATAATATTCATTTAAAATATAAGCCGTCAACAAAATATTCCGTAGCTCGCTTAAAATACCAAAATTTAAACAACCAGAAGCTAATAGGCCAGCAGAAGTAGACATGAAGGACAATCCCAATTATTGTCCTTATCATAGAATGCTCAGACACAAGATTGAAGAATGTTTTGTCTTCAAAGACTGGTTAGAGCGCAACTTTAAAGAAGGAAATATAGTAATCCCGAAAGAATATTTGAAAGAACCTGAAAAAGGTTCAGTCAAAATGATTTCGGTGGAAAAACTTAATTTCAAAAACAAGAACAAAGACAACACTGTTCAAGGTAAATCTTCTAAGGAGATCCTTACTGAACATCAGGTTACAAAGCCTCTTAAGAAAGAAAAGAAAAATAAAAATAAAGAACAAAAAAGGATTAGAGGTCTTCTAGATATATGGACTGCAATTCCTTATGTATCTTCTAGTTCTTATGTTTCTTCGTCTTCTACTAGGATAGTTATATCGAATGAAGGAAGAAAAATCCTTAAATCGATGACTTTGTATGACTACTGTGAATAATAATAATTCTAGTTCTGCTTACATTCTATCTATTTTGGGTGATGCTTCTGAAAATGATCATTCAAATCCTAATCCTGAAGACAATACTCAAATCATGCATGATCTTGATCTATCTAAAGACAACCAAAATGACAAAAACATTGATGAAAATTCTAACTATGACAAATATGAGAATAACACTGCTACGCTCCAATATCAAGGAACCCTGATTTCCATAGAATTGGAATCTTCAGACTCTGAGACAAAAGAGTTGAGTAACCAATTTAAAGATATAGTTGAAATCAATTTGAGAAGTTGAATGGTCTACCTCCCTGAATGGTTCCAAAAGAAAAGGAAAAACAATTAGTCACATCAGAAAAGATCATTCCTCCAATACATCCTCAACTCCCTAAAAGAGTTAAGGATGATCTTCATAACAAAGTTGACTATAATGTACTAGCTCATTTAAGGAAATTACCAGCAAAATTGAGCATCTATGATGCTCTTATGCTTTCCAAGGAAATGAGAGAGTCACTGATAAAAGCTCTTCTAGATCCAGATATTTTCTTAGCTCAACTTGCTAGTATTACTCAGAATGAAGTTTGTCCATTAGAAGATCAATAAAGATTACTTTCTCTGATAATGAATTGTTGCTCGGAACAACTGAACATAATCATCCACTTCATATCACAGTAAACATAAATGACACGACACTTTCAAGGGTTCTTATTGACCCAGGTGCCTCAATTAATATTATGATAACATTATGAATTTAAGAACTCTTGCATATCTGGATATTGACGCATCCCAACTATTAAGAGATACAATGATGTTACAAGGATTCAAAGAACGAGCTCTTGGATCAATAATGTTACTCTTAAAGATAGCTGACTTGACGACAACAAAAAAATTCCATATCATTGATTCTGGTACCTCTTTTAATGCCTTACTTGGCGGACCATGGCTTCATGAACAAAAAATGGTTCCTTCTTCGTTGCAACAATGCATAAAATATCTACGAAAAGGATAAGAATGTTGTATTGTAGGAGATTCACAACCGTTTTCGATCCATGA
Source organism: Papilionanthe hookeriana x Papilionanthe teres (assembly GCA_022702705.1). Taxonomy (NCBI): domain Eukaryota; kingdom Viridiplantae; phylum Streptophyta; class Magnoliopsida; order Asparagales; family Orchidaceae; genus Papilionanthe; species Papilionanthe hookeriana x Papilionanthe teres. The sequence goes on from CM040425.1 coordinate 122,796,966, forward strand.
AATTGGTATACATGAAGATGCAGCATATTATGCTCCCATAAAGAAAATAATATTCTCCAAAGAAACAATGATGGATATGAAATAAAAAAACAAAGAAAAGAAACTAAACGAAAAAGATCATTTTTCTTCAATGAAAACAAAAGGAGTTAATTTTCGTCAGACTCATACTCGAGGCCGAGGCCGAGGATGAGGACGAGGACGAGGGAAAGAAGATCCAATTGTTACAATGAAGAAACCATTAAAATTCAAAATTCACCTGGACTCTGAAAAAGATACAAAAGAAGAAACGAGATTGGTGGTTTTAAAGGAACCTCAATTCAAAATACTTCTAGAAGAAGAAGACAAAGAGAAGCAATTTGAATCTATGTATGATAAAATTAATCATTATATACATTCTATGACTCTAACTCCAATCTCTACTGCTAAGATTGAGAATTTAGTAGTCAAAGAAGTATGTAGTGATGACAAAAATCTAATTAAGTTTAGACTTGGCTCTACTTCTTCTAGTACTGAAACTGATGTAAAAGTAGAAGATGAAAATCTTCCGAAATCAATGAAAATTCATTTTGAGTTGTACTCTCCTTGGGCACAAAAATTTATTCAAAAAAGTTTAATGCTCAAACAATGGTCTTTAAAACAACCACATTTTATTGAAAAAATGTGGAATAATAGCAAACAAAATCCTAACTCCAAAGAATGTGTTTGATTTGGTACTCTGGAACCACTAGATGATACAAAATTTTTCCTGGTCGTCACTGAAGAGCATGATTCCGAACTGGTATCTGTTCTTCCAATCGAAGATGCTCCTCTAGAATTGGAAGAAGAAATTAAATCAACAATTGATGAATTAAAAGAAATAAATTTAGGAACTAATGAAAATCCAAAATAAACTTTCATAAGTTCATTCCTTAATGATGAGGAAGCAAAAGAAATAATTCAATTGTTAACAAAATACAAAGACTGTTTTGCTTGGACTTATGACGAGATGCCTGGCTTATCTCCAGAAGTTGTAGTCCATAAACTTGGGGTAAATCAAATCACAATCCCTGTTAAACAAGCTCTAAGAAGGATGTGTGTTAAAATAGAGCAACAAGTCATTGCAGAAGTTAAAAAATTGATACAAGTTGATTTCATACGAGAAGAAAATTATCCGATAAGGTTAGCCAATGTGGTGCCAGTTAAAAAGAAAAATGGTCAAATAAGGGTCTGCATAGACTTCAGGGACTTGAATAAAGCATGTCCAAAAGATGAATTCCCTTTACCAATTCCTGAATTAATGGCTGATATAGCATCAAAACATGTAATATATTCCTTCATGGATGGATCATCAGGATATAATCAAATAAAAATGTTTTCAGAGGATGAAGCAAATACAGCCTTCCGGACACCCATAAGGATATATTGTTATAAGGTTATGCCATTTGGACTAAAGAATGATGGTGCAACCTATCCAAGAGCCATGATACAGATCTTTGATGAATTAATACACAATCAAGTCGAATGTTATGTGGACGATCTGGTTGTCAATAGTAAACAAAAAGATGATCATATATATGATTTGAGAATTGTCTTCGAATGAATACGACAATACATTCATAAAAGAAATCCCTTAAAGTGCACTTTCGGTGTCACTTCGGGAAAATTTTTAGGATTTGTAGTTTGACATCGTGGGATAGAAATTGATCCTCTCAAAATTGAAGCTATCCTAAATATGCCTCCTCCTAAAAATTTAACTCAATTGAGATCATTTCAAAGAAAGTTAACATATATACGACGTTTTATTTGTCAAGTAGGTGTCAGCATCTTACTGCTCTAAACAGAAAAGATACCAAATTTGTATGGGATGAAAAATGCCAACATGCCTTTGAAAATATCAAACAATACCTGACAACTCCTCCTGTCTTAGCAGCCCCTGTAGTAGGAAGACCTCTAATCCTTTACTCCGCAGCATTGGACAATTCCCTTGGAGCATTATTTGCACAAGTAAATGAGGAAGGAAAAGAAAATGCATTATACTATTTAACCCGTTGTCTGGTTCTGACAAAAATAAAATACCCAACAATTGAGAAACATTGTTTAGCCTTGATTTTTGTAGTTCAAAAGCTGAGGCACTATATGCTTTCTCATAAAGTAACTCTTATTTCAAGAGTTACCCACTTCAATATTTAATGACACGGCCAACACTTTCTGGAAGATTAGCAAGATGGGCAATGATATTAATCCAATTTGAAATAACATTTGTACCATTACGTGCTGTCAAAGGATAAATCTTGCCAGATTTCTTTGCAGCACACCTAATTCCAAGTGAATCACCTCTTAATGATGATTTACTTGATGAAAAAATATCAGAATTAAAAAATTTCAATGTGCAACGATGAGAATTGTACTTTGATGGAGCATCATCTACACGGAAAGATAAAGACAAGCAGATAATTATACCAAGCAAAGCTGTAGTTGGATTGATTTTCATCACTCCTGACAAAACGATGATGTCTTTTTCTTATCATCTGATAGAGCCATGCACAAATAATGAAGCCGAGTATGAAGTGCTCATAACCTTTCTAGAATTGACAATACTAATGGAAATTAAAATATTGACATCTAAGGAGATTCTCAGTTGATTATCAATCAATTTGCTGGCAAATATAAGACTCTGAATCCTCGACTTGAAAGTATTCTCGTTACACTCTGAAGCTGCATCAGTAAATTCCTGATGCGGTAGTTTTTTTAATCCCGTAAAGAGATAATTCTTTAGTAGATGCTTTGACCGAACTTGCAAGAGAGTTTGCCTGTCCAGAAGAAGATGACATACCAATTTCTATAAAAGGATGACAAATTCTTTATCAAATTGACATGGATAATCTGCATAAAATTGGTAAAAAAATGACAGTGCAACAAATCACAAAAAGGATAATTGGCGACAATCAATTACACAATATTTACAAACCGGAAGGTTACCTGAAAACACATTTATTGCCACTCAAATTAAACAAAAAGCATTATCATATGCTCTAAAAAATGATGACCTTTATAATTGATATTTTGACCAAATGTGGTTAAGATGCTTAAACCAAGTTGAAGCTCAAGAGATTATTAAGGAAGTCCATTCAGGTTTATGTGGTGCACATCAATCTGGACCTAAAATGAAAATGAAAATAAAAGGATGGGATATTATTGGCCAACAATGATGACGGATTGTCTTGATATTGCAATGAAATGTCATCAATGTTAGATACATGGGGTAGTTTTACACCAGCCTCCAAATGTCTTACACCCGACTACTGCATCTTGGGGTTTGAATGTTGGAGTACGGACATAGTGGGCCCTATAGATCCTCCATCATCTAAGGGTCATTGATTTATTCTAGCAGCCACTGATTATTTCTACAAATGGGCAGAAGCAATACCGCTTAGAGAAGTCAAGGCAGAACAAGTCCTTTATTTCTTTAAGACACATATTGTTTATAGATTTGGAATCCCACGAAGGGTCATATCAGAGGATGGATTGGCCTTTAAAAATGTGAAAATGAACAACTTTATACAAAGACATGGGACAGACTAGAGGTATTCCACAATCTATTATCTTAAAGCTAATTGTTTAGCTGAAGCTTTCAATAAAACATTGGTTCAAATTTTGAAAAAGACATTAGTCAACAGCCCAAGATAGTGGCATGAACGATTAATAGAAGCTTTATGGGCTTATAGAACTACATACCGAACACCAGCATGGTCAACACCGTTTGCATTGTTATATGGTTCTGAGCTTGTTTTACCACTCGAAGTCCAAATCCCTTCTCTCAGAGTTGCGATAGCAAATAAAATAACAGAAGAAGAAAATGCTAGATTATGACTTGAAGAACTCGAGAGCTTAGAAGGCAAACGTTTACAAGCTTAACAAAATCTTGAACTGTATCAAGCAAAAATGATGCGGGCCCACGGCAAATTAGTTTGTCACAAAACCTTTTGAATCGTTGAATTAGTTTTAGTTCTTCGAAGACGTATAGTAGCTCATCGACAAATAGGTGGCAAATTTGAACTGATATGGGAGGGTCCGTATGTAATTGAGAAGACATATTCCAGAGGATCTTACTAACTAGTGGATTGTCAAGGAGAAATAATCTTGCCTCCAATCAATGGTCGTTTCTTAAAGAAATATTACGCGAAATAAATAAAAAAAATGAATGATGATTTTTTTATAAGCTGGGATAATAAAAAAAATCTTCTCTAAAAATCATCTTTGTGATATGAATCTTGACTTTTATGTCTTGCAACAACTGTTTCACTTATTAAACAAATGTTTATAAGCATCGTTCCTTAACATAACATTGTCTAAAATGTTACATTATCCTATCATTTTCAGGAAAAATGTCTAACGAAAGAATTCTTTCACGATCTGAAGTGGTGTTTGTCTGGCCTTAGACCGACGATATGTTGAAAAAGGAGCTAGAATTCACTTATACTTTGAACTCTCTCAAGTTGAATTACTCTATGACGGACCTTTACTATCCATTGCCAATCAACAAGAAGTAATGGGAAAACCATCTATATTGGAGTTCAAGCTTCTTCAACAAGCTAATGAAATAGAAAACCTTATTGACAATGGAAAACTAAAGTCAGTAATATCCTGTGAAGATGGAATGACATCCACTAGCAGGATAAAGAAATTATCTTCTGGAATGAAAAGAGCCCAAAGGAGAAATCGCAATAAACGGCTCAAGAAACTGGCAGAAAAAGTAAAACAAAACATAAAACCAATGGAAGAAGATGATGGATTTGAATTTCCAATACTTGATAACACCTCTAAAGAGAAATATTATGTCTTAGGAGAAGAAATGATCAAAGAAGTGGAGAGAATTGAAAGGACAGTATTCACTCCCGTTCCTTATGAGCTAGCATTGGATCTCTCGACAATAGAAGTAATAAATGAAAAGTGAATTGCTTCTGGAGAGGAAGTGAGACTTATTAGAGCTATTAAGAAACAATCATTCAAACAATTTCAATATATTAATGGTCGAACCATTAATATATTGGAAGGCATTCAATGGCTCACCCAAGTTTTTTACGAAGTGGAGCAAGGTGCCATAATCGAACATGTGATGGATGTACGTGATCAAGGACGAGCTGGACATCTTAAAAGAAGATATACTCCAAACCGAATAGATGGATTCATGGAAAAGGTCATATGACAATTCAATATGTGTGCTGTTATAATTATGCTGTGAACAAGGACGACAAGCCCCCAGGGATACTACGACATGAACAAGTAGATCCACAACCGACAGTCATTATTCAAACTTATCAGACGGCTCATAATGTGGAATATAATGCAAGCTGATTGTATTCCAGAAAGTTGCATTATGAATATATATGAGGAGGGCGACTGTATACCACTTCATATTGACAATCGAGATTTTGAAAGACCATTTTGCACTCTCTCCCTCATGAAAAAATGTTCTACTCTATTCAGAAGAAAAATACAGATTGTGGGCCCTGGAGAATTTCGTGGAGCTTATCAGATTCTCTTACAACGGGGATCAGTTTTCATCTTGCAAGACAATGGAGCTGATGTCTCAAAAGACTGCATACTGATCCCCTGATATTTATACTTACAAATATGATATGAAAACTGGCAACGACACCAAAAACTTGAGCCGCTAGGAATATATGTGTGCCAAAAACTTGACTCCACAGCAAGTATATATATGCTAATGATTTAGATATGAAAATTATGATTTTATAATATGGGATACTACGCAATTATAAGTATCGTTTATCAAGTAATATAGGACTTTCTGATTATGCTCCGAGATATCGAACCCACAGGGAAAATTTAAAAATCTTTAAAGGAATCAGAAAATTATCTTTTTACCTTTTTAATGGTTTTTGAAAAGTATGTCTTAATTTTGAAATGTTTTGAAAATTGATATGTCTTTTGAAATTTCCTTAATAAAGTGTTAAGCAAGAAATTAAAATTATAATAACTAATAACACTTTGTGTAAAATACTATTAACTAGAATTTCTTTTTCTTTCCTTTTATGAAGTAGTAATAATTATTAAAGTATTGTTGTGGAAGTATTTAAATTTGTTGTGATAGGTAGAAGCAAATGTGTTCTTTACCCTTACTTGGTTCTATAAAGAACATAGGTTAATTTGAAATTTTTATCATTTTGAACATGGTTAGGCAGGGAAGATACCAGTCTATCACTCTAGAGTTCCCTCGATTTCCACCAACTGGGGGCTAACTTCTCATAAAAGAAACTCAAAACTTCAAACCAAATTAGGGGGTTTTAGCGTGTCACTCTAAAATCCTCTAATTTTACTCCCTTCCATAAGAAAATCTACTAATATTACATTCGATTATATGGACTACGATTCTCACCCATATAATTACATGTGATTCTTACTAACTTTTATGAGACAATACCGCATTGGATCTTACATAATCTCAAGAAATTCTACAACTTAACAGGGCGAATTACGAAGTAAACAAAGTTTTCAGAATCAATCTACACAACTTCTTCCAACTTTTAAACACTTATACTTTCCACAAAAATTCTCTATAAATTAATTACTTCTCTATTTAAGAAAGAAAAAGATAAAGTAAACTACTCAAAATGCATTGAGAAAATACAAAAACACATTGATTTGAAATTAAAAACCATATGAAAAACAACAAACGAAAACAAGTATTAATTAAAAAACTAAATCTAAGAACAAAAGTAAACACTTATCCGAAAATCCTCTTTACAAGACTCAGGAAGCTCCTCTGAAACTTTGACTCTTCGCTAAACTACTCTTCAGAGAAAGTCTCCCAACTCCGATGACTCAGAATACAGACTTCAGACTTCAATAAAAACTAAACTAAAAGAAAGAAAAGAAGTGGGAAGAATAAGAATTCACTCTGACCCTTTTCTCCTTTCTACTCTCTAATCCTACACTTAATAAAAACTCTCGCAAAATAAAAGTAAAATAATGTAAAAACTTGCAAGTAAAAGAACCCTCCAAAAGGCAAAGGAAGAGCTCCTCTCTACTCTCTACTCCTAATGGAAACTCACTTCAAAATGCAATAGAAGAGCCCCTCTCTACTCTCTACTCGTAATGGAAACTCTCTTCAAAATGCAATAAAAGAGCCCCCCAATCTTTCCTATGACTCTTTTTAAATAGTAAATCAAAAGGTGCCTTGGTGTCTCTTCAAAATGTGTCCAGATATAATGTATCCACCCAAAGGAAGTTATGGAAGTTACCACCAAGAGTTGCATCCCATGCATTTTCATTTTTCATCTTTTTTTGCTCCTTTCATCAAGACCATCCATTTCCATCATACCTGCAAGAAAAAAACAAAATACCTTCCATTAAAGGGCGATATCATTAAAAATAGTTATAAAAATGTGCATAAAAATACAATATATTTTAGGTGTATCAAAATCCCCCAAACTTAGAATGTTACTTGTCCTCAAGTGGCAATTAATCTCATAGAACATTTTAGCATGCAAATTATGTAATGAGTTTCTTAGGAAGATAACAAAATTTTGTTCTAGAAATGGAATAGTCCAATTTAGAAAAAATTTCAGTAATTAAAACCAACTTAATGTTTATAAAGTTCTTAAGTAAAGGAAAATGACAAATATAAGTTTCTATCTAATTCAGAAATATTTGTAGATTCTTCAAAATATAGGACTCAAACACTTATTTTTCTCACTTAAAAATCTTTACTTGAAAAAAATTTTACTTACTATATTATAACCTTAAGCTATAGATTTTCTCTGAACTTATATCTTAAACTTTAGGTATGAAACCAATTTTTGATTAGGCCCTTAAATCCTAAAGCTTCTCCACCCTTTTCATATACTATTTTTCACTTTTTCCTTTTCTTTTATTTTTCTTTTTTTTATAAGATAAGAATTACTATATCTGGATAGGCCTTTAATGATTTTGAATTCCACCCTTCCATTTAAAATAAAGGTCAGATATGCATCTTTCACTTAAAAATCATAATAATAGTATTTGAAAATTATTCTTCAATAAAAGAAATTTAAGCTTTGAAGAATAAAAGTCAAATCTTCTATTTATCCAAAAATACAAAACTTCTTACTAAAGATAGTTTAACTTTATTTAACACCTCTTCATTAAGAAAAATTTAACTTTAAGCTTTTCATGATTACTATAAATTTTAACTAAATTCTTTTATTCATTTCTATATTCAAAATTTTTGTTCCCCTAATATAACTTCATGTACATAATTGTTCTCAATCAAAAATAAGATTTATTTTAAGTATTCTTGAGAATCAAATAAAATTTTAGGTTTTCGAAAATTTTTGTTTTTAAAATCTCCCCCCTAAACTTTAATTTTTAGTTAAGATAAATCATTTAAGCATAAGAAATGATACATGGGTGAGAAATAAAAACTGACATATCATGCTTGCAATAATTTTTAATATCCTAATATGCAAGTATAATAATTTAAATAACAGGAGTAAAATGAAATCAAATTTAGTTTTTCAAAACAATTTTTTATACATAGAAAAGTAAAAATTTCAAGAAGAATTCTACAGTAGTGGAGGTTTTCAAAGAAAATACACACCAACTAAAATAACACACTGATACAGATAACAAATGGTGGAATTTGAAAAATTTTAAACATGTACTTTCCTAAGTAGAACTTCCCAATAGTGGTTTATAATCTCCTAACAGTTTTAGAATTAAAGTACACACTACTAAAAACTCTGACATAACATACACATAAAAATATTTACTATTATACATCACTACAACAAAGCAACATATAAAACATCAATACAACAACAGCAATACATTTGAATATGCATAATAGAAACAGAATACAAACTACAGTCTGCATACTATCAAGGTTCACATCACAACACAAAGATCAAACTAAATACTAAATAAAAAAAAACATACATCAACAACAAAAACAACACCACAACTAAAACAAATAACATTAATCAACTCATCATCCTCATCATCCTCATCATCGTGCTCGTTCCAATCCCTAGATGGCACATAAGGTATGTAGAATGGATGAGGGGGCATCTCCGAACTCTGATCACCTCTAATCAATCTATCCAAATAATGCTGATAATTCTCCTCATACTCATCATGTTTTACAATATATCTCTCCACATTATCAATCTTACCATCCATATCTTTTAGATGCTCTCGAGTAAGACTCACTTTTTTCAAAATTTTTCTTAATAAACTAGTGTGTGAATCAGTAGATGATGAAGCATGTGAAGCAGTAGCACGAGAAGTAGATGAAACAAAAGCAGAAGCAGTAGAAGCCCTACAAATCCTCCTCTCCAACCAAACTCTAAATATACAGTGTAAGCACCAACATTTACACTGGTAATTGGTCTCGATGGCTGAGGTACCTCTTCCCAGGTTTCAAACTTCACTTCAGATCATTCACATAGTGAATGAATCAAGGAAGGAAATCCCATACTTGCAGTCGTGGTTGATATAGCACAGTTCAAAACATAATCATAAATTATACCTCCAATGTCAATAAGCTTCCCTTACTGAATACAATGGTTCAACACAGCTCATTCTCTCGTTACTTCACTAGTATGACTCGAAGGTAACAACTTAGATGAGATAAAATAATGTTATGCCTTAGAAATGGCATTCAATTTGGAAGCAGGAAAGTTCACTCTTCTGTCATTTGTTATTTATCATAATCCTCTTCCATCAGTCAGAAACTCCATGATCTCATCTAATTATCCTTCCGTAAGATGATAGTTAGAATAAAAACAAAACATGTCAGGAGTAAGTCCATAAAAATTATTGATTGCCCTACTAGAAAAGTTGACCTCATGCCTCCTAACCATCACTTGATTCTTTTCTGCAGCAGGCAAATTTGCATAAAAATCTCTAACCACAGAAACAACAGCAACAGCGGAGAAGCAACAGTAATTCTCCCAGTTCCTTCTAGCAATCATATCTTCAATCACCTCTCCTGGTTTACTAAACACACGCTCATGAATCAATTTCGTGACTGCAATGCATCGATGTATCGTTCCTCAGCCCTCATACTAACAAATTTGTCAGAATCAAATCTTGTCTTTTCTCGTGCACGCTTTGACTTTGGAGCCATCTCTAAAAATTCACGAAAAAATTCACCCTAAATTCCAAAATAAAATTAAACTTGCTAAAATATCTTCCAAAAGATATTTTCACTAAATCCAAACAATTTCTCAAGTTTTTCCTTAAATTTTCACAATTAATAGTGATTTTAAGATTTTTCAAAATGTACTCAAAATACATGTGAAAATAAAAAAATTTTACTTAGGAGTAGTGCTCTTACCTCATGGAATCTAAATCTAACAATTTTTGTTGAGATCGGCTCTTAAATGATTCACAATATGATGCCTTAGGCTCCTCTTTCGCTATAAACCGAAGGTTGAAGACGATGGGGCGGTTTAAAAATGGCAATTTTCGGGTTTTTAAGTGTTGGGAACCAATTTTCGCAAACTGGCGCCTAAGCTCAAACTCTCGATGCTTAGCCGTGAAATATGGCGCTTAAGTGCCGGCACTTTGGCGTTTAGCCGCCAATACCTAAATTTTCACAATTAAGGTATATGCACTAAATCACTTAGTTAATCACCCTTAATTACACCAGAATAATTATTTCTCCCCACATAAATCTTCAATATTGCAAATCAAAATTTAATATCCATTGAGTCAACACAAATTTCACACAAACACAAACTTATATTAAAACAAACATAACACTTGATAAAACTCTAGAATTTCTATCCACGCATAAAGGATGAAATTCTCTAAATATAAGAGACTTTAATCTCAAACTGATAAGTATACATCTCTAGGATGTAACCATCACATATCAGGCTTAGTTAATACTTAAATATAAACACTAAACACACCAAACATAACACACATAAACACTAAACATAACACATAAGAACACTAGACAAATAAGAACAAAGCACTCTTAATTACATTCTCCATTAGGCGGATAAAATTCAGGACCACTATTATTCTCATTTAACCCTTCTGGAATATAAATTTGATAGAACAGGCGATAATTGTTCATTCTTACATCTTCTTCTTCAATCCATTTGTTCTTCACAAACATCGCCTTATCTGCTTCTTCCACATACCTTGAATTACTGAATTGCATCTTGAGTTGCCATCCCATGTGCTCCAACTGCAAATTAGTTTCATTGATCTTTGCTTCCATTGAAGTCACTCAGGCTTCAATATTTGGAATCATTTCTGCAATACCTTGAATACTAACAGCGAGATATCCATTGAATAATTCTTTAGCATTATCACTAATGAACTTACTTTTGTTAGAATCTTGCTTCTTCTTCATCTCCTTCTCCCAGGAAGACATGATGCACTTAAAACTCTCTTCTTAAGACTCAGAAATGAAAATAGGACTTGGGGCAAGTGTTTCTCTTAAATCAGGTCCTTTTTATAGACTTGGGAAGTGCTAAATCTGCCCCAAGACGTTTTAAAACTCCAAAATAACTTCCAAAACTACTCCCCCATGATCTAGGCTTCTAGAACCTCATTTTTCACGTTTTTTATAACTGTGGCGCCTAAGCGCCAACCAGTCGGCGCTTAGCCGCCAGTGCTTAATTTAGCACAGGTCTGCTAAGTGTCCAAATTTTCATTCTGACTTCTCTAAGTCATCAATTAAGGTCTAATAAACTCTACTATAGTTTAAAAACTCCAAATTACTACCACTAAAAACATAAAAATAAATCAAACAAAGCAAATAAAGCACACAAAACAAAGCACACCGATAATTATGGGTTGCCTCCCACAAAGCGTTTGTTTTAACGTCTTCAGCCTGACATACCCAGAACTCATTCTGAGTGACCCAGCATCAAATTATTATTAGATTTAAATTTATTAACTAAAAATATGGTTTAATTCTATGTCCGTTAACTTTAAATATTTTTCCAGTCTTAGGATCTTGAATATCTACAGCTCCATAAGAATAAACTTTTATCACAATAAATGGACCCATCCACCTGGACTTAAGTTTTCCAGAAAACATTCTCAATCTAGCATTACACAGAAAAACTTGTTGTCCTGATACAAGATTTCTAGTAAGAATCTTCCGATCATGCCATAACTTCATATTTTCCAAATAAATCTTAGCATTTTCATAAGATTCATTCCTAATTTCTTAAAGCTCATTCAATTGCAATAATCTCTTTTCAACAGCATCTTTCAAATTATAATTGAACTCTTTAATAGCCTAATATGCTTTATGCTCAAGTTCAAAAGGTAAATGACAAGCTTTTCCAACAATCAGCCTATATGGTGACATTCCTATAGGTGTTCTATAAGCAGTCCTATTGGCCCACAAAGCATAATCCAGCTTGATTGACCAATCCTTCCTATTTGGATTAACAGTTTTTTCCAATATTCTTTTAATTTCACGAATGGATAATTCAACCAAACCACTTGTTTGCGGATGATAAGCAGTAGCAATATGATGATTAATATGATATTTCATTGCTAACTTCCCAATAATCGCATTTCTAAAATGACTTCCCCTATCAGTTATGATTACTCTTGGTATTCCAAATCTGTAAAATATATTATTTTCTAAAATCTTTGCAACACTTTGAGCATCACGTCGAGGTAAAGCAATAGCTTCAATCTATTTGGAAACATAGTCTACTACTATCAAAATATAAACATTTCCGAAAGATGGTGTAAATGGTCCCATAAAATCTAATCCCCAAACATCAAATATTTCAACTTCCAACATATAATTAAGGGGCATCTCATTTCTTCTAGAAATATTGCCTACATGATGACATCTATCACAATTTTTAATATAAACCTTCACATCGTTAAAAATTGTAGGCCAATAAAATCCTGATTGTAATATTTTATATGCAGTTTTATCACTTCCAACATGTTCCCCAAAATCAGTATCATGACATATTTGAATAATTTCATAAGTCTCTTCCAAAGGTACACATCTTCAAATTATTAGATCATTTCCTTGTTTATATAAAATTGGGTCATCCAAAAAATAAGTCTTAGCATCAGATAGAAATTTGTTCTTTTCTTGGTATGTCAAACCATAGGGTATAATATTACTAACAATAAAGTTTACTATGTCTGCATACCACAGAACACGTAATTCTTTAACAGTGAATGGTTTTTTATTAGGAAAATGTTCATTAATTTCGTCAATATCACAGAGAGATTTTTCAATTTCAAGCCTGGACAAATGATCAGCAATTTGATTATCAGAACCCTTCTTATCTACTATCTCAAAATCAAATTCCTGCAAAAGAAGAATCCATCTTATCAGTCTCAGTTTTGCTTCATTTTTCTTCATTAAGTATTTAATAGCAGAATGATCAGTATGCACCACACATTTAGTTTCAATTAAATATGATCGAAATTTATCAAAGGCAAATACTATAACTAATAACTCTTTCTCAGTAATAGTATAATTAATTTGAGCTTCATTAAAAGTTTTACTAGCATAAAAAATTACTTTGAAAATTTTATCATATTTCTGACCTAAAACAGCACCAATAGCATAGTCACTAGTATCACACATTAATTCACAAGGTTTTTCCCAATTTGGTGAAATCATTACAGGTGTAGTGATTAATTTTTCACTTAATGTTTCAATGGCTTTACGGCAGTCATCATCAAAATTAAAAATTGCATCCTTTTCTAGTAAACGGCATAAAGGTTTTGTAATCTTCGAAAAGTCTTTGATGTAACGCCTGTAGAATCCAGCATGTCCTAAAAACTTCTAATTCCCCTTACATTGGTTGGGCAAGGTAAATTAGATAAAACTTAAATTTTTGCAGGATCTACCTCCAAACCTTTTTTCTGAAATCTGATGTCCCAAAACAATTCATCCTGCTACCACAAATCAACATTTTTCCTAATTAAGGACCAAATTAGTTTCTTCATAGTGTTTTAGAACATTAGATAGATGTTCTAAACATGATTCAAATGAAATTCCAAACACTGAAAAGTCATCCATAAAAACTTCAATCCCTTTTTCTATTAAATCACAAAATATAGCTATCATACATCTCTGAAATGTAGTAAAGGCATTACATAAACCAAAGGGCATTCTTCTAAAAGCAAACGTACCATAAGGACTGGTAAACGTAGTTTTCTCTTGATCCTCAGGAGCAATTTGAATTTGGTGGTAACCAGTATATCCATCCAGAAAACAATAGTATTTATGCCCGACCGATCCATCCAACATTTGATCTAGAAAAGGGAGTGGAAAATGATCTTTCCTTGTGGCAAGGTTTAAGTTTCTATAATCAATGCATATTTGCCACCCTGTAACTTTTATTGTTGGTATCATTTCATTCTTTTCATTAACAGTTACAGTTACTCCTCCTTTCTTAGGAACACAGTGAATAGGACTAACCCATGCACTATCTGAAATAGGGTAGATAATTCCAACATCCATCCATTTTAAAATTTCTTTCTTAACAACGTCTTTCATGATAGGATTTAATCTCCTTTGGGGATTAGCCCGCGGTTTGCAATTATCTTCCATAAGAATTATGTGCATACAAATTGAAGGACTGATTCCTTTAACATCAGCAATTATCCATCTAAAGGCTTTCGTGTGCTTCTTCAAAATTTCAAGCAAACTCTCTTCTTCTTTTTCAATTAATTGAGAAGAAATTATAATAGGCAAGGTTGAGGATTTACCTAAAAAACATACTTCAAATGAACAGGAAGCATTTTAAGCTCAAATTCAGGAGGTTTTTCAATTGATGGACAATAAGATTCATCTTTTTCAGTCATATCCAACAATTCAAAACTTTCATGAACATACTTTAAATCTTCCTCTTGAAAATCTTTAGAATCAAATAACTCCTCTTCTTGCCTATATTCCAATTCTTCTCTTTCAGCTTTCTCTTCATAAGTTAATTTGAAATGATATTCACTTAAATATTCAATAACATCTATCCTATAACACTCATCTTCTTTACCTCTAGCAGGATATTTCATCGATTTTGAAATGTTAAATTTAACAGTCTGATCATTAACCTTCATCGTTAATTCCCCTTTTTGCTCATCTATCATGGCTCTACCTGTAGCTTGAAAAGGTCACCCCAAAATTATGGGTATCTCTTTATCTTCCTCCATATCTAACACAATGAAATCCACAGGAAAAATAAATTGATCCACTTTTAACAAAACATCTTCTATAACTCCTTTAGGATATGTGATCAAACAATCTGCTAATTGCAGAGTTACAGTAGTTGGAGTTATTTCTCCTAGTCACAGTCTTTTGAATAGTGATAAAGGCATAAGGTTAATGCTTGCACTCAAATCACATAAAGCTTTACCACAGAATCATGCTCTGATTCCAAATGGAATAGTGAAACTTCCAGGATCTTTAAGTTTTGCAAGAAGCTTTTTCTGAATTATCGCACTGCACTCCTCACTAAGTGCAACAGGCTCATTTTCGACAAACTTCCTCTTTTTATTAAGAATATCCTTCATAAATTTTGCATAGCTTGATATTTGTTCTAGGGCTCAATAAATGGAATATTAATGGTAAGCTTCTATAATATCTCCAAGAATTTTGAAAATTGCTTATCCAACTTTTGTTGACGAAGTCTCTGAGGAAATGGAGGTGGTGGTTTTTCTAAATCAACCTTAGGTGGAGAAATAGGTCTTTCCAAACCTTTCAGAGCGTCCTCTTTTAGTTCTTCAATCTCTTCTTTCTCTACTTCAGTTTCTTTTTGAATTCTACCTTCCAATTCTTTTCCACTTCTCAGTTGAAGTGCTTTTACTTGTTCTTTATTCTTTTCTCTTGGATTCACTTCAGTATTACTTGGAAGCATTCCTAGGGATCTATTACTTAAAGCATTTGCAATTTGTCCCAAATGATTTTCAATATTTCTGATGGTTGCTCCTTAAATTTGTAATTGATTTCCCATATGTGATACTACTTCTTCCATAAACAACTTCTTCTCTTTATTTTGTAAAGCAATGTTATAATTAGAAAGATAAGTTAATCTATTATTATTATTACCTTGGTTGTTCCAATTCCCCAATGGGTTTACTTGGTGGTTCCCCCATTGTTGATTAACACCACCCTAATTATTGTTATTCCAATTAAAATTTGGATGATTCTTCCAACCTGGGTTATAATAATTGGAATATGAGTTGTTAGGTTTACTTATAGCATTCACAGTTTATGGTGAAAAATAAGGATCAACCATTTGGCCTAATGAATTTTCTTCAATCATGAGATTTGACTGAGAAAAATTCATCCTAAATTGGTCTATCTTCCTTGATACAACAGCAACTTGATTTGCTAACTTGATATTGTCGGCATATTTTAAATTTTAAATTTAATTTAAATATATATAGTTTTAGTAAGAAGCATTTGATTTTGAAAATAACTTTAAGTTTGAAAATTTTAAGATATGAAATAAAACCGATCTCACATCCCAAATAGTTTATATAAACGAGCACCGCATCACAAACCGTGTATCTATCCCGAAGAATAGACACACTGCTTGATGATGGGGCTCGATTAAATAAACTAGAAAATTTGTGACATCCGTTTGGTCTGCGAACCAATTTTATAAGCCGACAAGTTCCCCTGTTTAATATAAAGGAATTAAACAGGGTTTATATTACCTGGGTTTTTAAAGTTCTCTATAAGGGCAAGCCCCTATATTTGATTATATCCTGAAATCACTTAAGAAAACTCTCGATATTGATCAGTGGTTTTGCTCTCAAGAATTTTAAAGTTTAAGGTTTTCAAGCAAATGGATTTTGAAAATTTCAATTGGGAATGGATCAAATTTGGAACAGTTATTTTAGGAATCCAATGGAAGAAAAGTAGGAGAAGCTGAGGATCCAAGAAGAATCTTGGCAACTTCCCAAACTATCCTATTGTTTGGCTTCAATTTGGGAGTTTATTTAATGTTTCAATCCTGCCAATTTTAATTAATTAGGACTTATATTTGTATGACATGATCATACAAATAGCCTGGAAGATGTGAGGGTTTGTGTCGTATCGAATAACTACCTCGGAGTCCTAAGACCGGTTAGGGCTTAATTTGCATAACATGATTATGCAAATGCCTAACGAAAAGTTGAGGATTTATATTACACTAGGCAAACTACCTCGAAATCCTATGGCTTGGTTATTTAAAACTAAGAAATATTTCACTGAAGTAGACTCAGGTTTTGCTGATGACGATGGCCGTGCTGCCTACTATGCTCCAAGCTCCTTGTTGTTGCAGAGGTTTAGTTTTATAAGGTGAAAATCAGGAGATGAGAAAAGTGTTTTGATTTAGAAGAGTCTTAAAGTCCAAATGTTTTTAATGTTTTACTAGGGGAATCTTAAAGATGATTATAACAACACCGGTTAAGATCCCATTGTTCCATCATTCCGACACCGTTATTTTTATCGGATTCACTTAGTCCAGATGAATTTGCTAAACTCAACTGAATGAGTACCACACTTTCATTTAGACCATGGGAAATCCCGTTAGCAACACGTAGGTTACATCATCCGAGGGATTCCCGATCATCCAACAAGATGTTTTAATTTAGTTCTAGTTGTAGCTTTGTGTTCTGTTTGTGATTAAATTTTGAGTTGTTTTATATTTTGAAATTTTGTGGAGGTGGATTTTATCTTGTTGTGATTTTTTATTTTAGTTTTGGGTTTCAGTTTTGTGGCTATGCTAAAAGGTTTCAGTTTTCATGCAACAATCTTGTTTAACATGTAAGAAAAGTAAAGTGCAGTACATATAAGTAACTTGCAATAAAATAAAAGCGTACCTGGAAGGTCTTCCCGTCATTTCAAGCTACACTTAAAACACATGTTTAAGGCATTTAAATGTTTGCATCAAGTACCTAGGTAAAGCTAAGGAAAGGTTCTGGTTGTCTACCAAAGTCCTAATCCTATAACTAGTCAATTCCTATGACGTCTAGGTTCTTGTGTTTTGTGGATGATTTTCTTCACCAAAGAACAATTAAATTCAATTGTTCTTCTAAAACACCCCATCATATTGATGAAGTGTTTAGGACGAGTCCTAAACATCTATTCAATACTTTTGGGATTACTTTGAGTCCAAATAATTTTATTGTACTGGTGAATTAATCATCCAAGAATTCAATTAAATTTTCCTTCTTGCTTAGTGAATTAGGAAGTTTGATTATCCCCTAAGTAAAGTGACACTTCACTTAATGCTCCATTTAAGAGTTATGATAACAAAAGCTTTTAAGGGCAAATCAAATTGTTAAAGAATTTAATGATTTAAAACTGGAATTGGTGATTTAATGTGATTTAATTTAGTTATGAAATTTAATAATTAAAGTTTGGAATAGTGTTCAAGTTGTTATATTCTTAAATGTTTTAATCCATTTGAATTGAAAGAGGAGTTTAAATTATTTAATTTAGACTTTAATGATTTAATTTTTAATTTAATTGCAATATTCTAGATTAACTATTAATTGGTTTGATTTTCTTTATTAAGAATCATTTTTTTTGAAATTGATTTTGATGTTTCAAGTTTGCTTTAAATTTTCTTTCAAGTGATTTTTTAAATTAATTTTATGTTTTAAATTTTATTTAATTTGACTATTAATTACTTAATGTTTTAAACTTTAATTGAATTGAGGGTTATGTTCCATTTAATTATTTAATTATTAATTCCAATTATCATCTTACATTTAATTCAAAGTTAAATATTATTAAAATGATTCATTTAGGGATTTTAAATTAAAGAATTGATATCTTCTTAGGTCATATCCCTAACCTTAACAATCCAAATTTTTAATCTATTCTTCCAAAATTTAAATTATTTAATTAATTAAAGTTCACTTCAAATATTTTCAAGATAATTAGTGGGTTTCTACGCCTTAATTTCCTAGGTTTCAATCATCTATGAGAGAAGTTAGGATCAGATATTTTACCCTCCCTTTGATTAGACCTAAATATTTATTAGGGTTAAAATCCTTTAATTACCTTTATGCCCCTTTAGGCTTATTTATTTCATAACTCATCAAATTAAGCTCAAATGAACTTAAAATTTTTTATGTCACTTCACTCATATGTCAATTAAGACATTAGAGGGGAAAATGTGATTTTTCTGAATTTAATTTGATTTATTTAATTATTTTTGTGAAAAATAAGGGTTTTCAATGAAAATTCAACAACATTACCAAGATAAGGTTTCTATCCTTAGGAGAAATATGGGATATTCCTACAGACCAGAGGACCACTTGGACCAATTTTGGTGATTTTTTGAATTATATTTTATTTATTATAATTATTTTGAGTTTTGGAGTGTTAATTAATTATAAAATAAAATTAAAGTTGAAAAATGAATTTTATATTTTTCTTAAGTCTCTCTGAACTCTCAAGGAGTTTAGAGAAGTAATTTTTATATTTTTCTGACATTTCTTTGATTTATTAAAATTAATTTGGTGAAAAGGTTGGAAAATCCATTTTTTAATTCAAAAAATTGTCTTAAGCATTTAAAATTCAATATCTTAACCAAGAGACTTGGGAAAAATATTTGGTTTATTCCTAAGTGATTAGGAGTCAAAATATGACATTTTTGTGTTTTTTATTATTTTTATGATTTTTATTATTTTTTAGTTTTTTAAAATATTAAAATAAGGTAGAAAATGAAGATTTTTGAAAAATTCCAATTTTAATTTTTTTAGACTTCTCTGATATCAGAGAGCCCACTAAACCAATTTGGTGAGTTTTTAAAATGTATTTTTAAAGTTATGAATTTTTAAAGTTTAATTTTCATCATGTAACTTAATTAATCCATTTAATGGGGTTAAACATTTCCAATTGATTCCAAATTTTTATGGGAGGTCCCTTTGATCTAAAGATCAGTGGAGAATTGTTTTCAAGTTCTTTTGATATGTGGTTAACCCTAATTAATTAAAGTTCAGTATTGAGTAATTAGGCCAGTTAGGCTTATTCTTAATGAATTAACTCAAAAAATAATTATCCTTGGGTCCTCCGGCCCTAAGAAAGCTCCCCAAATTTTCTTAGAATTTTCTAAGCAATATGCTAATTAATGGAGTTAAAATAGCAAAAACAGTGACATAAACTTGAAAAATACATAACTTGCCATAGAGATAGCCTCTGACTTTGAAAGATTCAGTGAATGTTCCCAAGATCAGTGGCTTCAAAATCCCTATGTTCTCATGCCATGGTGAATTGTCTATGCAAATGGAGAATTAAAATACTGAAATGAGTAAATAATTAATTAAAAATAAAATACTCATCAAATTAACTCAATTCTTTTTCCACATTATTCTCCTCTATTCAATGAGCAAGAGGGTATTTTTATTTTATTTTTGTGATTTTTCTACACAAAGATCTGGATTTTTTAATTTCCGGGTGTTTAAATAAATAGAAAATAGCCTATTTATCTATTTATCCAGCGCGACGCTGACTCAACCTCGGCGGATCCGAAAGCCCACACGACGCGCTCCCATTCGACGCCGCCATCGGACTCGGATGCCACATTCCATCCTCCGATCCGGAGTAATCTGGACCGTCCACTCGATACACACGCGATCAGACGGCCCTTGGTCATCGTCTACTACTGGTGTGTCCCGTGAGCCGTCAACTCTAAGACCCTAAGATCTCTCTCATTTCTCAATGGATTTTCGTGTTCTTATACTCTATGGATTTGTCTTAAAGAGACGAACACATCCATATGGTTTACATGCATTCAAATCAACTCAAACGAAATGGAGAATCACTGGAAGCTCTCGAAAAGGAGTGTCCATTCCTTGGTTCAGGAGGTGAGGCCTCAACTAAATGTGCTCGGCACGTTCATTGGAGTTGGAGGAGCCTGGGGATGAAGCCTCTGGCCCTGTCGAATTGTCTAAGTACAACTTCCACCAAGCCCGATTTCAAAGCTTGGCCGATAAAGAGAATGGTTGACTTAGTGAGGGAGCTTCCACTGGGGAACTCCTTCTCTTGGTCCTGTGCAGCTGTGGGTGAGTTTAATTTGATTTTGGTGGAGGTTTGAGAGATGTCCTGTTCTGGCCTGAGAATTGAGCTCCAAAATTGAGCTCAATCAATGGGATTTAGGGCAGGAGAACAGTGGGGATGGATTTCTCTTGGCTAGGGGAAGCTCTGTGAGAAGTTTGGAGGGATTCTATGAAGGTTAATTTCAGCCAACCTTTTGGCCGAGAGGGGGTGGCTTGTTTAAATAGCCATGGCCAGGGCCTCCCAGGGGGGTTTGATGGCTTGGATCAACTGCTCTGGTGAAGAGAAGAATAGCTGTAGTGGCCATTGGGCATGGGAAAACTTAGCTAGTTCAAATTGAATTTTTGAATCCATTTAGACCTCTCAACCAGTGTGTTTTTCGGCGACCTGGTGGCTGGCTGGCCAGGGTCAGGTCACCATCCTGATCAGGAGGGTCAGGGCTTGAAGTTCGTGGGTTCAATTGGCCAATGCCAAGTGTAAAGAGGTTTGATTTAAGTGGTAAGGGGGAAGGGTCATTTTGGGTTTAAATGGATCAAGTCATGGCTTAGGGCTTGGTGCACCATCCAAAGCTCTGATTTTGGGCTGAGGAAGGTCAGGTGAGTCAGCTTATGAAGAGTGCTGAAGTCCCCATCAAGATTATTTGGATTAGTTTTGGGTTAAGGGGAATCATGGGTAGGGCTAATGTATTTTTAGAGAGTGCTTAAAGGATCTCCTCCTTTTGCCATTTAGGGAGTGATGACAAGTCTATGGCTCCTCATGGCTTACATATGACTTATGCATGGCTCCATGCCTCCATTTGGCTTGGGGTCAAGCTTAGTCAATTTCATGGAAATGGGATTTAAGGATTTTAGATATTTATGGGTAATTTGGCGCATGGCTTAGTTTAGAAAAGTTTAATGAAGAATTTGAAACTTAGGAAGTGATTTATATCAAAGGGATGATGAGGTGAAAATGTTATGTAGTCTTTGGATTGACTTTGGGCCTTTTGAAATCATTTTGGATGGACTTTTAAAATAGTTTAAGGAAGAGGGCTTTATGTTTCAAAATGTACTTTTGGATGAAAAATTTTGTGAAGGACCATGCCAAATAAGTTTTGGGTTTAGTGTAGGGATGTCTCATGAGTGGTTTGAAACAAATTTGAGGTGATTTGGAGTTGAATTGGGTTGGATTTGGGAATTTTTTTGGTAAAGGGGCCAAAGTGGGTCAAATTGGGCTAACTTGGGCTAAGGTTGGGCTAATGTTAGATTTGATGTAAAATTAATGTTGAGAAATGTTTATGGGAGTGTTACAAAGAGTTTTCAACTTTGGTTGGTCTTTTATTTTGGGAATTGGGCCCATTTGGGTTTACGGTGGGTTTAGGCCAAAATTGGGGATTTTGGTTTTGGGTAAGGTTTGGGTGGAGTTTGGGTTAAAATTTTTGGCAAATCTTGTTAGTGTTTTGTTTTTGGGGATATTAGTAAGGTTTAGGAAAAGAATTGGGGCTAATTGGAGTTGAATTGGGTTAGTTTAGGCTAAGTTTAGGTCACGAGCCAAAATTGGGCTTTAAGCTTCAAATTGGAATTGGATCCAAATGTTAATCAAATTGGGCTTGTATTTGGTCTAAATTGATATTGGGGATATTTAATTGAAGTTTAGAATTGGATTGGATCAACATTAAGGACAATTGGGTTGATTTGGTTTGACATTGGGCTTACTTTGGTTAAAAATGGGCCAAATTGGGGGTTTTAGTAAACGTGGGCTAAATTGACATAATTGGCTTATGGTGTAGTTGAACAAAATGAAATTGGGAATATTTGGGATTTTCTGAAATTTTTTGGGAATTTTTGGAATTTTTGGATTTTTTGGGTTAAAAGGGTATTTTTGGGTATTTGGAGGGTATTGAGGGGTATTTTTGGAAATTTTGGTGTACTTGGCTAAGAATAATCAATTTGAATGGTGGGAAATGTTTAGGATTGTTTTTGAGGAATTTTGGGTAATTCAGGTGCTCCATCACTAGATGCTTAAATTTTGGTACACTTCATGCTTAAATTCCTCCATCAAAGTATGTAATCCACTAAAGTCTCGGTCGATTTTTGGTGCTCCACCACTAGATCATCGATGGTGATGTGGTGCCGAGCCCCAGCAAACCACTTAATGAAGTGGTTTTCCAATTCTGCAAAGGTCTTAACAGAACCATTTGGCAATTCTGCGTACCAGTCGAAGGCGATCCCTGACAAACTGCTGACGAACTGACGGAAGAGTAAAGCGTCACTCCCACCGGCATTGCAACAACTAGCACAAAAATGTGCAACATGCTGCCGGGGGTTTCCCGTTCCATCAAAAGTCTTGAACAGAGGTGGTACGAAGCCTTTTGGGTATTGGACTGCATCAAACTCTTCGGGGTAAGGTCTACCCGTATGAATAGATGCTCCGCTCTTAGATTGTGCTAAGGCTTCTTGCACCTGCTGTTCTACCATGTTTTTGATATCCTTTTCGGGAATCATGCTTTGTGTGGAATATTTCTTTGGTTATTCATCTCTGTTAACGGAAGTGATCTCTTTTCCTCCATCTGCAATATGGATGATCTATGGGGGTGTTTCTTTCTGAGGTTGCACCTGACTCTGGAGAGTGGCTAAAGCAATAGTCATCTCTTCTATCCTCTTTGCCATCTGGGAAATTGTGTCATCTTTTTCCGGAAGCTGTGCTCTCATCACTTCCGGTTCATCTCTTTCCGCAGCTGCCGGAGCACCTTGCGAAGCTGATGATGCTCGTGTCTCAACCATATTGATCTCGACATACTCCTCATCCATGAACTCTGATGAATCAACTTCATTTTTCAACTTTTCTCCTCTTTCTTTTGCCAACCATCGGATATCCGTCCTTAGCTTTCCTATAGTATCCTCGAGGGTCTTCCATGCGGTCTCGCGGTTGTCGTGTGATGGCTGTTGAATTTCCTTTTCGGGAGTTTCTTTTATTATAGTAGCACTTTCTTCTGATTCCGGCTCTTTGACGAGCCTTTTCTTCTCAGGACATTGTGTTGGTTTCGCCTTGGTAATAATAGGTCACCACACCATCCTTCTTGCAGCAGAAGGCCTAGGACCGGACGGTCAATCGGTTATATGCTGGTAGGTGGTGTCCTCCCTAATATGATGGCCCGATACAACAACAGGTGAACTAGCTCTCAATTTCTTCCTTGGTTTCTCTGTGGCAGTGACAGGCTCTACTCGCGGTCTGAGATTGGATCAAGCTGCCACTCGTCCCATTCTTCTTAGGATTTCTGACACTGGGCATCTTTCTTTCTTTGCCAATCTTTCTATCACAGCTTGTAGCCGAGCAAATGGCGTAGTCTTAACCCTTTTTCTTTTATAGTTACTATAGTATGCAGATCGTGGTAATGTAGCTGCAATCCTTCGGACTTCTTCTTCATCTGATGCAGCAGAGAGAGGGTGAAACCTACTTCCTTCTAACAGAGGTGTATACTCAGGCAGTTCAGGGATTTATTCCAGGAAAGCAACTTCAACGGCCTTGGCTTTCTCAATCC
Source organism: Papilionanthe hookeriana x Papilionanthe teres (assembly GCA_022702705.1). NCBI lineage: Eukaryota > Viridiplantae > Streptophyta > Magnoliopsida > Asparagales > Orchidaceae > Papilionanthe > Papilionanthe hookeriana x Papilionanthe teres. Next base: position 122,821,484 of record CM040425.1, read on the forward strand.
TGCTATCTTTCTGCTTCTATTTCTCCTTTGAGACCGAGTTAGGGATGCAACTCTTGAACTGGACCCAATCTTGAAAACAGATGGTATTCTAGCAAAATCTGTACCCTCCACAGTAACAGGCTCATTACAGACTTGGACTTCCTTTCCCTTCAGTTTGGCAGAAGCCGGGGTACGTGCAGAGATGACTAGACCGGTGGGGGTTGAGACAATAGTCCTCCTACGAATAGCAGTACTTCTTTCAGCTGGAACCCTTTGCAGGGGAGGGAATTCTTGAGTCGACTTCAGGTTGAACTCAATTACGGGCTCCTCAGTTTATGGCACTTTGTCCATTAGTGTGAAAAGAGTAACGTCAGCAAATTTAATATGTTGTTGAATCCTTGTCCAAGACGGATGATCCCATTGTCAGGCAGCTCATCTTTATAGACGGCGAAGTCCATTCCATTGGTGAAGGAGAAAATTAACTATGGGGCAGTCATTTTCTGCAGTGTAGATTCCAAGTATCAGTCCCGAATTATGCTTCCTTTCGTCACAAAACTCAGAACGGAAAAGAAAGAGTCCGAACACATTCTCATTTATCTTAATGCATTTGCGATCTAAAAGAGTTTATTTATTAAAGGGTTGTTTATTAGAAGATTTGTTTGTTTAGGAATGATGATTAAAGGAGGAAGGTTATAAAAAAGGTAAAGGACCCAATTCAGAATTGGAAAGGAAGAGAAAGTCTCGTAAGACTTCTTAACCCGAGGGACCGCTCCTAAGCTAACACCTATTGGGGGTCCACCCCACCTCAAAAATGAGGTAAAAGGATTTCAGAACCTCTCTGTTTAGGGGTGTCTAAACAGTGGCTCCTAAATCCAAGAGAAGTTGGCTATACCCGTTCAAGATAGAAATTAACGTGGTATGCCAATGGAAAGAATGGTAGTTTGCTCCACTAGGGACATAGATACACTACCGATTTATGAAAGCAAAACCATCTGATCAAAATGGAGAGAGGAACCAATCCCTAGCGGAGTTGCCAGAAGTTGTTGACATATTTTAAATATTAAATTAAATTTAAATATATATAGTTTTAGGAAGAAGCATTTGATTTTGAAAATAACTTTATGTTTGAAAATTTTAAGATATGAAATCAAACCGATCTCACATCCCAAATAGTTTATATAAACGAGCACCGCATCAAAAACCGTGCATCTACCCCGAAGAATAGACACACTGCTTGATGATGGGGCTCGATTAAATAAACTAGAGGATTTGTGACATCCGTTTGGTCTGCGAACCAATTTTATAAGCCGACAAGTTCCCCTATTTGATATAAAGGAATTAAACAGGGTTTATATTACATGGGTTCTTAAAGTTCCCTATAAGGGCAAGCCCCTACAGTTAATTACATCATAAGTGACGAGAATCACTTAAGTAAACTCTCGATAATGATCAGTGGTTTTGCTCTCATGAATTTCAAAGTTTAAGGTTTTCAAGCAATTGGATTTTGAAAATTTCAATTGGGATTGGATCAAATTTGGAACAATTATTTTAGGAATCCAATGAAAGAAAAGTAGGAGAAGCTGAGGATCCAAGAAGAATCTTGGCAACTTCCCAAACTATGCTATTGTTTGGCTTCAATTTGGTAGTTTCTTTAATGTTTCAATCCTGCCAATTTTAATTAATTAGGACTTATATTTGTATGACATGATCATACAAATAGCCTGGAAGATGTGAGGGTTTGTGTCTTATCGAACAACTACCTCGGAGTCGTAAGATCGGTTAGGGCTTAATTTGCATAACGTGATTATGCAAATGCCTAACGAAAAGTTGAGGATTTATATTGCACTAGAAAAACTACCTCGAAATCCTATGGCTTGGTTATTTAAAACTAAGAAATGTTTTGCTGAGGTAGACTCAGGTTTTGCTGATGACGATGGCTGTGCTGCCCACTATGCTCCAAGCTCCTTGTTGTTGCAGAGGTTTAGTTTTAGAAGGTGAAAATCAGGAGATGAGAAAAGCGTTTTGGTTTAGAAGAGTCTTAAAGTCCAAATGTCCTTAATGTTTTATTAGGGGAATCTTAAAGTTGATTATAACAACACCGGTTAAGATCCTACGGTTCCATCATTCCGCCACCGTTATTTTTATTAAATTCACTTAGTCCAGATGAATTTGCTAAACTCAACTGAATGCTTTCCACACTTTCATTTAGACCATGGGAAATCCCGTTAGCAACACGTAGGTAACATCATCTGAGGGATTCCCGATCATCGAACAAGACGTTTTAATTTAGTTATAGTTGTAGTTTTGTGTTTTGTTTGTGATTAAATTTTGAGTTGTTTTATATTTTGAAATGTTGTGGCGGTGGATTTTATCTTGTTGTGACTTTTGATTTTAGTTTTTGGTTTTAGTTTTGTGGCTATCCTAAAAGGTTTCAGTTTTCATGAAACAATCTTGTTTAACATGCAAGAAAAGTAAAGCGCAGTACATATAAGTAACATGCAATAAAATAAAAGCGTACCTGGAAGGTCTTCCCGTCATTCCAAGCTAGACTTAAAACACATGTTTAACGCATTTAAATGTTTGCAACAAGTACCTAGGTAAAGCTAAGGAAAGGTTCTGGTTCTCTACCAAAGTCCTAATCCTATAGCTAGTCAATTCCTATGACGTCTAGGTTCTTGTGTTTTGTGGATGATTTTCTTCACCAGAGAACAATTAAATTCAATTGTTCTTCTAAAACACCCCATCATTTTGAGGAAGTGTTTAGGACGAGTCCTAAACATCTATTCAATACTTTTGTGATTACTTTGAGTCCAAATGAATTTTATTGTACTGGTGAATTAATCATCCAAGAATTCAATTAAATTTTCCTTCTTGCTCAGTGAATTAGGATGTTTGATTATCCTATAAGTAAAGTGACACTTCACTTAATGCTCCATTTAAGAGTTATGATAACAAAAGCTTTTAAGGGCAAATCAATTTGTTAAAAAATTTAATGATTTAAAACTGGAATTGGTGATATAAAGTGATTTAATTTAATTATGAAATTTTAATAATTTAAGTTTGGAATAGTGTTCAAGTTGTTGTATTCTTAAATGTTTTAAACCATTTGAATTGAAAGAGGAGTCTAAATTATTTAATTTAGACTTTAATGATTTAATTTTTAATTTAATTACAATATTCTAGATTAACTTTTAATTGGTTTGATTTTCTTTATTAAGAATCATTTTTTTTTAAATTGATTTTGATGTTTCAAGTTTGCTTTAAATTTGCATTCAAGTGATTTTTGAAATTAATTTTAATGTTTTAAATTTTATTTAATTTGACTATTAATTACTTAATGTTTTAAACCTTAATTGAATTGAGGGTTATTTTCCTTTTAATTATTTAATTATTAATTCCAATTATCATCTTACATTTAATTCAAAGTTAAATATTATTAAAATGATTCATTTAGGGATTTTAAATTAAAGAATTGATATCTTCTTAGGTCATATCCCTAACCTTAATAATCCAAATTTTTAATCTATTCTTCCAAAATTTAAATTATTTAATTAATTAAAGTTCACTTCAAATATTTTAAAGATAATTAGTGGGTTTCTACCCCTTAATTTCCAAGGTTTCAATCATTTATGAGAAAAGTTAAGATCATATATTTTACCCTCCCTTTGATTAGACTTCAATATTAATGAGGGTTTAAATCCTTTAATTACCTTTATGCCCCATTAGGCTTTTTTAGTTGATAACTCATCAAATTAAGCTCAAATGAACTTAAAATTTTTATGTCACTTCACTCATATGTCAATTAAGACTTTAGAGGGGAAAAATGTGATTTTTCTGAATTTAATTTAATTTATATAATTATTTTTGTGAAAAATAAGGGTTTTCAATGAAAATTCAACAACATGGCCAGGGTAAGGTTTCTATTGTTAGGAGAATTATGGGATATTCCTACTGACTAGAGGACCACTTGGACCAATTTTGGTGATTTTTTGAATTATATTTTATTTATTATAATTATTTTGATTTTTGGAGTGTTAATTAATTATTAAATAAAATTAAAGTTGAAAAATGAATTTTATATTTTTCTTAAGTCTCTCTGACCTCAAGGAGTTCAGAGAAGTAAATTTTATAGTTTTCTAACTTTTCTTTGATTTATTAGAATTAATTTGGTGAAAAGGTTGGAAAATCCATTTTTTAATTCAAAAAATTGTCTTGAGCATTTAAAATTCAATATCTTAACCAAGAGACTTTGGAAAAATATTTGTTTTATTCCTAAGTGATTAGGAGTCAAAATATGACATTTTTGTGATTTCTAATATTTTTATGAGTTTTATTATTTTTTAATTATTTAAAATATTAAAATAAGGTAGAAAATGAAATTTTTTGAAAAATTCCAATTTTAGTTTTTTTAGACTCCTCTGATATCAGAGAGCCCACAAAACCAATTTGGTGAATTTTTAAAGTGTATTTTTAGAGTTATGAATTTTTAAAGTTTAATTTTGGTTATGTAATTTAATTAATCCATTTAGTGGGGTTAAAGATTTCCAATTGATTTCGAATTTTTATGTGAGGTCCCTCTGATCCTAAAGATCAGTGGAGAATTGTTTTCAAGTTCTTTTGATGTGTGGTTAACCCTAATTAATTAAAGTTTAGTTTTGAGTAATTATGTCAATTGGGGTTATTCTTAATGAATTAACTCAAAAAATAATTATCCTAGGATCCTCGGGTCCTAAGAAACCTCCCCAAATTTTCCTAGACCTTTCCAAGCAATATGCTAATTAATGGAGTTAAAATACCAAAAACAGTGACATAAACTTGAAAAATACATAACTTGCCATAGAGATAGCCTCTGACTTTGAAAAATTCAGGGAATGTTCCCAAGATCAGATGCTTCAAAATCCCTATGGTCTCATGCCATGGTGAATTGTCTATGCAAATGGAGAATTAAAATACTGAAATAAGTAAATAATTAATTAAAAAAAATACTCATCAAATTAACTCAATTCTTTTTCCACATTATTTTCCTCTGTTCACTGAGCAAGGGGGTATTTTTATTTTATTTTTGTGATTTTTCTTCACAATGTTATGGATTTTTCAATTTTTGTGTATTTAAATAAATAGAAAATAACCTATTTATCTATTTATTCGGCGCGGCGCTGACTCAACCTCGGCGGATCCGAAAGCCCACGCGGCGCGCTCCCATTCGACGCCGCCATCTGACTCAGATGCCACGCGGCCCGCAGTCTCGCTCCATCCTTCTATCCGGCGCGATCTGGACCGTCCACTCGATACACACTCGATCGGACGGCGCCTCATCATCGTCTACGACCGGTGTGTCCCGTGAGCCGTCCACACTAAGACCCTAAGATCTCTCTCATTTCTCAATGGATTTTTGTGTTCTTATAATCTATGGATTCATCTTGAAGAGCCGAACACATCTATACAGTTTACATGCATTGAAATCAACTCAAACGAAATGGAGAATCGTTGGAAGCTCTCGGGGAGAAGGAGTGTCCATACCTTGGTTTAGGAGGTGAGGCCTCAACTGAATGTGCTCGGCACTTTCGTTGGAGTTGGAGGAGCCTGGGGATGAAGCCTCTGGCCCTGTCGAATTGTCTAAGTATAACTTCCACCAAGCCCGATTTTAAAGCTTGGCCGATAGAGAGAATGACTGACCTGGTGAGGGGGCTTCCACTGGGGAACTCCTTCTCTTGGTCCTGTGCAGGTGTGGGTGAGTTTAATTTGATTTTGGTGGAGGTTTGAGAAAAGTCCTATTCTGGCCTGAGAATTGAGCTCCAAAATTGAGCTCAATCAATGGGATTTAGGGCAGGAGAACAGTGGGGATGGATTGCTCTTGGCTAGGGGAAGCTCTGTGAGAAGTTTGGAGGGATTCTGTGAAGGTTGATTTCAGCCAACCTTTTGGCCGAGAGGGGGTGGCTTGTTTAAATAGCCATGGCCAGGGCCTCCCAGGGGGGTTTGATGGCTTGGATCAACTGCTCTGGTGAAGAGAAGAACAGCTGTAGTGGCCATTGGGCATGGGACAACTCAGCTAGTTGAAATTGAATATTTGAATCCATTTAGACTTCTCGGCCATGGTGTTTTATGGTGACCTGGTAGCTGGCCGGCCAGGGTCAGGTCACCATCCTAATCAGGAGGGTCAAGGCTTGAAGTTTGTGGGTTCAATTGGCCAATGCCAAGTGTAAAGAGGTTTGATTTAAGTGGTAAAGGGGAAGGGTCATTTTGGGTTCAAATGGATCAAGTCATGGCTTAGGGCTTGGTGCACCATCCAAAGCTCTAATTTTGGGCTGAGGGAGGTCAGGTGCGTCAGCTTATGAAGAGTGGTGAAGTCCCCATGAAGATTATTTGGACTAGTTTTGGGTTAAGGGGAATCATGGGTAGGGCTAATGACATTTTAAGGAGTGCTTAAAGGATCTCCTCCTTTTGCCATTTAGGGAGTGATGACAAGTCTATGGCTCCTTATGGCTTACATATGGCTTATGCATGGCTCCATTTGGCTTGGAGCCAAGCTTAGTCAATTTCATGGACGTGGGTTTTAAGGATTTTAGATATTTAGGGGTAATTTGGCACATGGCTTAGTTTAGAAAAGTTTAATGATGAATTTGAAACTTAGGGAGTGATTTATATCAAAGGGATGATGAGGTGAAAGTGTCATGTAGGCTTTGGATTGACTTTGGGCCTTTTCAAATCATTTTAGATGGGCTTTTAAAATGGTTTAAGGAAGTGGGCTTTATGTTTTGAAATGGACTTTTGGATGAAAAATTTTGTGAAGGACCATGCCAAATAAATGTTGGGTTTAGTTTAGGGATGTTTCATGAGTGATTTGAAACAAATTTGAGGTGATTTGGAGTTGAATTGGGTTGGACTTGGGACTTTTTTGGTAAAGGGGCCAAAGTGGGTCAAATTGGGCTAACATGGGCTAAGGTTGGGCTAATGTTAGATTTGATGTAAAATTAATATTTAAAAATTTTTATGGGAGTGTTACAAAGAGTTTTCAACTTTTGTTGGGCTTTGATTTTGGGAATTGGGTCCATTTGGGTTCATGGTGCGTTTAGGCCAAAATTGGGGATTTTGGTTTTGGGTTAGGTTTGGGTGGAGTTTGGTTTCAAATTTGGGGCAAATATTGTTAGTTTTTTGTTTGTGGGGATATTAGGAAGGTTTAGGAAAAGATTTGGGGCTAATTGGAGTTGAATTGTGTTAGTTTGGGCTAAGTTTAGGTCATGGGCCAAAATTGGGCTTTAAGCTTCAAATTGGAATTGGATCCAAATGTTCATCAAATTGGTCTTGGATTTGGTCTAAATTGATATTGGGGATATTGAATTGTAGTGTAGAATTGGATTTGATCAACATTGAGGTCAATTGGGTTGATTTAGTTTGACATTGGGCTTACATTGGTTAAAAATGGGCTAAATTGGGGGTTTTGGTAAAAGTGGGCAAAATTGACAAAATTGGCTTATGGTGTAGTTGAACAAAATAAAATTGGGAAGATTTGGGATTTTTTGGAATTTTTTGGGAAGTTTTGGAATTTTTGGATTTTTTGGGTTAAAAGGGTATTTTGGGTATTTGGAGGGTATTGAGGGGTATTTTTGGAAATTTTGGTATACTTGGCTAAGGATGATAAATTTGAATGGTGGGAAATGTTTAGGATTGGTTTCGAGGAATTTTGGGTAATTCAGGTGATTTTGCAAATTTTGGGTAGCTTCAAGAACATTTGGTAGGTTTGGTGGGTGTAGGGTTCCGGGGGTCAAAAGTTGAAATTTTAGGAAATGAAGATTGATCAAGTTTGAGTAGAATGGAATCACTATGTTTGAGCCATGAAGCCATATCAAGCCCATAAGAGCCATGAGAGGACTCATTTGAAGCATTCACTATGTTGTTCCTCACCCTCTCAGCCAAAAGCCTAGGGGTTAAGGTGCATCCATATGAATTACCTACATGAGTCAGGAAGTCAAGCTAGGTATGAATGGTTTTAGGATTTAGATTGTGTGTGAAAGTGTAATGTGTGCAGATTAACCCTCACCAGACCAGGCCACCCAGGGTAGTCCTAAGGCCAAAGAGTCCTATAGGGAACTCATCCTTTAAACCTCCACATTTGATCTTAACCCTCCGAGTGACTTAGGGGTTTACAATCAAACTTATGGGGTTTGCAATGAGTTAAAAGGTGTTTGAATTTCTAAGTGGTGGGTTCCATTTCTAGTCCTCTAATATAGTTAAAGGGAAAGCCTAAGGCTAGATCCTAAGTACTAAGGAGAGAAGAGAAGAGACCTCATCAAAAATGAGGTCAACAGATACATCAACAACAAGTAGATCCACTACCGACAGTCATTATTCAAATTATCAGATAGCTCATAATGTGGAATATAATGCATGCTGATTGTATTCCAGAAAGTTGCATTATGAATATATATGAGGAGGGCGACTGTACCACTTCATATTGGCAATCGGGATTTTGAAAGACCATTTTGCACTCTCTCCCTCATCAACAAATCTTCTATTCTATTCGGAAGAGAAATACAAATTGTGGGCCCTGGAGAATTTCGTGGATCTTTTCAGATTCTGTTACAACGGGGATCAGTTTTCGTCTTGCAAGATAATGGAGTTGATGTCTCAAAACACTGCATACTAATCCCCTGATATTTATACTTACAAATATGATATGAAAATTGGCAACGACACCAAAAACTTGAGCTGCTAGGAATATATGTTTGCCAAAAACTTGACTCCACACCAAATATATATGTGCTAATGGTTTAGATATGAAAATTATGATTTTATAATATGGAATACTACGCAAGTATACATATCGTTTATCAAGTAAATATGACTTTCTGATTAAGCCCCGAGATATCGAACCCACAGGGAAATTTTTAAAATCTTTAAAGGAATCAGAAAATTATCTTTTTACCTTTTTAATGGTTTTTGAAAAGTATGTCTTGATTTTGAAAAGTTTTGAAAATATATGTCTTTTGAAATTTCCTTAATAAAATGTTAAGCAAGAAATTAAAATTATAATAACTAATAATACTGTATGTAAAATATTATTAACTAGAACATCTTTTTCTTTCCTTTTATGAAGTAGTAATATTTATTAAATTATTGTTCTGGAAGTATTTAAATTTGTTTTGACAGATAGAAGCAAATGTGTTCTTTACCCTTACTTGGTTCTATAAAGAACATATGTTAATTTGAAATTTTTATCATTTTGAACACGGTTAGGCAGGGAAGATACCAGTATCTCACTCTAGAGTTCCCTCAATTGCCACCAACTAGGGGCTAACTTCTCATAACAAAACTCAAAACATCAAACCAAATTAAGGGGTTTTAGCCTGTCACTCTAAAATCCTCTAATTTTACACCCGTCCTTAAAAATATCTTCTAATATTATATTCAATTATATGGACTACAATTCTCACCCATATAATTGCATGTGATTCTTACTAACTTTTATTAGACAATACCGCATTGGATATTACATAATCTCAAGAAATTCTACAACTTAACAGGCCAAATTAAAAAGTAAACAAAGTTTTCAGAATCAATCTACACAACTTCTTCCAACTTTTAAACACTTATACTTTCCACAACAATTCTCTATAAATTAATTACTTCTCCATTTAAGAAAGAAAAAGATAAAGTAAACTACTCAGAATGCATTGAGAAAATACAAAAACACATTGATTTGAAATTAAAAACCATATGAAAAATAACAAACGAAAACAAGTATTAATTGAAAAACTAAAAATAAAAACAAAAGTAAACACTTATCTGAAAATTCTCTCCACAAGACTCAGGAAGTTCCTCTGAAGCTTTGAATCTTCGCTAAACTACTCCTCAGAGCAAGTCTCCCAACTCCGAGATTCAGAATACAGACTTCAGACTTCAATAAAAAACTAAACTAAAAGAAAGAAAAGAAGTGGGAAGAATAAGACTTCACTCCGACGCTTTTCTCCTTTCTACTCTCTACTCCTACTCTTAATAAAACTCTCGCAAAATAAAAGTAAAATAATGTAAAAACTTGCAAGTAAAAGAAACCTTCAAAAGGCAAAGGAAGAGCTCCTCTCTATTCTCTACTCCTAATGGAAACTCTCTTCAAAATGCAATAGAAGAGCACCTCTCTACTCTCTACACCTAATGGAAACTCTCTTCAAAATGCAATAGAAGAGCCCCCCAATCTTTCCTAAGACTCTCTTTAAATAGTAAACCAAAAGGTGCCTTGGTGTCTCTTCAAAATGTGTTCAGATTCGATGTATCTACCAAGGAACGCACCCCTTCATTCAAACTTGCCGCCCGAAGGAAGTTATGGACGTTACCGCCAAGAGTTGCATCCCATCCCCATTGAAATTGGCTCCAAATCCATTTGAATCTCGATTTTTAATTGTGGCGGCTAAGTGCCGGCCCAGCGGCGCTTAGCCGCCAATGCTAAATTTTTGATTTTTCATTTTTTTGCTCCAAATTTGATCCAATTTTGCTCCTTTCATCATGACCATCCATTTTAATCATACGTGCAAGAAAAATACAAAATACCTTCCATTAAAGTGCAATATCATTTAAAATAGGTATAAAAATGCACATTAAAATATTATATATTTTAGGTGTATCACGTACCGAGAGTGAGTCGACAACGCATATCGATAACATTAAGAAGAATGCTCCCTAAAAAACGTCCTAAGGGATATCGACCAATACCAGAACTGGAAGTGATACAACCCTTGGAGCTGCCATGACCTCATGATTGTTTAAACACCTAGGACATATTCTACAAACTATGTTTCAGAGTGTTAGAAATTTTGTGGTAGGTCTAACAGTATCTGAGAACTTTGACATAGTAGTTTACAGTGTGTAAGCGTGTTTTGTATAATACATAATGTACCGTGAACTTTTGATACCTATGTACATTATTGGAAATGGAATAAAATCTTGTGAGATATTTCCATGTTAACTGTAATACATCGTCAGGTCCACAAATGCCAAAATGAACTAAAAATGACATGATGAATAACTTTTGAGAACTGATATGAGAATTATCATTCGACCTGTATAGGTGAAATCCCCAGCAAATATCCTCAGCAAATATCTTAGTGAGTTGGCTACTCTCACTAGTTATTGGATATAAGTTCTTTCCTAACACGAAAATCATGGCTTTTCTCTAACTAAATATCGATATTGACAATTCGAGAAATAGAATATGACATCCATTTTCTCTCTCTGGTTATTGGATGTAAGTCCTTTCCTGACACGGAAATCATGGCTTTCCTCTAACTAAATATCGGCATTGACATTTCAAGAAATGGAATATGACATCTATTTTCTCTCTCTAGTTATTGGATGTAAGTCCTTTCCTGACACAAAAATCATAGCTTTCCTCTAACTAAATATCAACATTGACTTTTCGAGAAATGGAAAATGACATTCATTTTCTCTCTCCAATTATTGGATGTAAGTCCTTTCCTGACACAGAAATCATGGCTTTCCTCTAACTAAATATCGACATTGAAATTTCGAGAAATGGAATATGACATCCATTTTCTCTCTCAAGTTATTGGATGTAAGTCCTTTCCTGACACTAAAATCATGGCTTTCCTCTAACTAAACATCGACATTGACATTTTGAGAAATGGAATATGACATCCATTTTTTCTCTTTAGTTATTGGATGTAAGTCCTTTCCTGATAAGGAAATCATGACATTCCTCTGACTAATATCGACATTTCGAGAAATGGAATATGACATCCATTTTTTCTCTCTTGTTATTAGATGTAAGTCCTTTCCTGACAAGGAAATCATGGCTTTCCTCTAGCTAAATATCGACATTGACATTTTGAGATATGGAATATGACATCCATTTTCTCACTCCAGTTATTGGATGTAAGTCCTTTCCTAACAAAGAAATCATGGCTTTCCTTTAACTAAATATTGACATTAACATTTCGAGAAATGGAATATGACATCCATTTTCTCTCTCCGGTTATTGGATGTAAGTCCTTTCCTGACACGAAAATCATGGCTTTCCTCTAACTAAATATCAACATTGACATTTCGAAAAATGGAATATGACATCCATTTTCTCTCTCCGGTTATTGGATATAAGTCCCTTTCTAGACACGAAAAGGACGTTCCTTCTCAGATCCGACATATAAGGCAACTGACATTCCTTAAGAACGATTTGACACCCACTCCTTTCCTGATAATTATGAGACATTTTTTCAGACCACTTCGGTCAACGCCAATACGTGCAGCATAATTATGCAGTATTCCACACATATTGGGGGCCTTCTGTTGACCTCATTTTTATAATAGGTCAACCTTTTGACCTAAAAAGTTAACTTTGGTCAAAATGGTCAATCCTGACCCAATGATCAACTCAGTTGACCCAATAGGTCAACCTTTTGACCTAAAAAGTCAACTTTGGTCAAAATTATCAATCCTGACCCAATGACCAACCCTGTTGACCCAATAGGTCAACCTTTTCACCTAAAAAGTCAACTTTGGTCAAAATGGTCAACCGTGACCCAATGACCAACCCTGTTGACCCAATAGGTCAACATTTATCCTAAAAAGTCAACTTTGGTCAAAATGGTCAATTCTGACCCAATGACCAACCCTATTGATCCAATAGGTCAATCTTTTGACCTAAAAAGTTAACTTTGGTCAAAATGGTCAATTCTGACCCAATGACCAACCTTGTTGACCCAATAGAACAAAGTTTTGACTTAAAAAGTCATCTTTGGTCAAAATAGTCAATCCTAACCCAATGACCAACCATGTTGACCTAATAGGTTAACCCTTAGACTTAAAAGTCAATTTTAGTCAAAATGATCAATTTTTGACTAAATAACCAATCATTGACCCAATGACCTGTTTAAGATCCCAAAATTAATCAAATAATTAAATTCAAAATTATTTTGATTAATTAAATTAAATTGACTAATAATTTAATTTTCAATATTTTAATTAATTAAATGATATGATTAATTAAAATGAAAATTAAATTAAAAGTCATAAAAAGACAAAATGCACCAAAATGAAATAAAAATGACAAAAATTAATCAAATAATTAATTTCAAAATTATTTTGATTAATTAATTGGCTAATGATTTAATTTTTAAAATTTTAATTAATGACATAATTAATTAAAATGAAAAATTAAATAAAATTCATAAAATTATAAAATGCACAAATTAATTAAAAATAATGGAATTAATTAAATAATTAATTCCAAAATTATTTTTGATTAATTAATTGACCAATAATTTAATTATCATATTTTAATTAATGACATAATTAATTAAGATGAAAATTAAATTGAAAAAGTCATGAAATGAGACAAAATTCAATTTTAATGGCATGAAAATTTATCAAATAATTAATTTGGAATTATTTCTAATTAATAATTGATTAATAAAATAATTTCCAACATTTAATAAATGAGATAATTAACTAAAATGGAAATTAAATTAAGAAGGGTATTAAATATAATTTTAAACCTATGACATTATGGTTTTCTTCCTTCTCTAAAATAAAAGTTTTTTCTGAAAGAAATGGAGCACTATTTTTGTTAATTACATAATGCAGTTAAGTTCCATATTGAGTGGAAATCTTAAATAAAATTTTTATCAAACTTTGTCAGGGCCTTGTTTGTTTGTGCTGTTTGGCTTCAAACGAATGAAATTAAGGGAGGTAAGAAAATTAGTAAAAATATAAATATATGTATATCTACTTAAATGATAAAGAGAATTGAATTCATCCAGCCGTTCAGTTATGAAAAATTCAATGAAAATAATTATTTGCACTTATATTTTGAATTGAAAAGGTTCTAACCTATAGAATTTAATAGGTTATGACATAAGAAATTAATTTAAAAATTATTTCACAAAAAAAAATTTTCTTTTATAGTAATCTGTATATGAAGATTTTTCTGTAATAATTTTATGCACAAAATTATGTTCTAAAAATTTGAAAGATTTTCGTCGACGAAAACTAATAGGTAGCAATAGAGGAGCATAAAGCTTTCATTATTTCAAGCTACAAAACATCCATCATAATAGTTTATTTATATAAGGAGAACATTTGAAAGTTTTTAAACATAAAACATATTTAGAGTTTCATGTTTAGGTAGGATGAGGTGAGGACATATTTGAGTTCATTGAAATAATCCTTATGGCTTATAAGTTCGACAAAATCATAAAAGGGGCTAATAATCTCTTCCCTTTGTTCTTGAGTACCTCCGCATTTGGATCTTGTTGTTCTCCATTGTTTATTCTCTAGAAGCCATCATTTGGACTAGCAATGGTCGCTAGAGTCCTCTTTGGGCTTTAGCTGAAAAGAATAAGATGGATATATACTATTATATAAGCTATATGTAATTGTATTTATAATTTTGCAAGTAAACTCACCTATATATGGAGCACTGCGGAAAAGTTTGGTAACAATTTAATCGATAAATAATTTTGCTTTTTATGATTTATTATGTGACAGTTAATAATGGTCAAAACGCATAGATTGTACATGTCGGCAGTGACTTTCTCCATACACCTGAAAGTAAGATTAAACTTTCACCTCTTTTTCATGCAACTCATAATTCTCATAATTTTATATCTGTGCAAGAACTCACACAAGATAAAAAGTATTGAGTTATCTTTTATGCTAACAATTTATACATTCAGGAGCTAGCAACCTAAAAATTCTCCTTATTAGAACTACTGATCAAGGCTCATACTCGATTACATCTCACTGCAAGATCAAAATCTGTACAATTTGGCATCAAAGACTAGGCCACCCTCACAAGAGAGTCATTTGAATAATCTGTCACTCAAACATGACATCTTAAGAATCCTAATCTTCTTACTTATGGACTCACTATCTTTAAAACAAAAGTAAAAAACTACATTTTTCTTGTAGCTATAACATATAACATTTTAGAATTCTTCCGTCAAGATAGTTGGGGACCTATTAGTCCTACTCCAAACAAGGCTGCAAACTTTATGTAACTTTTTTAATGCTTTTTTAATTTTTATTGGTGCATACCTCTAAGGCACAAATCTAAAACCACTTATTTTTATTTCTCCAAGAAAAATGTTAAAAATCACTTTCACGAAAGGTTGAGGATAATACGTCACAAGTACTTAAAACTTCTTTATAAGATCAAGGTACCAAATATCAAAAAAATTGACCTTGCTGAAAAAAGGACATTTAGTTGAAATATTAAAACTCTTCTTAACACAACTCATCTTCCAATAAAACTTCTAATGAATGCAGTTCAAATATCTATCACTTAATTCAAAGACGTCCCTCTCCCACTACTCATAATAGGCCTCCGTTTCAATTATTACAAAATAGTAAACTGGAGTATCAATATCTTTAAACTTTTGTGTTTCTATGTTTTCCTAGGCAACTTTAGCATATCTCTCACAAGCTATCACTGTTGGCACCTTCTTTTGATGTTCCACTTGTGGGACATTCATTTAAACCTATGAGACTATACTCCATTCATGTGTAGTATCCCATAGATAAGAGATATTCTTCAAAACTCTTTGATGCACTACTAGGACGCAAAGACAGAGGTCTGCAAGGGAAAACACATGGATGGTCATGCCTGACGCCCCTACTCCATGGAACAGGCACACCAGCACCCAAATATAGAGGGCTCAAAAAACCATCACCGAGTGTTTGCCACCATCTGCACCCCCACCCACGAACATGTGTTATACTGGAGACCTCACTCTGCCATACTGCTGACCTTGCTTTGAACCTGGTAGGGACTGGCACCCCCATAATAGGATACTAGCACCATTATGTCAAGCCATTTCTATCTTATGGTTTGGGGGACTATATTGGTTGAATCAAGCCACTTGAGACCAATTTTAGATTTAAAACATTGGAGAATGACTCATAACAATTTGTTGACCTCATTTTTGATGAGGTCTTCTCTTCTCCTTTTAGTACTTAGGATCTAGCCTTAGGCTTTTCCTTTGACTATCTTAGAAGACTAGAAATGGATCCTACCCCTTTAGAATCTCAACCACTTCTTAACTCCCTGCAAACCCCACAAGCTTGATTGTAAACCCCTAATCACCTAGAGGGTTGAGATCAAATGTGGAGGTTTAAAGGATGAGTTCCCTATAGGACTATTTGGCCTTAGGATCACCCTGGGTGGCCTGGTCTGGTGAGGGCTGACTTACACATACACTACACTCTCACACACACATTCCAAATCCTAAAACCATTCATACCTAGCTTGACTTCCTGACTCATGTAGGTAATTCATATGGATGTATCTTAACCCCTAAGCCCTCGACTAAGAGGGTTAGGAACAACATAATGAATGCCTCAAATGAGTCCTCTCATGGCTTCTATGGGCTTAATATGGCTTCATGGCTCAACTAAAATGATTCCATTTCACTCACACTGGCTCAATCTTTATTTTTCCAAAATTTCAATTTTTGACCCCCGGGGCCCCGGACCTTCCAAACCTACTAAAAGCCCTTAGAACTACCCTAAACCACCAAAATTTCCAAATCACCCAAGACTTTTCCAAAATTAACCTTGAACATTTCCCCACCAATCAAATTGATCATTTACAGCGAAAAATACCAAAATTTGGACCCAAACCCTACTCAAATTCAACCCAAACCCAAATTCCCTTAAATGGGCCTACACCCAAACCTAACCCAAATAGGCCCAAATCCCAAACTCAAAACCCAACCAAAGTTGAAACCTCTTTGAAACACTCTCATAAACATTTCTTAATGTTAAATTTACATCAATTTCAAAATTAGCCCAACCTTAGCCCAAGTTAGTCCATTTTGACCTATTTTGACCCTATCACTAAAGAGACTCAATTTAGACCCAATTCAATGCCAAATCACCTCAAGTTTGATCCAAATCACTCATGACACATCCTTAAACTAAACCCAACATTTATTTGGCATGGCCCTTTGCAAAATTTTCATCTAAAAGCCCACTTCCAAAAGACATTCAAAAGCCCATTCCTAACCAAACTCAAAAGCCCAAACCCATCCTAAAGCCCACATTACAATCTCATCTCATCCTCACTTAATTAAAATCATTCCTAAGTCCTAAATCAGCAATCAAACCTTTCTAAACAAAGACATATGAAAAACCATCCAAATTTTACACCAAAATACCAAAATTCCTTAAACCCTTTTCCATGAAACCAAGCCAACTTTTCCCAAGCCATATAAGAGCCATGAAGCCATCCTTAAGCCCCATGTGAAGCCATGAGGGGTTTGACATGTGACCAAGCTATTAATGGAAAAAGGAGGGCCCCCTTTCCTAATCCTTCATTAAGCTTTTTTAGCCATATCTATGTCACACACTAAGGCCCCGTTTGGAACCCGCTTTTTGGCCTGCGGCGCGGCACCGCGCCGCAATTTAACGCGACGCGGCAGGATGTTGCCAGAGATTCGCGGTGCGTCACCGTGAATCTGATCGAAAGCCGGCCGCGGGATAAACCCCGCGGCCCCAAATTATAACCCGCTTTTTCCTATCGTTGCCCTCGCTCGCCCGTGCTCCCGTGACTGAGCCCCCGATCTCCTTTACCCTAGATCTTCTCGCGAGAACTGCAGCTGTTCTCCAAGGAGATTCAAATCGAAGGTCGCATACCTCCGATCTAACTGGTATCCTTCTCTTTCGAGGCTCCGTCCCCCTCTCCCTCCCCCTTGCTCGTTCCTTCCTAGAACATATTTCGTTATTTTTATGGTAGCTGGTCCCTTTGCACTATTTTTACGGTAGTTGGTCCCTTTGCACTATTTTAATGGTAGCTTTCTCTATTCTATGGTATGGGGCTCGGTTTTAAGTTTTTTGGGTCTTGCAGCTAGCCCCATTGCACTATTTTTTTATTGGTTTTCATTTTTTCTGTGGAACTGTGAAGTGCTGTGCATTGCATTCTGTGGAACTATGAAGTGCTGTGCATTGCATTCTGTGGAATTGTGAAGTGCAGTGCATTTTGTGGAACTGTGAAGTGCTGTGCATTGTGTCGAATTGTGAAGTGTAGTGCATTGTGTAGTGAAGTGCAGTGCAGTTTGCAGTGAAAAAAATGGGATTGTGTGTGTTGAATTGTGCAGTGCAGTGTGTTAAATTGTGTGTGTGTGTGTTGGAATTGTGCAGTGCAGTGCATTGTGTGTGCGTTGAAATTGTGAAGTGAAGTGAAGTGCAGTGCAGTGTGTTAAATGTAGTACACTGTGTGTGATGAATTGTGTGTGTGTGTTGGAATTGTGCGGTGCAGTGCATTGTGTGTGTGGAATTGTGATTTGCAGTGCATTGTGTGTGTTTAATTGTGAAGTGTAGTTAAGTGCGAGTGCATTGTGTGTGTGGCATTGTGTTGAATTGTGAAGTGTAGTGCATTGTGTAGTGAAGTGCGGTGCGGTTTGCGATGAAAAAAATGGGAATTGTGAAGTGAAGTGTTGTGCATTGTGTGTGCGGAATTGTGTGTGTTGAATTGGGTGTGTGTGTTGGAATTGTGTGTTTAATTGGGCGTGTGTGTTGGAATTGTGTGGTGCAGTGCATTGAAGTGTAGTGAAGTCCAGTGCATTATGTGAACTGTGAAGTGCAGTGTATTGTGTAGTGAAGTGCAGTGCAGTTTGTAGTGCAGTGCAGTTTGTAGTGTGCAGTTTGTAGTGTAGTGCAGTGCAGTTTGCAGTGTGTGAACTGTGAAGTGTAGTGTATTGTGTGGGCTGTTGTTGACCTCACTTTTGATGAGGTCTTCTCTTCTTCTCTTTAGTACTTAGGATCTAGCCTTAGGCTTTTCCTTTGACTATCCTAGAGGATTAGAATTGGGACCCACCACTTAGAAATTCAAACCACTTCTTAACTCCCTGCAAACTCCACAAACTTGATTGTAGACCCCTAATCACCTAGAGGGTTGAGATCGAATGTGGAAGTTTAAAAGATGAGTTCTATAGGACTCTATGGCCTTAGGGCCGCTTACAGGTGGCTCGGTGCAGTGAAGGGGCTGACTTACACACACACTACACCTATACACTACACTTTCACACACCTCCTAAAAACACATCCATACCCGACTTGACCTCCGACTCATGCAGGTGGTTCACATGGATGGTCCTTAACCCTAAGCCCTTGGTAAGAGGGTTAGGAACAACATAGTGGATGCCTCAAATGAGTCCCTTCGAAATGTTTAACCCCACTTAAATGGATTAATTAAGTCACACAACCAAAATTAAATTTTAAAAATTCATAACTCACAAAATACTTTTAAAAAATTCACAAAAATGGTTTTGGAGCTTCTCTGATATTAGAGGGCAAGAAAAATTAAAATTGTAATTTTTAAAAAAAGTTGATTTTTATCATTATTTTAATATTTTTAATAATTAAAAATAATAAAAATCATAAAAATATCAAAAATCACCAAAATGTCACATTTTGAATTCTAATCACTTAGGAACAAACCAAATATTTTTTTTAAGTCCCTAGGATAAGATATTGAATTTTAAAGGCTTAATGTAATTTTTAATATTAAAAAATGTATTTTCCAATCTTTTCACTAAAATAATTCTAATAAATCAAAGAAAAATCAGAAAAAATATAAAATTTATTTCTCTGCACTCCTTGAGGTCAGAGAGATTTAATAAAAATATAAAATCCATTTTTCAACTTTAATTTTATTTTAAAATTAATTAATACGCCAAAACTCAAAATAATTCTAATAAATAAAATATAATTCAAAAAATAACCAAAATTGTCCAAATGGTGCTCTAGTCATTAGGAACATCCCATAATTTTCTTAAGGATAGAAACATTTCCTTGTTCATGTTATTGAATTTTCCTTGAAAACCCCTTTATTTTCCATTAAAAATAATTACATAAATAAATTAAATACGAATATGAATCCCATTTTCTCCTCTAATGTCTTAATTTATGTGAGTGAGGTTACATAAAAATTTTAAGTTCATTTGAGCTTAATTTAGTGAGTTATAGGGTATTAAGCTTGAAGGGCAAAAGGGTAATTAAAAATTTCAACCCTTAATTAAAATTTAGGATTAATCGAAAAGGGAGATTAAAATATTTGATTTTAAACTGATTTTGGATGATTGAAACTTAAATGATTGAGGGTAGAAACCTACTAACCATTTCAAATATAATTAAAATAAAACTTTAATTAATTAATTAATTGAAATTTTGGAAGAATAATAGAAATTGGAATTATTAGAGTAGGGATATTATTAAGAGGATATTTATTCTTTAATTAAAAAATCCCTAAATAAATCACTTCAATAATACTTGATTCTTACTTAAAAAAATTAAAATAATAATCCAAATTAAATTAAAATTAAAATTAAATTAAATTAAATTAAATTAAAATTAAAATTAAATTAAAAATTAAAATTAAATTAAAATTAAATTAAAATTAAATTAAATTAAATTAAATTAAATTAAATTAAAATTGAATTAAAATTAGAATTAAATTAAATTAAAATTAAATTAAATTAAATCAAATTAAATTAACTTAAATTAAATTAAATTAAAATCAAATCGGAAATTAAATTAAAATTAAAATTAAAATTAAATTGAATTAAAATTAAATTGAATTAAATTAAATTAAAATCATTTAACAACAAGCACAAATGAAATCATTAAGAATTAAATCTAAAATAACTTGAACACTATTCCGAACTTAAAAAGCTAATTTTTTATAATTAAGTCGAAATTAAAATTAAATCATTAAGTTTAAATCGTTAAAATACTTAATAAGTTGATTTGCCCTTTTAAAGCTCTTATTATTATAAATCTTAAATGAGGTATCAAGTGAAGTGTTACTTTGCTTATAGGATATTCAAATGTCCTAGTTCACTGACGAAGCAAAAACTTAAACTCTGGATGATTAATTCACTTGTATAATTAAATTCTCTTGGACTTAAAACGATCACAGAGGTATTGAAAAGATGTTTAAGACTCGTCTTAAGCACTTCCTCAATATGGGATGTTATAAGAACAATTGAACCTAGTGTTCTTTGGTGAAGAAAATCATCCTTTAAGCTTAAATACAAAGAACTTCTAGACGTCGCCAAGATGACTAAGTATAGGATTAAACTTGGTAGACAACCAAAACCTTTCCCTTAGCTTTACCTAGGTACTTGTTGAAACATTAAAATGTCTTAACATGTGTTTTAAGTGCAGCTTGGGATGATGGGAAGACCCTCCAGGTACGCTTTTATTTTATTGCAATTTACTTACATGCCTTTGTACTTTACTTTTCTTACATGATAAACAATTGTTGCATGAAAACCAAAACCTTTAGGATAGTCCCTGAACTGAAACCAAAACTAAATTAAAAGTAATTACAAGATAAAAATCACATACAACATTCCAAAATATAAAAACGCTTAAAACTTTAATCACGAACGGAACAACGAGCGCTTCTGATCACTGACTAAATTAAAATGTATCGTTGAATGGTCGGGAATACCTCGGATGATGTAACCCACGTGTTGCTAACGGGATTTCCCACGATCTAAATAAAAGTGTGGAACTCATTCAGTTGAGTTTAGCAAATTCATCTGGATTAAGTGAATTTAATGAAAATAATGGTCTTAGGGATGCGGGTAGTGGGATCTTTAATCGGTTACGTTTAGCAATGCTAAGATTTGTTTTAATTAAAATATTAAAAACACTTTGGATTTTAGATTTTCTCATCGCCTTCTCTCATCTCCTGATTTATGACTTCTAAAACTAAACCTCTGCGACGACAAGAAGCTTGGAGCATAGTGGGCGGCACGACCGTAAATATCAATGAAAACCCGAATTATGACCAAAACCTTTCACAAGTTTTAAACAACCAAGCCATGGGATTTCGAGGTAGTTTGCTCAATTCACAACATAAATCCTCAACCATTTTTATTAGGCATTTGCGTAATCATATTATGTAATTTAAGCACAACAGTCTTGTAGGATTAGAGGTAGTTGTTTGGTACGACGCTAAGCCACAACATCATCGAGTACATTTTGTATGATCGTATAACACGAATATATGTCCAAAATAATTAAAATTGACGGGATAAATACTAAATAATTCTTCCTAAAATTGAAGCCAAACAATAGGATAGTTTGAGAAATTGCCAAGATTCTTCTTGGAACCTCAGCTTCTCCTACTTCTCCTTCTTTGGATTCTTAAAATAAATTGTTCCAAATTTGATCCTTTCCCTATTGAAATTTCCGAAACTTAAATCCTTTGAAAAGCTTAAACTTTGGAATTGTGACAAAACCATAGTCATTATCGAGAGTTTTCTTAAATGATTCTTTGTTATTTAAGATGTAATTAACTATGAGGGCTTGCCCTTATAGGGAACTTTAAGAACCGAGTAATATAAACCCTGTTTAATTTCTTTATATTAAAACGGGGAACTTGTCGGCTTATAAAATTGGTTCGCCGACCGACGGATGTCACAAATCTTAGTTTGCCAATCGAGCCCCATCGTCGAAGCGGTGTGTATTCTTGGGGATAGATACACGGTTTGTGATGTCGTGCTCATTTATATAAACTATTTGGGATGGGAGATCTATTTTATATTTCATATCTTAAAATTTTCAAACTCAAAATCATTTTTAAAATCAAATACTACTTTCTAAATTATGTATATATTTAAATTAAATTTAAAATCTAAAAAATTTGCCGACAACTTCTATAGGCGATCCCTTTGCAAAACACATAACCTCAAAATATGCCGACAGTCCGCTAGAGAATTGTCTCTTCTTGGGATTAAGAAAAATGTCACGTCGAATTTGCGAGTAATTTCGAGTGTAACGAGAATGTTGTTTAATTTGAGGTTTTGAAGTCTTATATTTGCCGGCGATTTGATTGATAATCGGCTGGGAGTCTCCATAGATATCGATGTTTTAATTTCCATTAATATCGTTAATTCTAGACCGATTATGAGCGCTTCATATTTAGCTTCATTATTTGTGCATGGTTCGGTCGGATAGGAAAAATGCATCATCATTTTGTACGGAGTAATGAAAATTAATCCTAGTCCGGCTTTACTGTGATATGTTCAATACATTTGTCTTTGTCTTTCCATGCGGATGATGCTCCGTCAAAATAGAGTTCCCATCGTTGCACGTTGGAATTTTTTATTTACGATATTTGTTCATCGGAGGTAAATCATGATTAAGAGGTGATTCGAGTTGGAATTGGATGTCTTTCTTAAGAAATACGCAGTGTTGTCCTTTGACCGCACGTAACGATACAAATGTTATGTCAAATTGAAGTAAGATCATTGCCCATCTTTCTAATCTCCTAGAAAGTGTCGGTCGTGTTATTAAATATTGTAATGGGTTAACTCTTGAAATAAGAGTTACTTTATGAGAAAGCATATAATGTCTTAGTTTTTGAACTCTGAAGATCAAGGCTAAACAATGCTTCTCAATTGTCGGGTATTTTATTTATGTCGAAACTAAACAGCGTCTTAAATAGTATAATGCATTTTCTTTTCCCTCGTCGTTTACTTGTCTTGTGAGCTCGAGGGAATTGTCAATATTGCGGTGTAAAGGATTAGAGGTCTTCTAATATAGGGACGCTAAGACGGGAGTGGTTGTCGGATATTGTTTGATGTTTTTTCAAAGGTGTCTTTGGCATTTTCACCCCACACAAATTTGGTATCCTTTCTAGTAAAGGCGGTGGTGACATGCGATATATTTTGGAAATGAAACGTCGTATATATCTTTTAATTTTCCTTGAAAGGATCTCGATTGGGTTAGATTTTAGGAGGAGACATATTTAGGATGGCTTGATTTTAAGAGATCAATTTACATCCCGATGTCGAACTACAAATCCTAAAAATTTTCTTGAAGTGACACCGAAAGCGTACTTTAAGGAATTCATTTTAAGATTGTATTGTTGCGATCGTTCAGACAATTCTCAAATCGTATATATGATCATCTTTTGGTTTCTTTTTATTGTATTAGGATACGTCCACATAACATTCGACTTAGTGTATTAATTCATTGAAGATCCGTGTCATGGATCTTTGATAGGTTACACCGGCATTTTAGTCCGAATGCATAACCTTATAACGATATATCCCATGGGTGTTCGGAAAGCTGTATTTGCTTCGTTCTCTCAAAACATTTTTATTTGGTTATATCCTGATGATCCATCCATAAAAGAGAACATTGCATGTTTTGATGCTATATCAACCATTAATTCAGGAATTGGTAAAGGAAATTCATCTTTTGGACATGCTTTGTTCGAGTCACACAAAATCTATACGGACTCTTATCTTGTCCATTTTCTTGCAACGCTTACATTGGCTAACCATGTCGGATAATTCTCTTCTCGTATGAAGTTAGGTTCTATCAATTTCTTGACTTCTGCAATTACTTGTTGCTCTATTTCAACACGCATCCTTCTCGGAGCTTGTTTAACAGGGATTTTGATTTGATTTATCCCAAGTTTATGGACTACGACTTCTAGAGATAAACCGATCATCTCGTCATCGTCAAAGAGAAAAGCAGTCTTTATATTACATCAATAATTGAGTTATGTCTTTTGCTTCCTCGTCATTAAGAAATGAACCTTTAATAAAGTTGGTTTTGGATTTTCATCGGTTCAAAATTTATTTCTTTTAGTTCATCGGTGTCGATTTTATTTCTTCTTCCAATTACGGAGGAGCATCTTGATTGAATGATTAGATAATAGTTAGAATCATATTCTCCGCGGCAATGAACGAGAATTATGTCATCTAATGAGTCTAGAGTGTCGAAATCCAATACCTTCTTTGGTGTTAGAATTTCGTTTATTATTATTCCACATTTGTTCGATGAAATGTGGTTGTTTTAAGGCCATTGTTTGAGCATTAAACTATTTTGAATAGAGATTTTTGTACCCGAGGAGAATACAACTCGAAAAGAAATTATCATTGATTGTGGAAAATTTAATCATACATTTTTACATCATTTTTAGTACAAGAAAGAGTAGACGATGCAAACTTAATTGGCTTTTTGTCTTCATTACATACTTCTTTGACTATTATATTCTCGATCTTAGCGAGTGGAGATTGAAGTCGGAGTCGTAGAATGTATATAATGATTGATTTTTGTCATACATAAATTGAGTGTTTTCTTGTCTTCTTCTTCTAGAGATAATGTTTGAGCTGAGGTTCCTTGAAAACCGTAGATGTTGTTTCTTCTTCAAAATCCCGGTGGATTTTGAACTTGATGGTTTCTTCTTTATGACGATTGGATCTTCCTTCCCTCATCCCACCGTTCTCGTCCTCGACCTCGAGTTTGAGTTGACGGGAATTAGTTCTTCTTGTCTTTATTGAAGAAGAATGATCATTTTCATTTATTTTCTTTTCTTTGTTCTTTCTTCCACATCCACCATTGTTTTTTTGGAAGACATTGTTTTATTTATAGGAACATAATATCACGCATCTTCATGTATACCGATTTCATGGATTGAAAACGGTTGCGGATCTCATTTTATAATACGACATTCTTGTTTTTGTAGATATTTTATACAATGATGTAGTGAAGAAGGAACCATTTTATACTCGTATATGTGGTACGCAAGTAAGGCATTAAAGGGTATACAGATCGATAATATGAAATTTTCTTGTTGTTGCCAAGTCGGCTATTTTTAAGGATAATGTTATTGATCCGAGAGTTCGTTCTCATATCGATTAAATCCTTGTAACATCATCGTATCCCTTGATAGTTGAGGCATCAATGTCTGAAGTATGCAAGAGTTCTCGGAATTCATATTGTTGATTAGGCTTTGGGTGATAAGAACTCTTGAAAGTATTGTATCGTTTATGTTCTTGTAATATATAGTGGATGAGCATGTTCAGTTGTTGAAGCAACAAGTCATTGTCGGAGAAGGTAATCTTCGTTGACTCCGCTGTCGTTAGCTTCATTTTGGGTAACCTTGCTTGAGAGTTGAGTTAAGCGGATATACGGATGCGAAAAGAGCCTTTATTAATGATTCTCTCATTTCTTTGGAAAGTATGAGAGCGTCGTAGATGCTTAACTTCGTGGGTAATTTTTCGAATGAGTTAGTACGTTATAATCCACTTTGTTATGAAGATCATCCTTATTTCTTTCAGGAAGTTGGGGATGTGTTGGAGGAATGATCTTGTCCGATGTAATTATTTGTTTTTCTTTGTCTTGTGGAGTGTCGGCGTATTTTTAGATTTAATTTAAATAAATAATTTGAAAAGTAATATTTGATTTTGAAAATAATTTTAAATTTGAAAATTTTAAGATATGAAATCAAACTAATCTCACATCCCGAATAGTTTATATGCTTGAGCACCGCATCCACCGAGCCATGTATCTATCTAGGAAGAATAGACACATTGCTTGATGATGGGGCTCGATTAAATAAACTAGAGATTTGTGACATCCATCTGATACGAACCAATTTTATAAGCCGACAAATTCCACTGTTTAATATGAAAACATTAAACGGGGTTTATATTCAGGTTCTTAAGAATTCCACTATGAAATGAAACATAGTTAATTACATCTTAAGTGACGAGGGAATCACACTAAGAAAACTCTCGATAATAATCAATAGTTCTGCTCTCGAAAATTTCAAGGTTTAAGTTTTTGATGGATTGAGTTTTGGAATTTTGATTGGGAATGGATCAAATTTAGAGCTTTTATTTTGGGAATTCAAAGGAAGAAAGGTAGGAGAAATCACGGATTCGAAGCGAACTTCGGTAATTTCCCGACTATCACATTGTTTGGCTTGAATTTAGGAAGGTCCTAATGTTTATTTAATATTTTGATCTTGCCGATTTTAATTAGTTAGGACTTATATTTGTATGACAAAAATCATACAAATAGCCTTGAAGATATGAGGGTTTATGTCGTACTTGGCTTATTTGCCTCGGAGTCTAGGCTTGGTTAGGGCTTAATTTACATGACATGATCATGCAAATGCACAACGAAGAGTTGGTTATGTTGCACTAGGCGAACTACCTCGAAGTCTATGGCTTGGTTATTTAGTTCTAAGGAAAGTTTTGCGCAGTAGACTCGGGTTTGCGTGACGATGGCGTCTTTTGCCCACCATGCTCACGAGCTCCTTGTTGTTGTAGTGGTTTAATTTTAGAAATCATAAATCGGGAGGTGAGAAAAGTGTTCGGGTTTAGAGAAAATCTTAAAATCCGGGTGTTTTTAATATTTAATTAAACGAATCTTAAAGTTGATTATAACAACACTAGGTTAAGATCCCATGGTTCCATCCTTCGGCATCGTTATTTTTATCGGATTCACTTAGTCCAGATGAATTTCTTAAGCTGTTGAATGAGTTCCACACTTTCATTTAGGCAGTGGGAAATCCGGGTGTAACCAACGTAGGTTACATCATGCGAGGTATTCAGATCATCCAACCAGACGTTTTAATTTAGTTATAGTTGTAGTTTTTGTTGTTCTGTTTGTGATTAAATTTTGAGTTGTTTTATATTTTGAAATGTTGTGGTGAATTTTATCTTGTAATGACTTTTAATTTAGTTTTGGTTTCAGTTTTAGGGACTATCCTAAGGTGTAGGTTTTTCGTACGACGAGTTGTTTATCATGCGAGAAAAGTAAGTGCGATGCGATTAAATAAATTGCGGTAAAGTAAATTGCGATAAAATAAAAAAGCGTCTGGAGAATTAACCCGTCATCCCATTGCACTTAAAACACGTTTAGAATATTTAAACATTTAAAGTAAGTTCCTAGGTAAAAGGCTAAGGGAAGGGTTATGGTTTTCTACGAAAGGTCTAAATCCATGGCTGAGTAAATCTCTATGGTCTAGGTTCTTGTATTTTGGTTTAAAAGACGATTTTCTTCATCGAAGAACAACAAGTTCAATTGTTCTTATAAATATCATCATATTGAGGAAGTGCTTAAGGCGAATCTTAAACATCTTTTGATATTTCTAGGTTGTTTTAAGTCGAATGAATTTAATTATACAAAATGAATTAATCGTCGGGAGTTTAAGTTTTGTTATCTTGCTTTCGATTAATGGGGCGTTTAGATATCTTTATAAATTGAAGTAATGCTTATTTAACACTCCTTTTTAAGAGTTAGCATCGCATTTTCGAGAGGCGAATGGATGTTAATTAGTTGTAATTTAATTTTTAGTTAATGGATTTAAGTTTGGAATAGTGTTCAAGTTGTTTTAGATTTGTTTTGAATTTCTTTATGTCTTAAGTAATGGTATATTTAATTCGATTTAATTTAATTTAACTTAATTTAATTTAATGTGGTTTTAATTTAATTTAATTTAATTTAAGTTAATTTAATATAATATGCTTTAGCTTAATTTAATTCAATTTGATTTAATTTAATTTGATTTAGTTTTAATTTAATTTAATTTAATTTTAATTTAATTTAATTTAATTTAATTTAATTTAATTTAATGTAATTTAATTTAATTTTAATTTTAATTTAATTTTAACTTAATTTAATGTAATTTAATTTAATTTTAATTTAATTTAATGTATTTAATTTAATTTAATTTAATTTAATTTAATTTAATTTAATATGTTTTAATTTAATATGTTTAATTTAATTTAATTTAATTTAATTTAATTCGATTTAATATTTTATTTTAAAAGGGTTTGCTTTAAATAATTTAACCTTAACTTAATTAAATGATTAAAGTCTTTTAGCACTTTAAATCTTAAACTTGGATTATCATTTTAATTAGGAATTAAATATTATTGGGATGATTAATTTAGGGATTCTAGAATTAAGAGCAAACTTCTTCCTAATATCCCCCATTTTTGTAATTCGATCTTATTATTCTTAAATTTAATTAATTATTTTAATTAAATTTCATTTCAATTATTGTTGAATTGTTTAATAGGTTTCTACCCTTTAATTATTTAAATTTCAAATCATCCAAATCAGATTAAGATCAAATATTTTACCTTTTCATTTTATTAAGCCTAAAGTTTTTAATTAAGGGTTAAAATTTTAATTATAGTTTTAGCATGAGCTTAATAATTTCATAACTCACTAAATTGAGCTCGAATAAATTTGAAATTTTTATGTGACTTCTTTCATATGTCAATAAATACATTGAGAAGAAAATGTGATTTTTCTGTATTTAATTTATTTATGTAATTATTTTGGTGGAAAATAAGGATTTCAGGAAAATTTAATATTATGACCAATTAAAAATTTCTGTCCTTAGGAAAATTATGGGACATTCCTAATGACCAGAGGACCACTTGGACCAATTTTGGTGATTTTTTGAATTATATTATTTTTATTGAAATTATTTTGAATTTTGGAGTATTAATTAATTTAAAAATAAAATAAAGTTTGAAAAATGAATTTTATATTTTTCAAAATCTACCTTGATATCAGGGAAATCAGAGAATCAATTCGACTTCTCTAAGTGCTACCGCTTCTGCCTACTTGCAAAAATAATCAGTAGCTGCTAGAATAAACCAATGTCCCTTAGATGATGGAGAATCTATAGGACCCACTATATCGGTACCCCAACATTCAAATGGCCAAGATGAAATAGTTGCGTGTAGGACATTTGGAGGCTGGTGTAAAACTATCCCATGTATCTGACATTGATGACATTTCTTTGCAATGTCAAGACAATCGGCCATCATTGTGGGCCAATAATAACCCATTCTTTTTATTTTCATTTTCATTTTGGGTCCAGATTGATGTGCGCCACATAAACATAAATGGACCTCCTTAACGATCTCTTGAGCTTCGACTTAGTTTAAACAACTTAACCACATTTGGTCAAAAGATCGTTTATAGAGAATATCATTAATTAGAGCATATGATAATGCTCTCTGTTTGATTTGGTTGGCAATAGATATGTTTTCAGGTAGTTTTCTAGTTTGTAAATATTGAATGATTGGCTGTCGCCAATCATCCTTTTCATCATTTATTGTCATTGTCATATTTTCACTGATTTTATGCAGATTATCCATATCAATTTGAGAAAGAATTTGTCGTCCGTTTATAGAAATCGCTATGTCGTCTTCTTTTGGACAGGCAAACTCCTTTGCAAGTTTTGCCAAAGCGTCGGCTAGAGAACTGTCGCGTCTTGGGATTAAGAAAAATATCACGTCAGGAATTTGCTGAAGTAATTTTAGAGAGTAACGAGAATACTGTTCAAGTCGAGGTTTCAAAGTCTTATATTTTCCCGCGATTTGATTGATAATCAGATCGGAGTCTCCGTAGATATTGATGTTTTTAATTTCCATTAATATCGTTAATTCTAGATCGGTTATGAGCGCTTATATTCAGCTTCATTATTTGTGCATGGTTTAGTCAGATGATAGGAAAAAGGCATCATCATTTTGTCTGGAGTAATGAAAATTAATCCTACTCCAGCTTTGCCTGGTATGATTGTCTGTTTGTCTTTGTCTTTACATGCAGATGATGCTCCGTCAAAATAGAGTTCCCATCGTTGCACGTTGGAATTTTTTATTTCTGATATTTGTTCATCAGGTAAATCATCATTAAGAGGTGATCCAGTTGGATTTGGATGTGCTGCTAAGAAATTTGCCAGTATTTGTCCTTTGACAGCACGTAACGGTACAAATGTTATGTCAAATTGAAGTAAAATCATTGCCCATCTTGCTAATCTCCCAGAAAGTGCCGGTCGTGTTATTAAATATTGTAATGGGTTAACTCTTGAAGTAAGAGTTACTTTATGAGAAAGCATATAATGCCTTAGTTTTTGAACTGCGAAAATCAAGGCTAAACAATGCTTCTCATTTGTCGGGTATTTTATTTCTATCAAAACTAAACAGCGGCTTAAATAGTATAATGCATTTTCTTTTCCCTTGTCATTTACTTGTGCTAATAGAGCTCCAAGGGAATTGTACAACGTTGCGGTGTAAAGGATTAGAGGTCTTCCTAATACAGGGGCAGCTAAGACAGGAGGGGCTGTCAGATATTGTTTGATGTTTTCATAGGCATGCCGGCATTTTTCATCCCACACAAATTTGGTATCCTTTCTAGTAAGTGCGGTGAGAGGTTGACATCTACCCGATAGATTGGAAATGAAACGTCGTATATAAGCTAATTTTCCTTGAAAGGATCTCAATTGGGTTAGATTTTTAGGAGGAGGCATATTTAGGATAGCTTCAATTTTGGGAGGATCAATTTCTATCCCACGATGTCGAACTACAAATCCTTAAAATTTTTCTGAAGTGACACCGAAGGCGCACTTTAAGGGATTCATTTTAAGATTGTATTGTCGCAGTCGTTCAAAGACAATTCTCAAATCATATATATGATCATCTTTTTGTTTACTGTTGACAACCAAATTGTCCACATAACATTCGACTTGATTATGTATTAATTCATCGAAGATCCGTGTCATGGCTCTTTGATAGGTTGCACCGACATTTTTTAGTCCAAATGGCATAACCTTGTAATATATATCCCCATGGGTGTTCGAAAAGTCTGTATTTGCTTCGTCCTCCGAAAACATTTTTATTTGGTTATATCCTGATGATCCATCCATAAAGGAGAATATTGCATGTTTTGATGCTATATCAACCATTAACTCAGGAATTGGTAAAGGAAATTCATCTTTTGGACATGCTTTGTTCAAATACCTGAAATCTATACAGACTCTTATATGTCCATTTTTCTTTTTAACTCGCACCACATTGGCTAACCATGTTGGATAATTCTCTTCTTGTATGAAGTCAGCTTCTATCAATTTCTTGACTTCTGCAATGACTTGTTGCTCTATTTCAACACACATCCTTCTCGGAGCTTGTTTAATAAGAATTGTGATTCGATTTATCCCAAGTTTATGGACTACGACTTCTGGAGATAAACTAGGCATCTCGTCATAAGTCCAAGCAAAACAGTCTTTATATTCTATCAACAATTGAGTTATGTCTTTTGCTTCCTCCTCATTAAGGAATGAACTAATAAAAGTTGGTTTTGGATTTTCATCAGTTCCTAAATTTATTTCTTTTAGTTCATCAATTGTCGATTTAATTTCTTCTTCCAGTTTTGGAGGGGCATCTTCAATTGCAAGATCAGATAATAATTCGGAATCATATTCTCCAGTGACGGCCAGACAGAATTCTATGTCATCTAATGGTCCAAGAGTGCCAAATCCAATACCTTCTTTGGAATTAGAATTTCGTTTATTATTATTCCACATTTGTTCAATGAAATGTGGTTGTTTTAAAGACCATCGTTTGAGCATTAAACTATTTTGAATAAATTTTTGTGCCCAAGGAGAATACAACTCAAAAAGAATTTTCATTGATTGTGGAAGATTTTCATCTTCCATTTTTACATCATTGTTAGTACCAGAAGAAGTAGAGCCATGTCTAAATTTAATTGGATTTTTGTCGTCATTACATACTTCTTTGACTATTAGATTCTCAATCTTAGCAGTGGAGATTGGAGTCAGAGTCATAGAATGTATATAATGATTGATTTTGTCATACATAGATTCAAATTGTTTTTCTTTGTCTTCTTCTTCTAAAGATATTTTGAACTGAGGTTCCTTCAAAACCATAGATGTTGTTTCTTCTTCAGAATCCAGGTGGATTTTGAACTTCAGTGGTTTCTTTACTGTGACATTTGCATCTTCCTTCCCTCGTCCTCGTCCTCGTCCTCGACCTCGAGTTTGAGTTTGACGGGAATTAGTTCTTCTTGTCTTTATTGAAGAAGAATGATCCTTTACATTTATTTTCTTTTCTTTGTTCTTTTCTTCCACATCCACCATTGTTTCATTGGAAGACATTCTTTTATTTATAGGAGCATAATATGCTGCATCTTCATGTATACCGATTTCATGGATTGAAAACGGTTGCAAATCTCCTATAATACGACATTCTTGCCCTTTTCGTAGATATTTTATACATTGATGTAGTGAAGAAGGAACCATTTTATACTCATGTAGCCATGGTCTGCCAAGTAAGGCATTAAAAGAGGTTTCTGAATCAATAATATGAAATTTTTCTATTGTTGCCAAGTCGGCTATTTTTAAGAGTAATGTTATTGATCCAAGAGCTCGTTCTCCTTGCTGATTAA
Source organism: Papilionanthe hookeriana x Papilionanthe teres (assembly GCA_022702705.1). Lineage (NCBI taxonomy): Eukaryota > Viridiplantae > Streptophyta > Magnoliopsida > Asparagales > Orchidaceae > Papilionanthe > Papilionanthe hookeriana x Papilionanthe teres. Next base: position 122,854,490 of record CM040425.1, read on the forward strand.
ATCCTCGTAACATCATCATATCCCTTGATAGTTGAGAGGCATCAATGACTAAGTATGCAAGAGTTCTCAAATTCATAATGTTGATTGAAGCACCTGGGTCAATAAAAACTCTTGAAAGTATTGCATCGTTTATGTTCACTGTAATATATAGTGGACGATTGTGTTCAGTTGTTCCGAGCAACAAGTCATTGTCAGAGAAGGTAATCGTCGATGATTCCTCTATTGGGTAAACTTCATTCTAGGTAATACTAGCAAGTTGAGTTAAGCATATATTTGGATCTGAAAGAGCCTTTATTAATGATTCTCTCATTTCTTTGGAAATTAGGAGAGCGTCATAGATGCTTAACTTCGCAAGTAATTTTCTTAAATGAGCTAGTACGTTATAATCCACTTTGTTATGAAGATCATCCTTATTTCTTTCAGGAAGTTAGGGATGTGTTGGAGGAATGATCTTGTCCGATGTAATTATTTGTTTTTCTTTTTCTTGTGGAGTCATCCTAGGAGGTAAAATTTTTCCACTTCTCAAATTGATTTCAACTATTTCTTCAAGTTGATTATCCGACTCTTTTGTCTCCGAATCTGAGGATTTCAATTCAATGGAAATCGGAGTTCCTTGTAGTTGAAGTGTAGCGATGTCATTTTCATTTTCATCATTGTCAGATTTTTCATTTGTATTTTCATTATTTTAGTTGTTTTTGGCCTGATCATATACGATTTGAGTATCGTCTATAGGGTTAGAATTCAAATGATTATTTTCAGAAGCATCGCCCAAAATAGACAAAATATAAGCAAAACTAGGATTGTTATTATTCGTGATAGTAAAAAGGAAGTCATACAAAATTATCGGTTTGAGGATTTTTCATCTTTCACCCGACATAACTATCCTAGTACAAGAGGAAAATGAACTAGAAGGTACAAAAGGAGTTGCAGCCCCTATACTTGGAAGACCTCTGGTCTTTTTTGGTTCCCTGTTTTTCTTTTTCTTTTTTTTTCTTGGGAGACTTTTTGATTTGATATTTAGCAAAGATTTATTTAGAAGTGCTATCCTTGTTTCCAGGACTAAGCTTTTCTACCGAAATCATATTGACCGAACCTTTTTCAGGTTCTTTCAAATATTTATTCGGGATTACTATATTTCCATTTTTAAAGTTACGCTCCAACTATTCATTGAAGGCAAAACATTCTTCAATTTTATGTCCAAGCATTCTGTGATAAGGACAATAATTAGGGTTGTTTTTCATGTCGATTTCTGCCGGCCTTTTAGCTTCTGGTAGCTTAAATTCGGGTATTTTAAGCAGACTACGAAATATTTTGCTAACGGCTTCAATTTTGAATGGATATTCTTTATTCATTATTTCAGCCATTGTTTTCTTTTCTATTGGTACTGGAATCGATTGTTGAAGTTGTAGTTGAGGTGATGTTTGTGATGTTGACGGATTATATCGTTGTTGTTTCTTTTGTTCTGGTTGAATCTGCATCACCTGTTTACCTTTTTCTATAACATTTCCAGGTTTCTTTTCAAATGTTTTGACAGTTTTTGTCTTTTCAGTTTTCTCTGTTATACTCATTTGTTTTGCTTCTTCTTAGAGATTAGCAGCTTTACTGAGTAATTTTTCAAATGTCTTTATTGTGAATCCTTTGAGCATAAATTCTATAGGACCATGAATATTTTTAAGCAATATTCCAACAGCGTGTTGCTCTTGTAGTTGTGGCTCACATTTCATGTTGAGATTTCTCCAGCGTAAAATATAATCCAATAAACTTTCTCCTGGTTTTTGTTTTTCTACCACCAAGTCACCAACTGTGGTGTGATGTTGTGCTCCTGCAAAACGTTGAATAAAGAGGCTTTCAAGTTCCACAAAAGTTTTGACAGATCCATTGAGGAGTTCTGCATACAAATCGAAGGCAACTCCTGTAAGACTGTTAACAAAATGTCGAAATAAGAGAGCATCACTTCCTCTAGCATTACAGTAGCTTGCTCTAAAATGTCCTAAATGTTTTCGGGGATTACCCATTCCATCAAACATTTTAAAGACAGGAGGAACAAAACCTTTAGGATATTGAACGAAATCAAATTCCTCTAGGTATGGTCTACCCTTTGGAGCTAATGCTTCAGCTTTCACCTAAGCCATTGTTTCTTTGAATTTTTGTTCCACAAGTTGTGTAATATCCTTTTCTAGAATTCCACTATGAGGGAAATTCCTTTTCTTTTGGGTGCTTTCCTCAACATCTATCGGTTCTCCTTTATCTTCCGGAATATGAATAGCCTCTGGTCTGATGATTTCAATAGCTGGAGAAGGATTCGTTGGTGGATTTTGTAAAGTTTCTACCAACTCTTCCATTCTTTGCTCAAGACGACTAATTTGTTCATCTCGTTGTCATATAACTGCTCGTAATTCATTTGTTGCCTCCTCTTCAACTGATTCTCGTGCTAAGGAAGTAGATCGTGTTTATACCATATTAACACTAGCAACATTTTCATTAGAACTATCGGAAGTATCTTTCTTTATTTGCTCTGAAAGTTGTTTAATATCATTTTTTAATTTCTTCAATCTTTCTTCAAATGATTTTGTAGAACGTTTTTTGCAAGTTTCTTCTTGTGAACTATTTGCAGGAGTGTTGGTGGTATCTGAATTCCTTTCGGACGATTTTCGTCTCCATACGTTATTTTTAAGTACAGAACGAGAATTTCCAGATGGTGTATCGTAACCTGTGTAAACACAATTTGGTTTTTGTAGCATTTGGACCAGATCTGACATCTTAGCAGCTGTATCTTCTGCTCCTGACATCAATTCATCATATCCAGCTTTGTCATTTGTGACTACCACGTATTTTATTCTAGGACCCAGTAAGAATTTTACTGGCACTCAAACACAATGTTTATCAGTTGGGGACTGATAGCCAATTTCTTGATAGTTAAGATTCTCCATTGCTAAAATTCTCTTTTTCGTGGTGTTGGAGACTGTACAACCCATTTTGTTTAATAATTTAGATAGTGAACATCTATCTTTTCATGTTAAACTTTTAAACACTGAATATATAGCACGAATTGAAGGAGAGTTTTTAGGTTGAAAGGAATTATCAGTGTATTAAACAGGAATTGGAATATATTGATTCTCTTCTAAAAAGGAAGGATTTCCAAAAATGTTCTGTTGAAATTCAGGTGTTTCAAAATTATCATTTTCGTCCCACCTTTTCTTTCTTTTGAATGAAGGAGTTTTATGAATATTCTTTGAACAAGATCCAACTTCATACATAAATGATGGTGAAACATCATCTTCCTTATAGATTTGTTTTCCTTTCCTATCAACTTGTCTTTTCATTTCCTCGAAGGTATAAGGTTCTTCAAGTATATACTCTAGTGGATCTTCTGTAAAATTTAGAAATTCTTGATAAGGTTGCAGGTCAAATTCTTCAAAAGATTGTATATCAGTATGATATGGATTATCTAATGTAAATTCTGTTTCACTAAATAATCCATAATCATTTTGATAAAAGGAAGGATCTTCCTCTATTGGTATGTTGAAGTCTTGAAAATAAGAAAAAATTGAATTCGGAGAATCCATTGCAAATATTTTTCTGAAATTTCAAGAAAAATGAATATTATTGACTTATTTATAAACTGGGAATTTATTTTAAAATTTGAAATGAAAACAAATGATGACAAAAAATGAGAAGAAAGATCAATCCCCAGCGGAGTCGCCAAAAATCTCTTGGTGAAGATGAAAAGAAAGGGGTGGATGTCAATGTTGAGGAGTTGCCATTTTGTCTAATATTAGCCTAATTTTATCCCTATAAATCCTATGAAGGATTTGAAGAATTTAGGACTAATAGTAGAAAAGGATATTTATGATAATCCTTATATGAGAATATTCTAGAATAATATATCTTAGAATTTTCATATAAAGAAAATCATGAAAAACCTAGAGATTTCTATCGTAGGTTCTTTTAGATCTCCTATAGAAGCAAGCTTCTATAGTTAATTACATCTTAAACAATTTTTAATTGTTCAAGAAAACTTTTGATTAATGTCGATCATTCGTTTTCTAAAATTTTATTTTTAAGGAGAGATGTACCCACTATCACTCCTAAATGTCATGTCATATTTATCATTTTTTTTGTTTAGTTTTCCATGTTGTTGTTTTGTTTTGTTGAAAATATTATGATTGGTGACTATCCTAAAAGTTTTGGTTTTGTTTTCCATGTTGTTGTTTTGTTTTGTTGAAAATGTTATGTTTGGTGACTATCCTAAAAGTTTTGGTTTTGTTTTCCATGCCGTCCTGCAAAACAGAGTTAGCACACCCTATAACATGCAAAGGAAACCTAAACGAAACTTGTCTTCATTCTACAAAGAAAAACATTCTCAGAAATAGTGTTACATTCATTATCTCAGAATTTTGTAGGATGTTTTGATTTTGAATGTCAGTTTTTTTTAAATCATATCAATTAATGTCAAATGTCATTTGGAATATTCGATTGATTTAGATGTTTGTCAAATTTTGTTAATTTTATGTCAAATTTTATTTGAAATGTCAATTTTATGTCGATTATGTCAATTCATGTTTGCAATATCAAATTTATGTCGATTTTGTCAATTAAGTGCTTGGAATGTCAAATTTATGTTGATTTAGTTGATTAGATGTTCGAAGTGTCAAATTTACGTCAGTTTAGTTTGATGAGATGTTTGAAATATCAAATTTATGTTGATTTTGAGTTTATGTTTGTCTGAACTTATGTTAGAAGGTTGAAAGTAAGATTTAATTTTAATTGAATTAACTTGGGTTCATGTCTAGTTGAACCTAAGTTAAATTCAATGTTGATTAAATCTAATTAACTTGAGTTCATGTCTGTTTGAACTTAAGTTAGAAGGTTTGATTTAGAATAGACTTAATTAAGTTTTAAGCCTTGTTTAAACATGACTTAAAGGTTAATTAAGTCTAATAAATTAGACTTAATTAGAATTGCAGACCATTTAAGTCCTCTTTAGGTAAGGCTTAAGTTTTAATTAAGTCTAATTTGGTTTAGCTGATGTTTATTTAAATATTAAGTCTACTTAATCACGGTTTGCTAAGTTAAAACTTAATTAATTAAGGTTTAATAATTTAATTAAAGTTGAATTAAGTTCAATATGAGTTGAACTCAAATTAGGATTTAATTTAAGTTATGTTAGGTTCAAGTTAGGTTGATTCTTGACTTAAGGTCTACTTAAGTTCAATACGGGTTGAACTTAAATTAATGTTTGAGTTTTGGATTAAGTTAGATCTAGGTCAGGCTGAACTTAGGTTTAAAGTTGACTTAAGTTCAATATGGATTGCACTTAAGTTATGGTTTTGAGTTTGGTTAAGTTAGGTTCAAGTTAAATTGAACCTAGACTTAAAGTTGACTTAGGTTCAACATGGGTCAAACTTATGTTAAGGTTTGATTTAAGTTCAAGTTAATTTCAAGTTAGGTTGAACCTAGACTTAAGATTGACTTAAGTTTGATGTGGGTTGAACTTAAGTTTAGGTTAACTTGAGTTAAGTTAGGTTCAATATGGGTTGAACCTAAAGTTTAGGTTAACTTGAGTTTAAGTTAAGTTGGACCAAAGTTTGGTTAAATTTAGGTTAAATTCAATATGGATTGAACCTAAGGTTTTAGGTTAACTTGAGTTCAAGTTTGGTTGGACTCAAGTTTGGTTAAGTTTAAGTTAAGTTAGGTTCAATGTGGGTTGACCTAAGGTTTTAGGTTAGCTTGAGTTCAAGTTAGGTTGGACTCAAGTTTGGTTAAGTTTAAGTAAAGTTAGGTTAAATGTGGGTTGAACCTAAAATTTAGGGATTAATTAAACATAATTTAGTTATGTTTAATTAAGGTTAATGGATTACTTAAACCCATTATAAATAGAGCTTAAGGATTAATCCGATTAGACTTAATTTGAGTTTAGAGGTTGCTTAAGCCTAGTTTAAGTGAAGCTTAGGGGTTAATCAAGTCTAATTAGATTAGACTTCATTAGGGTTTAGAGGTTACTTAAGCCTAATTTAAGTAATGATTAAGGGTTAATCAAGTCAAATAAGATTAGACTTAATTAATGTTTATGGTGTTAAACCTAATGTGATTAAGGTTTAATAAGGTTTAATGGGGTCTGATTGATGTCTTAGACATAATTGTGGTTTAATAATTTAAACTTAATATGATTAAGGTTGAACTTGGTTCAATTAGGTCTAATTGGTGTCTTAGACCTAATTAGGGTTTATTAAGTTAAACATAATATGATTAAGGTTTAACTTGGTTCAATTAGGTCTAGTTGGTGTCTTAGACCTAATTGGGGTATATTAAATTAAACTTAAAGTGGTTAAGATCTAACTTGGTTAAATTAGGTCTAATTGATGTCTTAGGCTTATTTAGGGTTTATTAAGTTAAACCTAATGTGGTTAGGGTCTAACTTGGTTTAATTAGGTCTAATTGGTGTCTTAGGCCTAATTAGGGTTTATTAAGTTAAACCTAATGTGGTTAGGGTCTAACTTGGTTTAATTAGGTCTAATTCATGTCTTAGGCCTAATTAGGGTTTATTAAGTTAAACCTAATGTGGTTAAGATCTAACTTGGTTTAATTAGGTCTAATTGGTGTCTTAGGGCTAATTAGGGTTTTATTAAGTCTAATTTGTCATTTTAAACTTACTCATGGTTTAATTAGTTATGCTTAATAAGATTAAGGTTTAACTTTAATTAAGTAGGCTTAAATGGTGTCTTAAACCTAATGAGAATTTATTAAGTCTAACTTGTCATTTTAGACTTAATTGAAGTTTGTCATAAATCTAGTATGGACTACACTCATTTTAAACTTAGACTATTAAAGAAAATAGGCTAAGTTATAAAAAGATGATTTTTAGGATTAAATTTATTAATTAATAATGAATATTAATCCTAAATTTTGAAATATCATTTAAAATTATTTAATGACTTAAAAATTATTTTCCTAGAGGTTATTTTCTCGTTACCCTAAAATTTCTAGTCATTTTCAAATTTATTTTCCTTAATTTCTAATTTTTATAATTATTTTTATAAATAATTACAAAGTAGCTTAGAAATTAAAGAAGAATATCCTAATGACTTTTTCTGTCCTTAGGAAAATTAGGAGATGTGTCATAATAGGAGGATAATTCTGTGAAAATTTCATAATTTTTGGAATTATAATTAATTTTTAATAATTAAATTACCTCAGAGAGTAATTAATTATTTAAAAATTAAATATTGATAATAAAATTATGATTTTGTTCTCATAATTTTCCTCTCTTCAAGAGCTTTCCAGAGGTATTTTTATTTTATTTTTGTGACCTCTGGATAAAAAGATATTAATATATTAATTCCATAAAATCGGCCGAGCGACGCGTGTCCTCGTACGCGTGGAAGAGAGGGAAGATCCCGTGCTCGGATCCGAAAAGCGTACACCAGATGGCACGATCAGCGCGGTCCGTTCCAAAACACGGGAACGGACGGCGGAGATAAATCCCTTATTAATTCGAAAAAATTCCGAACCTTTAAACTTCAAACATTAATATCTCACTCATTTCTCAACAAAATTGAGTGATTTTTGAACCTATGGAATCATCTAAACATGTAGAATGTATCCATACGGTGATGATACATTTCCGGGCTAGTATAACCCATTATATTTTAAAAACATGAATTATTTTGGGAAAAATAATTCCATACCTTGGCCACGAGTGTATCAAGCTTGATCAGACCTTATGGTTCGCTTCTAGGACTCCCAAGGAAGATCTTTGCTTCTTCAATTTAGTTTTAAACTTAGATTTGGAGGAGAATTTTTAGAAAGTGGCTAATTTGGGCTGGTTTTGGATTTTGATCAAATTGGCCTGATTGGACTAACCCTATTGCTTGAGTTTGGTTGGGATAGATTGCTAAGGTTCTTGGGAAGAATTTTTGTGTTCGGGACCAAGTGGTTTGAGCGTACCTATGGGTCTCTACCAATTTTTTTTCTTCTTCTATGAGGGTTCGGGTATGGGGTTTTTATAGCCATGGAGAGGTCATGGCTGGCTTTAACTTGTTTCCATTCACTTGGGGAAGGCTTTAACTCTCCTATTATTATTTTAGTATAGTTTTTAGGCTAGGGTAATGATAGGCCTAGCCTAGGCCTCATAGGTTTAACTATGGTGAGGATTTGGAGTTGGTCTCTTGTCTTGCCCCCATTGGGTCCATTGTGAGGTGGATTTGGCTGGGCAAATCATGTTGAATCCACCTCCCCTAGATGGAATTCAAGGTGATTTGCTCTATTTGAGGAAATGGTGACACATAAGCCCCTTACTCATCTCATGCAAGCCTTAACCATGATGGCTCTTAACCAAGGTGTGGGATGGGTTAGCTTCTTGTCTCCCCCCATTGGGTGGTCTAACAGGTGAAGGATGAGTCATGAGAGTGAGCCCTCCCCTTTCCAACATCTCATTTAAGGTTTGGATGATAAGGTGACACATATTTTTCTCATGCAAAATTCTTAAAATTTGGTTATAACCATGGTTAAGTAAGTTACTCATGTGAGTTTAATTGGTGTCTAATTTTTATTGGTGAGTTAATGAGGATGACCCACCTCAAATTTTAATTTCAAGAGAGGATGACACCTCATTTTCTTTAATGATTATTTTATTTAACCATGGTTTATAGGTTATTTTAATGTATTAACCTACACTTAATAAGTCTCATGAGTCATGAATAATCCATGGATGAGGTCATTTATGATGTAATAAAGAGATTTGGAATTTTTTTAAAAATCATGGTTTCATGGGTTAAAATTCCATTTTATGCCCTTTTTAATTTTAATTTTCATTTTAATTAATTATGTCATTAATTAAAAATTTGAAAATTATTCTATTAATAAATAATTTCAAAATAATTATTTGATTAAATTTCATGTCATTAAATTTTGTCTCATTTTATGTCTTTTAGTTATACTTTTTTTTAAACTAATTATTTAATTAGTTAAAATATTAGAAATTATATTATTGGTTGATTAATTAATCAAAATAATATTGGGGTAATTATTTGATTAATTTTTATGTCATTTTGGATTTGAAATTGAATTTGATGTCCTTTTAATTTATTTTTTTTTAATTAATTATGTCATTAATTAAAAAAAATTTAAAAAAATTAAATCATTAGTCATATAATTAATTAAAATAATTTTGAAATTAATTATTTGATTAAATTTGTCATTTTTATTTCATTTTGGTGTATTTTATCATTTTATGATTTTTAATTTAATTTTCATTTTAATTAATTCTGTCATTAATTAAAATATTGAAAATTAAATTATTAGTCAATTTAATTAATCAAAATAATTTTAAAGTTAATTATTTGATTAATTCTTGACATTTTGGGGTATTAATCATGTCATTAGGTTAATAATTGATTATTTAGTTAAAAATTAGCCAGAGTTGACCCTTTGGGCAAAAAGTTTGACCTATGGGGTCAACAGGGTTGACCATTAGGTCTAGATTGATCATTTTGACCAAAGTTGACCTTTTAGGTCAAAAGGGTGACCTATTAGGTCAACAGGATTGATCATTGGGTTTGGTTTGACCATTTTGACCAAAGTTGACTTTTTAGGTCAAAGGGGTGACCTATTGGGTCAACAGGGTTGGTCATTGGGTCTGGTTTGACCATTTTGATCAAAGTTGTCTTTTAAGGTCAAAATGGTGACCTATTGGGTCAACAGGGTTAGTCATTGAGTCTGATTTGACCATTTTGACAAAAGTTGACTTTTTAAGTCAAAGGGGTGACCTATTGGGTTTGGTAATTCGGTTTGGTTTGACCATTTTGACCAAAGTTGACTTTTCAGGTCAAAAGGGTGACCTATTGGGTCAACAGGGTTGGTCATTGGGTCTGGTTTGACCATTTTGACCAAAGTTGACTTTTTAGGTCGAAAGAGTGACCTAAACGAGGTTGATCATTGGATCCGGATTGACCATTTTGACCAAAGTTGACTTTTTAGGTCAAAAGGGTGACCTATTGGGTCAACGGGGTTGGTCATTAGATTACGGTTTGACCATTTTGACTAAAGTTGACTTTTAGGTCAAAAGGGTGACTTATTGGGTCAACAGGGTTGCTCATTGGGTCTGGTTTGACCATTTTGACCAAAGTTGACTTTTTAGGTTAAATGGGTGACCTATTGGGTCAACAGGGTTGGTCATTGGGTCTGGTTTGACCATTTTGACCAAAGTTGACTTTTAGGTCAAAAGGTATTAACTCATTAAAAATGAGGTCAAAATTAATTTGAGTTGATGTCGATGCATGTTAGCCGTATGGATGTGTAGCTCTAGGCAAGACGAACATGTAGGAGAAAAACGCTTGCGATTTGGATAACTATAGGTCGAGATCTTAGGGTTTTAGTGTGGACGGCTCTCAGCACACACCAGTCGTAGACAATGACAGGGAACCGTCGGATCGCGCGTGTATCGAATGGACGATCCAGATCGAGCCTGACGAGGAGATGGAGCGAGACCGCGGGCCGCGTGGCATCCCAGTTAGATGGCAGCGTCGAATAGGAGCGTAACGCGTGGGCCTTCGGAGCTGCCGAGGTTGACACGGCGCTGACTGAGTTAAGTAGGAAATTAGGTATTTTCTGATTTATTTAAATACCCAGAACTTTAAAAATCCATATCTTTGTGTAAAAAAATCACAAAAATAAAATAAAAATACTCTCTTGCTCAGTGAACAGAGGAGAACAATGTGGAAAAAGAATTAAGTTAATTTGATGAGTAATTTATTTTTAATTAATTATTTACTGATTTTAGTGTTTTAATTCTCCACTCACACACACAATTCACCATGACATGAGACCATAGGGCTTTTGTAGCCTCTATTCTTGGGAACATTCCTTGAATTTTCCAAGGTCAGAGGCAATCTCTATGGCAAGTTAATGATTTTTCAAGTTTAAGTGTCTGTTTAGGCATTTTAATTCTGACAATTAGCATGTTGCTTAGAAAATTCTAGAAAAATTTAGGGAGGTATCTAATGACCAGAGGACCTTAGGAAAATTTTGGTTTGGTTTGATTCCTCAAGAATAACTTTAATTGGCCTAATCATTTTAAATTAAATTTTAATTAATTAGGATTAATCACACATTAAAACAACTTAAAAACAAATCTCCACTAACCTTTAGGGTCAGAGGAGTCCCGCATAAAAATTTTAAATCAATTGGAAATGATTTTACCCACTAAATGGATTAATTAATTCACATAACCAAAATTAAACTTTAAAAATTCACAACTCTCAAAATACATCTAAAAAATTCACCAAATTGGTTTTGGGACTTCTCTGATATCAGAGGAGTCTAAAAAAATTAAAATTAGAATTTTTTAAAAATCTTCATTTTTCACCATATTTTAAAATTTTTATAATTAAAAAAATAATAAAAATCACAAAAATATTAAAAATCATAAAAATATCACATTTTGGCTCCTAATCACTTAGGAATAAACCAAATATTTTTCTCAAGTCTATAGGTTGAGATATGGAATTTTTAAAGGCTTAAAACAATTTTTAATATTAAAAAATAAATTTTCCTACATTTTCACTAAATTAATTCTAATAAATCAAAGAAAAATTAGAAAAATATAAAATTTACTTATCTGGACTCCTTGAGGTCAGAGAGACTTAAGAAAAATATAAAATCCATTTTTCAACTTTAATTTTATTTTATAATTAATTAACACTCCAAAACTCAAAATAATTGTAATAAATAAAATAAAATTCAAATAATCACCAAAATTGGTCCAAATGGTCCTCTAGTCAATAGGAATATCCCATAATTTTCCTAAGGACAGAAACCTTACCTTGATCATGTTGTTGAATTTTTATTAAAAACCCATATTTTTCATAAAAAATAAATATATAAATTAAATTAAATTCATAAAAATCACATTTTCTCCTCTAATGTCTTAATTGACATGTGAGTGAAGTGACATAAAAATTTTAAGTTCATTTGAGCTTAATTTGATGAGTTATGAAATGAACATGCTTAAAAGGACATAAAGGTAATTAAAGAATTTTAACCCTAATTAATATTTAGGTTTAATCAAGGGGAGGGTAAAATATTTGATTTTAAAATTTTCAATAAATGATTGAAACCTAGGGATTTAAGGGGTAGACACCATTAATCATCTTGAAAATATTTAAAGTAAATTTTATTTAATTAAACAACTTGAATTTTGGAAGAATAAGTTCAAGTTTGGATTATTAAGATTAGGGATATGATTTAAGAAGATATCAATTCTTTAATTTAAAATCCCTAAATGAATCACTTTAATAATATTCAATTCTTAATCAAACTCAAAAATGATAATTGAAATTAATAATTAAATAATTAAAAGGAAAATAAACCTTAATTAAATCAAAAGCTTAAAACATTAAGTGATTTGATAATCAAATTGAAATAAATTTAAAACATTAAAATTAATTTGAAATCACTTAAAAGAAACAAATCTAAAACAAATTTGAAACATTAAAGAAAATCAAACTTAAGACAATTCATAATTAAAAACATAAAAAAATCAAACCAATTAAAATTGACCTAAAGTGTTACATTTATGTCAAATTAAATTTAAATCATTACAAGTTTAGTTAAATTGAATAATCTAAAAACCTCTTTCAAATCAAACAATTTAAAACACTTAAGAGAAAATCAACTTGAATTTTGAAACTAAATTAAATCATCCTAAATCATTAATTTAACTTTAATCAAAGCGGTTAAATTCTTTAACAAACTGATTTGCCCCCTAAAGGCTTTCATTATTATAACTCCTAAGTAAAGCATTAAATGAAATGTCACTTTACTCATTGGATAATCAAATGTTCAAGTCACGGAGCAAGAGAATAAACTTAACTAAACTTTGGATGATTAATTCACCAGTACAATAAAATTCATTTGGACCCAAAATAATCTCAGACGTATTGAAAAGATTTTTAGGACTCGTCCTAAGCACTTTCTCAATATGATGAGATGTTTTAGAAGAACAACTGAACTTAATTGTCCTTTGATGAAGAAAATCATCCTTAACAAAACACAACAACCCAAACGTCATAGGAATTGACTTGCTATAGGATTAGGACTTTGGTTGACAACCAAAACTTTCCCTTAGCTAGGCGTTTTCTTGCAAATATATAAATGCTTTAATATGTGTTTTAAGTGTAGCTTGGAATGACGGGAAGACCCTCCAGGTACACTTTTATTTTATTGCAATTTACTTACTTGTACTGCACTTTACTTTTCTTGCATGTTAAACAAGATTGACACCCTGCATGAAAACTGATACCTTTAGGATAGCCACAGAACTGAAACCCAAAACTAAATTAAAAATCACAACAAGATAAAATTCACCGCCACAACATTCAAAAGATAAAATAACTCAAAATTTAATCACAAACAGAGCACAAAACTACAACTATAACAAATTTAAAACGTCTTGTTGGATGATCAGGAATACCTCAGATGATGTAACCTACAAGTTGCTAACAGGATTTCCCACGGTCTAAATGAAAGTGTGGAACTTATTCAGTTGAGTTTACCAAATTCATCTGGACTAAGTGAATCTGATAAAAATAACTGTGTCGGAATGATGGAACCGTGGGCTCTTAACCGGTGTTGTTATAATCAACTTTAAGATTCCCCTAATAAAACATTAAAAAAATTTGAACCTTAAGACTTTTCTAAACCAAAACACTCCTCTCATCTCCTGATTTTCACTTTCTAAAACTAAACCTCTGCAACGACAAGGAGCTTGGAGCATAGAGGGCAGCACACCCATCTTCGTCAGCAAAACTGGAATCTACATCAACAAAACCTTTCCTAGTTTTAAATAACCAAGCCATAGGATTTCGAGGTAGTCTGCCTAGTGCAACATAAATCCTCAGCTTTTCGTTAGGCATTTGCATAATCATATTGTGTAAATTAAGCCCTAACCGGTCTTAGGACTCCGAGGTAGTCATTTGGTATGACATAAACTCTCACATCTCCGAGGCTGTTTGTATGATTGTGACATAGGAATATAAGTCCTAATTAACTAAAATTGGCAGGATTACAACATTAAATAAACTCTCAAATTGAAGCTAAACCATAAGATAGTTGGGAAGTCACCGAAGTCCACTTCGGATCCTCAACTTCTCCTACTTCTCTTCCTTTGGACTCCTGAAAATAACTGTTCCAAATTTAATCCATCCCTATTGAAATCTCCAAAATTCAATCATTTGAAAACCTTAAACTTTGAAATTCTTGAGAGCAAAACCACTGATCATTATCAAGAGTTTTCTTAAATGATTCCCGTCATTTAAGATATATTTAACTATAGGGGTTTGCCCTAATAGGGATCTTTAAGAACCTAGGTAATATAAACCCTTCTTAATTTCTATGTATTAAGCAGAGGAACTTGTCGGCTTATAAAATTGGTTCGTAGACCAAACAGATCTCACAAATCTTCTAGATTATGTAATTGAGCCCCATCATCAAGCAGTGTGTCTATTCTTCGGGATAGATACACGGTTTGTGATGTGGTGCTCGTTTATATAAACTATTTGGGATGTGAGATCGGTTTGATTTCATATCTTAAAATTTTCAAACCTAAAGTAATTTTCAAAATCAAATGCTACTTTCCAAATTATATATATATTTAAATTAAATTTAAAATTTAAGATTCGCCAACAACTTCTGTAGGCGACCCCATTTTAAATACACCAAACAAACCTAAAAATATGCCGACAACAACCATCCAAGTGGGGTCCCAAGAGGAGTCAAGAAGTGGCTGAATTGCTAAAGGGTGGGTCCCAATTCTAGTTCTCTAAGATAGTCAAGGAGAAGTCTTATGGCTAGATCCTAAGCACTAAGAGGAAAGAAAAGACCTCACCAAAACCGAGGTCAACAAATGTACCCCCAATAGGTGTGGTGTGCTAACCAAGCACACCGCGCGTATTGTCGTTGACCGAAGAGATCAACAAAACCAACACAGACGTCCAAGTGACACACTGAGAATGAAGCATAGAAAATTCCCACTGGGGAGTATCAGGTAAATCTCTAGGATTGAAGATTCCAGAACACTCGCTGGGGAAAAAGGAGGTGAATTCCAAATCTCAAGATCTGGAGGGATTCAATTTCAAATTCGTTTCAAGTTTTAAGTTTGAGTTTTGAATTGATTTGAGTTTCAATTTTGGTCAAAATTTGAATTAAGATTGATTTCAAGGGTATAAGATGAGAATTGGGACCTAGGTTCCAACCTCAGGAGATAGTCGGAAGTTAAGTACCGACCTCGAAAAAGAGGGAACTGGAAGTTAGGTACCAGCCCCGAAAGGGTGAGAACTGAAAGTTAGGTACCAGTCTCGGAAGAGAGTCAGAAGTTAGGTACCGACCTCGAAAGAGAGGGAACTGGAAGTTAGGTACCAGCCCCGAAAGGGTGAGAACTGGAAGTTAGGTACCAGTCTCGGAAGAGAGGGAACTGGAGATTAGGTACCAGCCACGAAAGGGTGAGAGCTGGAAGTTAGGTACCAGTCTCAAAAGAGAGGGAACTCGAAGTTAGGTACCAGCCTCGAAAGGGTGAGAACTGGAAGTTAGGTACCAGTCTCAGAAGAGAGCCAGAAGTTAGGTACCGACCTCGAAAGAGAGGGAACTGGAAGTTAGGTACCAGCCCTGAAAGGGTGAGAACTGGAAGTTAGCTACCAGTCTCGGAAGAGAGGGAACTGGAAGTCAGGTACCAACCCCGAAAGGGTGAGAACTGGAATTTAGGTACCAGTCTCAAAAGAGAGGGAACTAGAAGTTAGGTACCAGCCCCGAAAGGGTGAGAACTGGAAGTTAGGTACCAGTCTCAGAAGAGAGTCAGAAGTTATGTACCGACCTAGAAGAGACGGAAGCTGGAAGTTAGGTACCGGCCCGAAAGAGTGAGAGCCGGAAGTTAGGTACCGATCTCGGAATAGAGTCGAAGTTAGGTACCGACCTCGAAAGAGAGGAGCCGGAAGTTAGGTACCGGCCCGAAAGGGTGAGAACTGGAAGTTAGGTACTAGTCTCGGAAGAGAGTCGGAAGTTAGGTACCGACCTCGAAAGAGAGGGAACTGGAAGTTAGGTACCAGGCCCGAAAGGGTGAGAACTAGAAGTTAGGTACCAGTCTCAGAAGGGAGTCGGAAGTTCGGTACCGACCTTGAAAGAGAGGGAACTAGAAGTTAGGTACCAGCCCCGAAAGGGTGAGAACTGGATGTTAGGTACCAGTCTCGGAAGAGAGTCGGAAGTTAGGTACCGACCTCGAAAGAGAGGGAACTGGAAGTTAGGTACCAGCCCCGGAAGGGTGAGAACTGGAAGTTAGGTACCAGTCTCGGAAGGTTGACGATTGATTCGTGAAGATTTCAATGCTTAAAACCGTTCTAGGAGATTAGCATGGGGCATGAAAGTGTTTCACGTCCCAAAAGATTTCATCAAAGGTTAAAAGTTTGGCAAAGGAAGTGATTCCATGCCATCAGAACCAAATCGATAATCTCGTGGTTCTGTGTCAATAGATTCAGCGACCTTCTCAAAAAAGGAGAGAAATCGTAGAGAGCCGAAAATATCTCGAGAATAGGCGGAGGTTGGGGATTTCAGATTCGGAGTTTCATTTTCATTGTTCATTTCTCTTAGTGATTTAATTTTATTTTGATTTTCAAGTTTCGTTTTGATTGAAATTTCATTTTAATTTGGATTTTCATTCATTTATTTGGTTTACAATTTGAGGTTTTAGGTTGATTTTCTTTATGTTTCAGTTTCGTGTTTTACTCAAAGTTTGAATTTGAAATTTTCTTTTATTTTATTGTTATTATTTCATTCAAATCGTTCTTCGTTTAACTTTTCTCTAAATCGAGTCAAACTCAGATTTAGTGGCATTTGCAGTCAATTACACAAAACTGAAGGCAAAGTACGACAGTCTTTTTCATTAAAAATGTCAAAGGTATATTAGGTGATTCCATCAAAACATTTCTGATGCCATCTTTCTGAAAGTAGACATTTACAAAATCCATGTATGTCTGAACACAGACTACACTGATATCCTCATGTATTCTGACAAAACTGTCTGTTCGATTCATCCATGTCTGAAAAGTAAACTGCATAGATAGTAACATCACCTTCTAAGCCACTTTTCGGAGGAGAATCCCACGTAAGTGTGCTTTAGAGGTGTGCTACTACTATGTAGCTTACATCTCATAAGGCTGCATGTTTTCTAATTCTGGATCAGGCTGGAAGTAGACCGGAATCTTGCTCTCATTCATCCTCCTGAAAGTGATGGAGACCTTCTTGTAGGGAACTCCCGGTATGCAGTGCTTCGCCACATCTGCACCATTTCCTTGTAGTACGAGAACAGAGCTACTGGTAGAGGTATCTCTACTGGCCCTCGGAATTCTCCGGGGCCGACTATCCGGAGTTCTGTCCCAAACATGATGTTGCATAGGTTGATGAAGGAAACAGTGCAAAAGGGCCTCACAAAATCGTGCTGATCTATGTAAGGTGGAATGTAGTCTCCTTCTGCATAGATGTTGACTATACAGCTGTTTGGAATGCAGTCAGCGGGTAAGACTCGCCAAGCCACCATCCTCTTTATCATCTTCTTAATCAGAACTGGCATTGGATCCACTTCATCGTAACAGAGTATCCTTGGCGGATTATCTTTCTTGTCATCTACGAAGTTGTAACAGCGTCCAAATTGGATTGTAATCCTTCCCTTACCTCTTTTCCATTTCTTAGGCTCGAAGTAAGTCCTGCTGCGTAGTCGTCCTTCACGACCCTGCTTCTTCAGCTCGGAGATGTAGTCCACGATCTCACTTTGCTCCTAGTGAGAGAAGACATTTGTATGCAACTCTAATCCTTCCAGGATATTGACATATCTGCCTCAGATCCTCTGAAAGTATTCAAAATTCTGCTTTCACACCCTCTGGATCATTTCCAACTCGTGCTCTGAAATTATCTGCAACTGTTGGGGTCTAGTGACGTACTATGGGATGTATTGCTCCACACCATCACGCTCTCCTAGAATCATCACTATCTTAGGTACAGGCTCTGTAGTAACCTCCTCTGAAACAACTTCTGCTATGGTGCCCCTAAGGACTGACCTTTTCGGAACAACTTTTGTGGTCGCTGGAATTTTATCCTTATTCTGCTCTTCTATCAATTTCTTCAGCATCTTGGCGATACGGCGATTCTTGTTTCTTCTTTGAGTTGGGTCAAAGTGGCTCTTCTGTCTCCCTGGATTTCAGTAGGGGTAGCGCTGACAAGCTTTCCTCTTGCGGCCGTTATTACTGATTTCATTTTGTTTTCTTCAATCGCGCTAATCTTGCTTTTCTGATTTGCAGTGTGTTGAATCTTCTCGCTGAGTTTCATTACTGTCTTTCCATGGAACTACCCAAGGTCCACGGTAGTCCAAGCGGTTTCTTCATATTCCAACTCCAACTGTGCAAAGTCTGAGCCAACCTCGATCATAGCACCAGCTTTCAGCTCTTCTTCGTTAAGTGCAAGACTTACGCCATCCTTGAAGTTCAGGAACAACCGCCTGTTCGACATTTCCCTGAAAAGAAAATAAGGAAAGGATCAGGGACTGTACTCAGAACGAGAACAATAAGAAAATTATTCATTAATGGAAGATTATTATTTATTTTTTTTAATTTTAATAAGAGTAGGAAAAGATAAGAAAAGATCAAGAATGAGATCAACTCAAAAGGAAGGATCAAAATTTTATTATTATAATGATTTCACATGTTTTCTATTAATTCGTTTTAAGTGATTTTTATCGTTCATTTTTATGTCTTGGGTTCAAACCCAGTTTTAAGTGATTACTTCACCCGTGCTTCTAGGAATGAGATTTCATTCTTTAAAACATCAGGTTGCGTAATACTTCTTCAAATATCGTCCATTAATTGGAAGCATAGGTTGTTCTCCCTGGCAATTCACATGCTGGTAAGAGCCTCCTGAGTAGACCGTCTCGACCATGAACGGTCCCTCCCAGGTCGGTTCAAATTTACCGCCTATCTTGCGGTGTGAAAGAATAGGTCTCTTGAGAACTAGAATAAAGTCACCGACTTTGAATGTCCTTGGGCGGACCAGTTTATCGTGGGCTTGGATCATCTTAGCTTGATACAATTCCAGATTCTGCTACGTTGAAAGTCGTTTCCCTTCCAAACTTTCCAGTTCTTCTAGTTGTAATCTGGCATTCTCTTCTGTAGTAATTTTCTCTGCAACTGCAATTCTGATTGATGGGAGTTGAACTTTTGAAGGTAAAACTGCCTCGGACCCGTATACTAGAGCGTAGGGCGTAGACTGAGTAGGAGTCCTGAAAGTCGTCATGTAGGCCCATAAGACTTCTAACAACTTCTCATGCCAATTTCTTTTGTTATCGTCCAAAGTTTTCTTTAGAATTTTAACGAGAGTTTTATTAAAAGCCTCGGCCAAGCCGTTTGCTCTTGGGTAGTAGATCGTCCAATAGCACCAGTCAATCTCGTGTCTTCTGACAAAATTGTTGATCTTTGTGCTTCTGAATGCTGACCCATTATCTGAGATGATTCTGCACGGTACCCCGAAATGGTAGACGACCTGATTCTTGAAGAACTGCAACACATGTTGTGCCTTCACATCTCTGAGCGGTACTGCTTCTACCCACTTGGAAAAGGAATCTGTAGCTGCAAGAATGAAACGATTTCCTCTTGAAGAAGGCGGTTCTATCGGAACCACAATATCTGTGCCCCAACACTCAAATGGCCATGACGTGATTGTCGGATGTAGCACATTTGGAGGTTGATGTAGAACCACTCCATGCACTTGGCATTGGTGAAAACTCTTGGCGACCTTCATGCAATTGGTCATCATTGAGGGCCAGTAGTACCCTAGTCTTTTATTCTTCATTTTCATCTTCGGACCCGTCTGGTGAGCGCCACAGAGTCCCGAGTGCACTTCTTTGACAATTTCACGAGCTTCGGACCCACTTAGGCACCTTAACCACATCTGATCAAAAGACCTTCTGTATAACGTATTGTTTATTAATGTGTAAGACAAAGTTCTTTTCTTGATCTGATGGGCTATCGACTTATCGTCCGGTAGATTTCCTGTTTGCAAGTAATCTATTAATAGTTGCCGCTAATCTTCTGTATTTTCTGTTACTGCTGCAACTGTTTCTTGCTCTTTTTCTGATTTGTGCATTGCATCCATGTTGAGTTTTGAGAAGATCTGCCGTCCCTTAACAGACATTTCAACTTACTCATCCTATAAGCAGGCAAACTCTTTCACAAGGCGGGCTAGCGCATCTGCAAGAGCATTTTCTCTTATAGGAATCTTGTAGATCGTTATATTTGGAATTTGCTCCGGCAATTTCATTGTAAATTGAATGTACTGCTCGAGTCTTGCCTTCAGAATTATGTACTGTCCTGTGACTTGCTGAATAATCAACTGTGAATCTCCGTAAATAATGATATCCATTATACCCATCTGGATAGTCAATTCCAGTCCAGTTATGAGAGCTTCGTATTCTTCTTCGTTGTTCGTACACTGTTCTGTTAGATGGTAGGAATATCTTAACATCCCCCACTCTAGTGTTATAAAGATTAGTCTGATTTCTGCCTTACCGGGCACTATCGTTTGCAATTCTTTATCTTTTTGTGCTGAAGGTGCTCCATCGAAGTACAGCTCCCAATGCTGATCATCGGGGTCTTCTAAGCTCATTATCTGCTCGTCTGGCAAGTCTTCGTTGAGAGGCGATTCTGCCGGCAAAGGTTGTGCTGCGAGAAAGTCTGCTGGGACTTGTCCCTTTACGACACGAAGAGGAACGAAAGTTATGTCGAATTGCAATAGTATCATCGACCACCTGGTAAGTCTGTCAAAAAGTGTCGGTCGGGTCATCAAATATTGTAACGGATTAAACTTCGAAATAAGGTTGACCATATGAGAAAGCATGTAGTGCATGAGCTTTTGAGAGGCGAAGATCAGGGCCAAACAATGCTTCTCAATCGGGGGATACTTTACCTCTGTCAGAATTAGATGACGACTCAGGTAGTAGAGTGCATTTTCTTTACCCTCATCATTGACTTGGGCTAGCAGGGCTCCAAGGGAGTTGTCTAAAGTCGCGGTATAAGGTATCAACGGTCGACCCGAGACTGGGGCTGCTAAGACAGGAGGTGTCATTAAATATTGCTTAATGTCCTCGAAGGCCCGCTGGCATTTCTCTTCCCAAACGAATTTGATGTCCTTTTTAATTAATGCCGAGAAGGGCTAACACCTACCTGAAAAGTTCAAAATAAAGCGTCGAAGATATGCCAGCTTCTCTTGAAAGGAGCGTAGTTGTTTCAAGGTTTTGGGAGGCGGTATTTCTAAGATAGCTTTAATCTTCTCCAGATCGATTTCAATTCCGCGATGTCGGACAACAAATCCTAAGAATTTTTCAGAGGCGATATCGTAGGCGCATTTCAAGGGATTCATCTTAAGGTTAAATTGTCTTAATCACTAGAAAACAATTCTCAAATCATACAGGTGATCTTCTTTTAGTTTGCTCTTGATGACCACATCATCCACATAACATTCGACTTGGTTGTGAATGAGATCATCAAAAATCCTCGTCATTGCTCTTTGATAAGTTGCTCCTGCATTCTTCAATCTGAAAGGCATTACTGTGTAGCAGTACACTCTAATTGGCGTTCTGAAGGCTGTGAGCTTTTCTTCTTCTGCTGCCATCTTTATCTTCCGTCCATGAAAGAGAAGATTTCATGCGTCGAAGCGATGTCAATCATTAATTCTGGAATTGGTAGCGGGAATTCATCCTTTGGGCATACTTTATTCAAATCTCTGAAATCTACGCAGATTCTGATATGATCATTCTTCTTTCTGACCGGTACTACGTTGGCTAACCAAGTCGGGTATTGCTCTTCACGGATAAATTTAGCGTCTATTAGCTTCTTAACTTCAGCTATTACTTATTGTTCAATTTCTAGATGCATTCTTCTGGGAGCTTGCCCAACTGGAACGGCAGTGGGATCCACTCCTAGCCTGTGAGCTGCCACCTCTGGAGCTAATCCTGGCATTTCATCGTAACTCCAAGCAAAACAGTCCTTGAATTCCATTAGTAGCTTGACTATGTCTTTGGTGTCTTCTTTATTGAGCAAGGAGCTAACAAAGGTCGGCCTAGGCTCTTCACTAGTACCTAAGTTAACTTCTATTAATTCGTCTATTGTAGATTTAATTTCTTCTTCAAATTCTGGCGGAGCGTCTCCGACTGGCAGATCTTCGAGATCATCTGAAGTTTCCAAGCAATCTTCATTAGGCTTGCAGGTGAAAACCAAGCAAAATCCCGTATCATCAACTGATCCTACTGTGCCGAATCCGAGACCATGTTTTGAGTTTGGCGGTCGACTGGTATTATTCCATAGCTTTTCAAAGCATTGTGATTGTCCTTTTGACCATTGCTTAGGAAAAATACCACGCTGAATTAAATTTTGAACCCATGGAGAATACCACTCAAACGACAATTCCATTAATTCAGAAGAAGTAACATCTTCGAATTATACATCATTTTCAACTTTAGAAGAAGAAGCACCACGGTAGAACTTCATCAACTTAGTACCGCTACCATGCACTTCTTTGACCACCATACCCTCGACCTTAGTAGGATAGAGCGGGGCTAGGGTCATAGTATGTACACAGCGGTTAATCTTCTCGTACATTGATTTGTATTCTTCATTCCTTTCATCTTCAAGAGAGATCTTGAATTGGGGTTTCTTTTCATTTATTGTCGCTACTTCTTTCTTAATTTCTTCTTCTTCTTTGGAGCTGTTCTCCCAATCAACATTGATGACCGGTTTCTTCTATTTAGCTGTTCCAACGTTTCTTCCACGACCTCGTCCCCGGCCTCGACCTCGGGTGTGAGTTCTGGAGAAACCTTCACCATCTCGCCGTAAGGGAGTGGTGAGTAACTGTTGAACAAGAACTTTAGGTTCTTTGTCGTCTTGTATTCCTTTTTCTTAATTTGGTATGGCGTTTCTGGAAAAGATTGTTTTCTTCGGAGGTGCGTAGTAAGCTGCATCTTCGTGAATTCCGATTTCATGCACGGAGAATGGTTGCAAATCACCTTTGATACATTGCTCTTGTCCTCCTTCATAATATTTTATACACTGGTGTAGAGACGACGGTACCATCCTGTTCTCATAGATCCACGGCCGGCCAGTAAAGCGTTGAATGATGTCTCATAATAGATTATGTGGAATTTTGCAGTTGTCTTTGCTAACTCACTGATCATCATTAACAGTTTTATTGATCCAAGAGCTCTTTCTCCTTTCTAGTTGAAGCCTCTTAGCATCATCTTGTCTGCCTCGAGATCACGGGCATCAATCGCTAAATAGGCGAGCGTTCATAGATTCATTATATTAATTGATGCTCCCGGATCAGCTAACACCCTGGAGAGTGTGAACTTTCAAATGCTGACTGAAATGTACAATGGTCGATTGTGATCAGCTGTTCCCAGTAGTAGATCATTGTCCGTGAAGGTAACACCGCGTTGTTCTCTTAACGAGCAAACCTTGTCTAAGAAATTACCGACCATTTGAGCTAAGCAAATTTCTGGATCAAGTAAAGCCTTGATCAGAGCTTCTCTCATCTCCTTTGACAGGATCAGATCGTCATAGATGCTTAGTTTGGCTTGTAGCTTCCTAAGATGGGCTAGCAAGTTATATTCTACTTTGTTACCAAGCTGTTCCGTTTCTTCCCGAACGGGCAGATCTTCTATCGCTTCCTGAGCAACCACCTTCTTTCCTTTATCCCTTGGACCCATTCTCTGGGGTAGAACTTTTCCACTTCTCAGGTTGACTTCTATTATCTCTTCTGAATCTGCTGGTGTCTCCTCTTGAATCAGAACGACTGGTTCTTCTGAATTTGCTTCGGTATCTGATAACTCCAATTCTATCGTGATTGGAGCTCCTAGGAATTCACAAACGGGCTCGTCACCTGTTGAACTTTCATAGTCATCCTTTTGAATATCTTCTCTTTCATCATGGTCATCAAGTTTTTGTATGATTTGAGAATCGTTATTCGCATCGAGATTGAAATCCGGATTAGGTTGGTTGTCATTAGTTACGTTATCGTTAAAAACAGTCAAAACGTAGCCAACACCAAAACTCTTATCATTATAAGATCCAGCCAGGGCGAGCAAATAATCATACAGAGTCAGAGGTTTGAGGGATTTCTCACCCGAATTAGAAACAACTTTCCCAGGAAAAGCAGCCCCTACTCTACCCTTCAGAACCTCGGTCTTCTTCTCTCCCACGATCTTCTCCTCCATCTGGGGCGGTTCTTCGATCGCAAGCGATAGTGCCAGCTTGGCAGGTTTCAGACTTTGAATTGAAGCACGCACCGAAGCGGTCTGGATGTGATCCAAAATTTTCTTCAAGGACTTTGTCCAGACAGTACTCCATCCATCATCAGTCGCGTAAGGGTCTATCGGAACAATAGGATCCGTTGAAATAACATTGACGGAACTTCCTTTTTGGGGCTCCTTCATGTATTCCTTCGGAATCGTTATGTTCCCTCTCCGAAGATTGTCCTCGAGCCAATTCCTAAAAGTGAAGCAGTCTTCAATCTTATGTCCAAGCATCCTGTGGTAAAGCAGTAGTTTGGATGATCTTTCTTGTCGACTTCTTTCGGCCTCCTGGGCTCTGGCAACTTAAAGTCAGGCGTCTTCATCAGACTACAAAACATCTTAGCCACTGCTTCAGTCTTGAAGTGATATTCTTTATTCAAAAGCTCCTTCAGGGCAAGTGGTTCACGAGGTGGCGGCTAATCATGCTGCAGTGACTGGTAACTCAGTCAAAGCTGTTGATAGCTCTGCTGAGGTTGTTGATAAGTCCGCTGTGGTGGTGATAACTTGGTTGTGACCGCTCTGGCTGTATCTGCACTGGATGCTTGCCTTTATCCACTGCCGTGATGATTCCTGATTTCTTCTCGAAAGCTTTCACGGGCTTCTGTTTATCGGTCTTGTCGATGAAACTTAGCTATTTTGCCTCCTTCTGTAAGCTTCCGACCTTACTAAGCAACTTCTCGAATGTCTTAATTGTGAATCCTTTAAGGAGAAGTGCTATCGGGCCATGGATACTCTTAAGCAAGATACTGACCGCATGCTGTTCCTGAAGCTGTGGCTCACACTTCATGCTCAAGTTCCTCCATCGAAGTATGTAGTCCACTAAACTTTTGTTTTGTTTTTGTTGCTCCACCACTAAGTCACCGATGGTGATGTGGTGCCGAGCCCCGGTAAACTGCTTAACGAAGAGGTTTTCCAATTCTGAAAAGGTCTTGACTGAGCCATTCGAAAGTTCTGCATACCAATCGAAGGCAATCCCTGGCAAACTGTTGACAAACTAACGGAAGAGTAAAGCATCACTTCCACCGGCATTGCAGCAACTAGCATGAAAGTGTACTAGATGCTGCCGGTGGTTCCAAGTACCATCGAAAGTCTTAAACAGAGGTGGTACGAAGCCCTTTGGGTATTGGACTGCATCAAACCCTTCAGGGTAAGGTCTACCCGTTTGAATAGATGCTCTGCTCTTAGACTGGGCTAAGGCTTCTCGCACCTGCTGTTCCACCATGTTCTCAATATCCTTTTCGGGAATCATTCTTGCCATTGAATCCTTCTTTAGCCGTTCGTCTCCATTAATAGACGTAATCTCTTTCCCTCCATCTGCGACGTGAATGATCTCCGGGGGGGTTTCCTTCTGAGGTTGCAGCTGACTCTAGAGAGTGGCTAAAGCGGCAGCCATCTCTTCCATCCTCTTTGCCATCTGAGAGATCGTGTCATCCTTTTCCTGAAGCTGAGCTCTCATTGCTCCCGGCTCATCTCTCTCAGAAGCTGAAGGAGCTACCTACAAAGCTGATGTTGCTCGTGTCTCAACCATGTTAATCTCAACAAACTCTTCATCCATGACTCTGATGAATCAACTTCATCTCTCAATTCTTCTCCTCTTTCCCTTGTCAACCATCGGATCTCTGTCTTTAACTTCCCTATGGCATCCTCAAGTGGTATCTTCCGAACTGTTTCATGGTTATCTAGCGACGACTGTCGAACCTTCTTTCAAGAGTTTCCCTTGGAGCTGCAGTACTTTCTTAAGATCCGGGCTCTTTAATGAGACTTTTATTCCCAGAATATTGTGTGAGTATCGGTTCAACAATAATAGGTCGCCACACCATCCTTCTTATAGTAGAAGGCCTAGGACCAGATGGTTTGTTGGCTGTACGTAGGTAAGTGGTGTCTTCCCTAATATGATGACCCGATACAAGAACAGGCGGACTCTTCTCATTAGCTCGCACATTCTTCCTTGGCCTTTCTGTGGCAGTAACAGGCTCTACTCGTGGTCTGAGGCGGGATTTAACTGGCACTCGTCCCATTCTTCTCAAAATTTCTGACACAGGACATCCCTCTTTTCTAGCCAGTTTCTCCACTACCGCCCGCAATCGGTTAAGCAGCGTAGTCTTGATTTTCTTCCCCTTGCTATCACTGTAATATGCAGGTCAGGGTAACGCAGCAGCGATTTTTTGGGCATCTTCTTCATCAGATGAATCAGAGAGAGAGTGGAATCTACTTCCTTCCAATAGCGGTGAGTACTCGGACAGTTCTTCTTCTTCCTCTGGAATCTCTTCAAGGAAGGTGGCTTCAACAGCTTTGGCCTTTCTGGTCTTAGCAATCTTTTTATTCTTATTCCTCCTTTGTGTCCAGTTTAAGGGTCTAAACTTCAAACTGGACCCTATCTTGAAAACAGACGGTATTGCAGCAAAGTCTAAACCCTCCATGGTAACAGACTCATCACATACTTGGACTTACTTCCCCTTCTGTTTGGCGGAAGCCGGGGTAGGTGCAGTAATGACTAGACTAGTGGGGGTAGAGATGACAGTTCTGGGGGTAGCAGCTAACCTCATGTGAACAGCAGTGTTCCTTTCAACCGGGACCCTCTGCAAGGGAGGGAATTCTTGAGTTGATTTCAGGCTGAACTCAATCACGGGTTCTCGAGTTTCTGATACTTTGTTCATTAGTGCAAACAGAGTAACATCAGTAAACTTAATGTCGGTATTGTCGAATCCTTGTCCGAAGCGAATGATTCCATTTTCAGGCAGTTCATCCTTGTGTACAACCAAGTCTAATCCGTTGGTGAAGGAGAAAATCAACTTCGGGGCAGACATTTTCTACAGGGTAAGTCCCGATTGTCAGTCCCAGATTATGCTCCCTTCCGTCAAGACGAAAAAAAGGAATTAAAAGAGTCTTAACACATTTCCATTTATCTTTTCATTTTATTCATGCATTTGCAATTTTAGAAGAGTTTGTTTATTGAGAGGTTGTTGATTAGAAGGTTTACTCGCTCAGAACGAAATAATTAAAGGAGGAAGATTAGAATTAGAAAAAGTAATGAATCCAATCCAGAATTGGAAAGGGAGAGAAAGTCTCATAAGATTTCTCAACTCGAAGGACCGCTCCTAAACTAACACCGATTGGGGGTCCACCCCACCTCTTTGGAGAGTAACAAAAAGAAAGATTCCAGAACCTCTCTGTTTAGGGGTGTCTAAACAGTGGCTTTTTCTGAAATCCAAGAAGAGTTGACTATACTTGTTCAAGACAGAAATGAACAAGATAAGTCAACGGAAGAATGGTAGTTTGATCTACTAGGGGCATGGAGTCACTACCGATTTATAAAAGCAAAACCATCTGATCAAGATGGAGAGAGGAACTAGTCCCCAGCGGAGTCGCCAGAAACGTGTCGGCATTTTTTTTTTTTTTATTTGTGTGTTGTATTTTAAAAAAGGGGTCTCTTACAGAAGTGTCGGCGAATTTTAAATTTTAAATTTAATTTAAATATATATATAGTTTTAGAAAGAAGTATTTGATTTTGAAAATAACTTTAAGTTTGAAAATTTTAAGATATGAAATCAAACCGATCTCACATCCCAAATAGTTTATATAAACGAGCACCGCATCACAAACCATGTATCTATCCCGAAGAATAGACACATTGCTTGATGATGGGGCTCGATTAAATAAACTAGAAGATTTGTGACATCCGTTTGGTGCACGAACCTATTTTATAAGCCGACAAGTTCCCCTGCTTAATATAAAGGAATTAAGCAGGGTTTATATTACGTGGGTTCTTAAAGTTCCCTATATGGGCAAGCCCCTATAGTTAATTATATCCTAAGTGACGGGAATTACTTAAGAAAAATCTCGATAATGATCAGTGGTTTTTCTCTCAAGAATTTCAAAGTTTAAGGTTTTCAAAGGATTGAAGTTTTGGAAATTTAAATAGGGAATAGCTCAAATTTGGAACAGTTTATTTCAAGAGTCCAAAGGAAGAGATGTAGGAGAAGCTGAGGATCCAAGAAGAATCTTGGCAACTTCCCAAACCATCCTATTATTTGGCTTCAACTTAAGAGTATATTTAATGTTGTAATCCTGTCAATTTTAATTACTTAGGACTTATATTTATATGACATGATCATATAAATAGCCTCGAAGATGTGAGGGTTTATGTCATACCAAACAACTACCTCGGAGTCCTAAGACCGGTTAGGGCTTAATTTGCATAACATGATTATGCTAATGTGTAACGAAAAGTTGAGGGTTTATGTTGCACTAGGCAAACTACCTCGAAATCCTATTGCTTGTTATTTAACACTAGGAAAGGCTTTGCTGGAGTAGACTCAAGTTTTGCTGACGACGATGGTTGCGCTGCCCATTATGCTTCAGGCTCCTTATTGTTGCAGATGTTTTATTTTAGAATGTGAAAATCAAGAGATGAGAGAAGTATTTTGTTTTATAGAAATCTTAAAGTCCAAATATTTTTAATGTTTTAATCAAAACAAATCTTAAAGTTGATTAAACAGAACCGATTAAGATCCCAGAGTTCCGTCATCCCGGCACCGTTATTTTCATCGGATTCACTTAGTCCAAATGAATTTGCTAAACTCAACTGGATGAGTTCCACACTTTCATTTAGACTGTGGGAAATCCCTTTAGCAACACGTGGGTTACATCATCGGAGGTATTCCCGATCATCCAACGAGACGTTTTAATTTAGTTGTAGTTGTAGTTTCTTTGATTCATTTGTGATTAAATTTTGAGTTGTTTTATATTTTGAATGTTGTGGTGGTGGATTTTATCTTGTTGTGACTTTTAATTTAGTTTTGGGTTTCAGTTTTGTGGTTATCCTAAAGGTTTCAGTTTTCATGCAGGGTGACATTCTTGTTTAACATGCAAGAGAAGTAAAATACAGTGCAGGTAAATAAATTGCAATGAAATAAAAGTGTACCTGGTAAGCATTCCTATTTATTTTCTCCTGCACTTAAAACACATGTTAAAGCATTTATATAATTTCAAGAAACAACCTAGGTAAAGCTAAGGGAATGTTTTGGTTCTCTACCAAAATCCTGATCCTATTACTAGTCAGTTCCTATGACGTCTAGGTTTTTCGTGTTTTGATAAGGATGATTTTCTTCATCAAAGAACAATGAAGTTTCACTGTTCTTTGAAAACATCCCATCAAGTTAGAGAAGTGCTCGGAATTGAATTCTGAACATCTTTCTAAACATTTTAGGGATTACTTTAAGTTCAGTTAATTTCATTGAGGTGACGAATCAATCACCCGGGTTACTCTTGCTCAGTGAATCAGGGTATTTGATTATCCTTTAAGTGAAGTGAAATTTCATTTGATATTTCATTTAGGAGTTATAATAATGAAAGTCTTTAGGAGCAACCTAGTTTGTTAAAGGATTTAACCATTTTTTTAATTAACGTTGAATTGTTGTTTTGAGATAATTCAATTTCTGAATTCCATTTGGTTTTATTTTAAGTGCTTTAAGTTACTAAAGTTGAAAGCAACGTTTAAACTATTAATTTCATTAAAATTTGAATTAATCATATTGATTTAAGTTAATTTTAGTTATTAATTTAATTTTAAATTGATTTAATTTTTCACATTGCAATTAGAGGCTGTTTTGAGATCATTTAATGTTTTGAATTTTGTTTTAGATTTGTTATTAAAATGATTCTAGATTAGCTTCAAATATTTTAAGTTTCTTTTAATTTGATCATTAAATGATTTAATGTTTTAAAAAATATGGATTATTTATTATTTAATTAATAATTTCAATTATAATTATTAAGAATTGAATGTTATTGTATTATTTCAATCAAGGATTTTAGATCAAAGGATTAGTATCTTCTTAAGTTATATCCCTAATTTTAACAATCCAAAATTTTAGTTAATCTTCCAAAATTTAAATAATTTAATTAATTAAGGTTCCATCTTGGTATTTTTTTTTAAAGGTGATTGATGGGTTTCTACCCTTTTTATTCCCTAAGTTTCAATCATCCAAGGGAAGATTAAAATCAAATATTTTACACCCCCCCCCCTTTATTAGGCCTAAAATATTAATTAAGGTTAAAATTCTTAATTACCTTTATGTCTTCTCAAGCCTATTCACTTCATAACTCACTAAATTAAACTCAAATGAATTTGAAATTTTTATGTCACTTTACTCACATGTCAGTTAAGACATTAGAGGAGAAAATGTGATTTTTCCATTTTTCATTTAATTTATATAATTATTTTTGTGGAAAATATGGATTTTCAATGAAAATTCAACAACATGACCAAGATAAGTTTTCTATCCTTAGAAAAATTATGGGATGTTCCTACCTACCAGAGGACCACTTGGACCAATTTTGGTGATTTTTTATTATATTTTATTTATTATAATTATTTCAAGTTTTAAGGTATTAATTAATTTTAAAATAAAATTACCGTTGAAAAATGGATTTTATATTTTTATTAAATCTCTCTAACCTCAAGGAGTCCAAAGAAACAAATTTTATATTTTTCTAATATTTATTTAATTTATTAGAATTGTTTTAGTGAGAAAGTTTGAAAATTCATTTTTTAATATTAAAAATTACATTAAGCCTTTAAAATTGAATATTTTAACCTAGAGACTTGGAAAAAATATTTGGTTTGTTCCTAAATGATTAGGGAGCAAAATATGAAATTTTTGTGACTTATAATATTTTTGTGATTTTTATTATTTTTTAATTATTAAAATATTAGAAATAGGTAAAAAATGAAATTTTTTTAGAAAAATCCAATTTTAATTTTCATAGATTCCTCTGGTAACAGAGAAGTCCCAAAACCAATTTGGTAAATTTTTGAAATGTATTTTAGGTTTTATGAATTTTTAAAATTTGAAAATAGCCACATGATTTAATTAATCCATTTAATGGGTTAAACCATTTCCAATTGATTCCAAATTTTTATGTGGGACTCCTCTAACCATAAAGGTCAGTGGAGAATTATTTTCTAGTGGTTTTGATGTGTGGTTAATCTTAATTAATTAAAATTCAATTTTAGGTGTTTAGGCCAATTAGAAGTATTTTAATGGAATTAAGCCAAACCATATTTTTCTTAGGGTCCTCTGGTCTAACATACATCTCCTAATTTTTCTAGAATTTTCTAAGAAATATGCTAATTACTGGAATTAAAATGGCAAAACAGACATATAAATTTGAAAAATCAATATCTTGCCACAGAGATGGCCTCTGGCCTTGGAAAATTCAGGGAATATTTCCAAGAATAGAGGCTACAAAAGTCCTATGGTCTAATGCTATGGTGAATTGTATAAATGCATGGAGAATTAAAATACTGAAATCAGTAAATAATTAATTAAAAATAAAATACTCATCAAAATAACTTAATTCTTTTTTGACGTTGCTCTCCTCTGTTCACTGAGCAAGAGGATATTTTTATTTTATTTTTGTGATTTTCTTACACAAAGATATGAATTTTTGAAATTCTGGGTAATTAAATAAATAAAAAAATACCCTATTTATCTACTTAAACCAGTCAGCGCCCCGTAATCCTACGGCGGATCGAAAGCCCATGCGGTGCGCTCCCATTTGATGCCACCATCTGACTGGGATGCTACGCGGCCCACGGTTCCATCTCATATCTTGATCCGGTGTGATCCTGACCGTCCATCCGATACACGCGCGATCCGACGGCTGCTGGTCATCGTCTCCGTCTAGTGTGTCCCGAGAGCCGTCCACACTAAA
This sequence comes from Papilionanthe hookeriana x Papilionanthe teres, assembly GCA_022702705.1. Taxonomy (NCBI): domain Eukaryota; kingdom Viridiplantae; phylum Streptophyta; class Magnoliopsida; order Asparagales; family Orchidaceae; genus Papilionanthe; species Papilionanthe hookeriana x Papilionanthe teres. The sequence goes on from CM040425.1 coordinate 122,886,582, forward strand.
ACCCTAAGATCTCTCTCATTTCTCCACCAAATTTCATGTTCTTATACTCTATGGATTCGTCTCGACAAGACAAACACATCTACACAGTTTTCTGTTGACCTCATTTTTGATGAGGTCTTCTCTCCTTCTTTTTAGTACTTAGGATCTAGCCTTAGGCTTTTCCTTTGACTATCCTAGAGGATTAGAATTGGGACCCACCACTTAGAAATTCAAACCACTTCTTAACTCCCTGCAAACTCCACAAACTTGATTCTAGACCCCTAATCACCTAGAGGGTTGAAATCAAATGTGGAAGTTTATAGGATAAGTTCCCATTAGGACTCTTTGGCCTTAGGACTGCCCTGGGTGGCCTGGTCTAGTGAGGGGCTGACTTACACACACACTACACCTATACACTACACTTTCACACACCTCTTAAAACCACACCCATACCCAATTTGACCTCCTAACTCATGCAGGTGATTCACATGGATGGTCTTTAACCCCTAAGCCCTTAGGTAAGAGGGTTAGGAACAACATAGTGGGTGCCTCAAATGAGTCCCTTCATGGCTCATGTGGGCTTGATGTGGCTTCATGGCTCAACCAAAATGATTTCATTCCACTTACATTCACCCAAGCTTCAATTTTCCAAATTTTCAATTTTTGACCCCGGGACCTACTACACCTGCTCATTACCCAAAACCATCGAAATTACCCAAATCTTCCAAAATTTCCAAATCACCCAAAATTCCCTAAAACCATTCCTAAACATTTCCTCACCAATCAAATTAATCATCCATACCCAAAAATACCAAAAATTCCAAAAATACCTCCCAATACCCTCCAAATACCCAAAATACCCCTCTTAGCCAAAAAAATCCAAAAATTCAGAAAATTCCCAGAAAATTCCAAAAAATCCCAAATATTCCCAATTTCATTTTGTTAAACTACACCATGGGCCAATTTTGTCAATTTACCCCACTTTTATCAAAACCCCCAATTTGACCCATTTTAACCCAAAGTGAACCCAATGTCAAACCAAACCTACCCAATTGACCCAAATTCTGGTCCAATTCAATTCTAAACTTCAATTCAACATCCCCAACACCAATCTAGACCAAATCCAAGTCCAATTTGATTGACATTTGAATCCAATTTCACTTTGGGCCTTAAAGCCCAATTTGAACCCATGACCCAAACTTAGCCCAAACTCACCCAATTCAACTCCAATTAACCCCAAATCTTTTCTAAACCTTCCTTAACATTCCCATAAACAAAACACTAACATGATTTGCCCAAAATTTAGACCCAAACCCCACTCAAATTCAACCCAAAATCAAAAGGCCCAATTTTGACCTAAACCCAAACCTAACCCAAATAGGCCCAAACCTCAAAATCAAAACCCAACCAAAGCCAAAACCTCTTTGAAACACTCCCATAAACATTTTCCAACATTTATTTTACATCAATTTCAACCCTAGCCCAACATTGGCCCAAGTTAGCCCAATTTGACCTACATTGGCCCACTTATCAAATAAACCCAAATTCAAACCAATTCAATTCCAAACCACACCAAATTAACTTCAAACTATTCATGAAACATCCCTAAACCAATTGCAACATTTATTTGACATGGTCCTTCACAAAATTTTCACCCAAATGCCCATCCTAAAATCAAAAAGCCCACTTCCCTTAAACCTTCCTAAAAGCCCACTTCCTTCAAATTCAAAAGCCCAAATTCATCCAAAGCCCACATGACAAATTCTTCTCATCATACCATTTATTAAAATCAATCCCTAAGTTTGAAAATTCATCATGAAGCCATTCCAAATCAAGCCCCATAACAATTTCCATTAAAATGCCAAAATCCACAAGATCCTTTTTTATGAAATTGACTTAACTTTTCCCAAGCCAAAGATGAGCCATGAAGCCATGCATGAGCCACATGGGAGCCATGAGAGCCATGGAATCTACTTTCCACCTCACCATACCCAAGATGGCAAGAGGAGGAGGCCCTTTCCATACTCTCTTAAGAGTGATTAACCACTTCCATGACTCCACTAAACCATGCTTAAACTTAATTGTACTTGGATTGTGACTTGACCCCACTAATCAAGCTGATCCAAATCACTTTCTCTTCAGCCTAAACCAAGCCTTGGGTGGTGCACCTAGCCCAAATGGATGGGTTGACCAATTTGAGCCAAAATGAGCCCTCTCCCATTCCATTCTAATCCAAGCCTTTTACACATGTCCATGGCCAATTGATTGCACAAACCTCCAGCCCTGACCCACCTGACCTTGAGGGTGACCCAAGCCTGCCGGCCAGCCGCCTGGGTCGCCGGAAAACACCATGGCCGAGACCTTGGGAGGAGCCAAACTTTGGAATTCCACCTTGCTGAGTTGCCCCATGCCCAATGGCCACCATGGCTGTTCTTCACATGCCAAGAGCAGCTGATCCCAACCCTTGGCCACCCACGGGAGAGCCTCCGACCATGCCTATTTAAACACCACCCCTCTCGGCCATGGGAGGTGCTGAACCAAACCTTAAGGAAACTTCGCCAAAATTGTTCCGGACTACTCCCCACACATAGAGAACTTGATCCCCACCGAAATCCCCCTGCCATTTCCTCTCTGCGAGCTCGATTTCGAGTTGAAATCCAAGCCCAAAACCAGGACACTTCTTCACGGTGAGCCAATCCCCAAATTGATTGGTCCTACACCTTCACTGGACCGAGAGGAGAAGTTTCCCACCGAAAGCCCCATCTCCGGAGCCACACGGTTGCTCCGGCCTCCAAGCTTTGTGATCGGCCGTGGTCACTTTCATAGCTAGACAATTCACTGGGCCGAGGGACTTCATCCGGAGCTTACTTGGACCCAATCGAAGGTGACACAACTCTCGGATCGAAGCTTCACTTCTCCGAGCAAAGGTATGGACTCCCTCTTCTTCCCGAGCTTCCGGAGATTCTCATTTTAATTTGAGTCGATTTAAATGCATGTTTACCGTATGGATGTATTCGTCTCTTCGAGACGAATCCATAGAGCATAAGAACACGAAAATCCGTTGAGAATCGAGTGAGAAATTAGGGTTAGAAGGTTGACGGTCACGGGTGCACACCAGTCGTAGACGATGACCAGGAACCGTTGGATCGCGCGTGTATCGAGCGGACGGTTCAGATTGCGCCGGATCGAGAGAATGTTACGTGAACCGCGGGTCCGGGACGGCCGACTCGGATGGCGGCGCCCAATCACGATGCGACACGTACCCCTTCGGAGCTGCCGATGTTTCGGCGGCGCCGCGTGGATAAGTAGATAAATAGGGTATTTAATGTATTTATTAAATATCGAAACTTTGAAAATTCATAACTTTGTGTAGAAAAATCAGAAAAATAAAACAAAAATACCCTCTTGCTCGGTGAACGAGAGGAGAATAATGTGGGAAAGAAATCATTTAATTTCATCCAGTATTTTATTTTTAATGATTTATTTACCCTCTGCATTGTTTTAATTCTCCATGCATATAGGAAATTCACCATGGCATGAGACCATAGGGCTTTTGAAGCCTCTGAATTTGGGAACATTCCCTGAATTTTCCAAAGTTAGAGGCCATCCCTATGAGAAGTTATTGATTTTTCAAATTCATGTTACTGTTTTGAGTATTTTAAATCCAATAATTAGCATGTTGAGAAATAAATTCTAGGAAAATTTGGTGATGTTTCTTATGACCAGAGGACCACTAGGAAAAATAGGTTTTGAATTAATTCACTTGGAACAACCCTAATTGGCTTAAACACCCTAAATAGGTTCTTAATTAATTAGAGCTAATCATACATCAAATTGACTTGAAATCAATTCTCCATTGACCTTTAGGATCAGAGGAATCCACCATAAAAGTTTGAAGTCGATTGGGTCCAGTTAGCCCTATCAAATGGGTTGATTAAGCCATTTAGCCAATTTAAACTTTGAAAATTCATAACTTTCAAAATACTTTTCAAAAATTCACCAAATTGGTTTTGGAGCCTCTCTGATATTAGGGAATTTAAGAAAATTAAAATTTCAATTTTCTAAAAAAGTTGATTTTTTGTATTATTTTAATATTTTAATAATTAAAAAATAATAAAAATCACAAAAATAATAAAATTCACCAAAATGTCACATTTTGAATTTTAGTCACTTAGGAACAAATCCCATATTTTTCCTAGGTCTCTATGATGAGTTATTAAATTTTAAAGCCTTAGGGTAATTTTAAAATAAAAAAAAATGTATTTTCTAGCATTTCTATTAAAATAATTCTAATAAATAAAAGAAAAATCAGAAAATTATAAAAATTGATTCTCCGATTTCCTTGATATCGGAGAGATTTTTGAAAAATATAAAATTCATTTTTCAAACTTTATTTTATTTTTAAATTAATTAATACTCCAAAACTCAAAATAATTATAATAAAAATAATATAATTCAAAAATCACCAAACTTGGTCCAAGTGGTCCTCTAGTCATTAGGAATGTCCCATAATTTTCTTAAGGACAGAAACTTTCCCTTGGTCATATTATTAAATTTTCCTTGGAAATCTCTATTTTCTACCAAAAATAATTACATAAGTAAATTAAATACAAAAAAATCACATTTTCTCCTCTAATGTCTTTATTGACATATGAGTGAAGTCACATAAAAATTTCAAATTCATTTGAGCTCAATTTAGTGAGTTATGAAATTATTAAGCTTGAAGGGCAAAATGGTAATTAAAATTTTAACCCTTGATTAAAACTTTAGGCCTAATAAAATGAAAAGGTAAAATATTTGATCTTAATCTGATTTAGATGATTGAAATTTAAATAATTAAAGGGTAGAAACCTACTAAACAATTTAAAAATAATTAAAATAAACCTTAATAAAATAATTAATTAAATTTGGAAGAATAATAAATTTGGAATTATTAAAATAGGGATGTTATTAGGAAGAAATTTGTTCTTTAATTTAAGAATCCCTAAATTAATCATCCCAATAATATTTAATTCCTAATTAAAATGATAATCCAAGTTTAAGATTTAAAATGCTAAAAGATTTAATCATTAAATTAAATTAAAGTTAAATTATTTAAAGCAAATCCCTTTAAAATAAAATGTTAAATTAAATTAAATTAAATTAAATTAAATTAAATTAAATTAAAACAAATTAAATCAAATTAAATTAAATTAAATTAAATTAAAACACATTAAATTAAATCAAATTAAATCAAATTAAATTAAATTGAATTAAATTAAATTAAATTAAATTAAATTAAATTAAATTAAATTAAATTAAATTAAATTAAATTAAGATTAAATTAAATTAAATTAAACTAAATTAAATTAAAACTAAATCAAATTAAATTAAATCAAATAAAGCTGAACCATATCATATTAAATTAACTTAAAATTAAATTAAATTAAATTGAACCACATTAAATTAAATTAAGTTAAATTAAATTAAATTGAATTGAATATAACATCACCTAAAACATGAAGAATTCAAGAATAAATCTAAAATAACTTGAACACTATTCCAAACTTAAATCCATTAACTAAAATTAAATCATAAACCACTTGAACATCCATTTGCCCTCGAAAGCTCGTGATGTCATAACTCTTAAAAAGGAGTGTTAAAAGAAGCGTTACTTCACTTATAGGATATTCAAATGTCCTAGTTCACTGAGCAAGACAACAAAACTTAAACTCTCGGACGATTAATTCATTTGTATAATTAAATTCACTTGGACTTAGAATAATCCTAGAAATATTGAAAAGATGTTTAAGATTCGTCTTAAGCACTTCCTCAATATGATATGATATTTATAAGAAAAATTGAACTTAGTTGTTCTTTGATGAAGAAAATCGTCCTCAAACTAAAGTACAAGAACCTAGACGTCATAGGAAATGACTAGCTATAGGATTAGGAACTTGGTAGAAAACCATAACCCTTCCCTTAGCTTTACTCAGGAACTTACTTTAAATGCTTAAATATTCTAATCGTGTTTTAAGTGCAGCTTGGGATGACGGGAAGACCCTCCAGGTACGCTTTTATTTTATTGCAATTTACCTTATTGCAATGTATTTAATCACATTACACTTACTTTTCTTGCATGATAAACAACTGTTGCATGAAAACCTACACCTTTAGGATAGTCCCTAAAGCTGAAACCAAAACTAAATTAAAAGTCATTACAAGATAAAATTCACCGCCACAACATTTCAAAATATAAGACAACTCAAAATTTAATCACAAACGGAAACAACAAAACTACAACTACAACTAAATTAAAACGTCTTGTTGGATGATCGGTAATACCTCGGATGATGTAACCTACGTGTTGCTTAACGGGATTTCCACGGTCTAAATGAAAGTGTGGAACTCATTCAGTTGAGTTTAGCAAATTCATCTGGACTAAGTGAATCCGATAAAAATAACGATGCCGGAAGGATGGAACCGTGGGATCTTAACCGGTGTTGTTATAATAAACTTTAAGATCTGTTTAATTAAAATATTAAAAACACCTGGATTTTAAGATTTTCTCTAAACCAAAACACTTCTCTCATCTCCTGATTTATGACTTCTAAAACTAAACCTCTGCAACAATAAGGAGCTCGGAGTATGGTGGGCGACACGGCCATCGTCATCGACGAAACTCGAGTCTACTTCAACGAAACTTTCTTAGAATTAAATAACCAAACCATAGGACTTCGAGGTAGTTTGCCTAGTGCAACATAAATCCTCAACCTTTTTTTAGGCATTTGCATTGCAAATTAAGCCCTAATCGGTCTTAGGACTCCGAGGTAGTCGTTTGGTACGACATAAACCCTCATATCTTCAAGGCTATTTGTATGATTTTATCATACAAATATAAGTCCTAACTAATTAAAATTGGCAAGATCAAAATACTAAAAAAACATTAGGACCTTCCTAAATTCAAGCCAAACAATAGGATAGTGTGGGAAGTTTCCAAGATTCTTCTTGGATCCTCAGCTTCTCCTACTTCTCTTCCTTTCGGATTCCTGAAAATAAATGTTCCAAATTTGAGCTAATCCCTTTTGAAATTTCAAAATTCAATCCCTTGAAAACTTAAACTTTGAAATTCTTGAGAGCAGAACTACTGATTATTATCGAGAGTTTTCTTAGGTGATTCCCGTCACTTAAGATGTAATTAACTATAGGGGCTTGCCCTTATAAGGAATTTTAAGAACCCGAGTAATATAAACCTCGTTTAATGTTTTCATATTAAACGGGGAATTTGTCGGCTTATAAAATTGGTTCGCGGACCAAACGGATGTCACAAATCTTCTAGTTTATTTAATCGAGCCCCATCATCGAAACAATGTGTCTATTCTTCGGATAAACACATGGTTTGTGATGCGGTGCTCGTTTATATAAACTATTCGGGATGTGAGATCAGTTTGATTTCATATCTTAAAATTTCCAAATTTAAAATTATTTTCAAAATCAAATATTACTTTTCAAATTATTTATTTAAATTAAATTAAAATTCGCCGACAATTTACGTAGGCGACCCCCTTTTTAAAATAAAACACATAACCTAAAAATAAGCCGTACATTTTCAAGCATTGAAATTAAGCCAAACAAAATGGAGAATTATTGGAAGCATGGGAGGGAGGACAGGTCAATACCTTGGCTCTCAGAAGAGAAGCTTCAATCAAAGAGTTGTGGCACCTTCGATTGAGCTCAAGGAAGCTCCAGATGAAGTCTCTTGCTCTGGGAAATTGCCTAGGTATGACTTCGACTAGGGCTGATTTTAGACTTTGATGGCTGGAGAGATTGGGTGGTCTGGAGAGGGGGTTTTCACTGGGGAACTCCTTCTCTACCTCTGGTGCAGGTGTGAGAGGAGTTAATTTGACTTCCGTGGGGATTTGAGGATTGTCTCGTTACGGCTCGAGAATTGAGCTCCAAAATTGAGCTCGATCGGTGGGAATTGGCGGGGAGGACAGTAGGGCTCTTCTTCTCTAGGTTGGGAGAAGGTTTGGGAGCAATTTGGGGGAGTTTGGTGGAAGAAATTTCAGCACCTTTGGCGAGACCAAAAGGTGGGGATTTTATGTCCATGGCCTGAGGGGGAGCTCAGGGCCAAGCAATGAGTGGTTTAGGCCACTTAGGGTGAGGGCTGAACAGGCTAGGTGGCTGGAGAGGGGATTGCCCACTGCCAAGGCTAAATTTTGGGTCTTCAAGGACAAAAGGGTGCTCAGGCATGGCTGTTCCGGCGGCTGGGGTGGCTGGCAAGGACAGTCAGGCGGCTGGGCAGGCTGAGGAGGAGTGGAGGAGAGGTTTTGCTCAATTAATTTGGGCAGGGAGCTTGCTTAAAGGGAGACTAAGGATGGGACATGGCCTTAGCCATGTGGCTTAGCCCATTGGTCCAAAGTGGTGGACCATTGGTCCATGGCTCATGAGACATGGGTTAGGTCAGGTCAAACCCACCTAGGAGGCCTAGGGTCAACTGACGAAGTTGGTTTGGTCAATTTTTGTTTGGTTTGGTTCAATTTGGTTCATGTGTACATATGGGTTCACATGGGTTTGAGTTGGGCTAGCTTGAGTTTGGGTTTAAATTGGATCAAATTAATTGATCAATATTATGTAGATGTTTGTAAGGAATATTTTTCATGAAGACATGAAGTGGATTTGTGTTCACTTGGGGTTTAATTTGGAGGATTTTGGGGTCTTGGTCAATTTTGGTCACCATGGGTTAGGTTGGGTTTAGGTTTGGCTAGAGTTTGGTTCAAGGCCAATTTATGGTCCAAAATCTTTCAAATGATTGTTAGGAAGGGTTTGGGATAGAAATTTGGTGGAAATTATGGGCTTAGGGGTTTCAATTTAAAGATTTAGGGGTAGGTGACAACTTTAGGGCTAATTTGGGGGTTTTGATTTCAAATGGATTTTGAGTTAGGTTAGGGTTTAAATTGAGATCCAATTGATGTTTTTTTTGGTGTATGGATGTATTAGGAAGAATTTGGAATTGAAATTGGGGAAAATTGAGTTGAATTGGGTTGGATTTGGGTAGGTTTGGGTCATAGGTTAAGATTGGGGTTTTGGTTTCAAGATGAAATTGAATTAAAATGTGAGTCAAATTGGGCTTGGTTTTGGTTTAAATTGGTATTGGGAATGTTGAATTGAAGTTTAGAATTGAGTTTGAGCAAAATTGGGGTCAATTGAGTTGACTTGGTTTGACAATGGGTCCACATGGCTTAAAGATGGGTCAAATTGGGGATTTTGATAAAAATGGGTTAAATTATCAAAATTGACTTATGGTGTAGTTGAACAAAATAATATTGGGAATATTTGTGATTTTATGGAAATTTCTGGGAGTTTTTGGAATTTTTGAAATTTTGGGCCAAAAGGGGTATTTGGAAGTTATTTGGAGGGTATTGAGGTATTTTGGTGGATTTAAATAGTAGGGATTCTTTTGAAATGATTCTTAGGATTATTTAGGAATTTTAGTAATTTTTGGGAATTTAGGGATGATTTTGGTGGTTGTGGGGGCCATTTTGGTAGTTTTTGGGTAAGCTTAGGGGACCCAATGTCAAAACCAGAAATTTGGCAATTGAATGGGGTTTTAAATATGGAAGAATGAGACCATTTTAGTGGATAAAAATTGATTTGGGATGGAATTAGGGTTTTGAAGCATGTGCCATGGACTTAACTAAGTTAAACCACTTTGGGACCAAGTCTAGCCAAATGGTAACAACTTTATGATCCTTCACATATTGACCTTAGCCATCTTAATCAAAGATTAGTGGCTTCGGTTCAACCATGTGAGTTTCATAAGGGTAGAAAGGCAAGGGTTCAAGGTTTATGTTAAGTGGCTTAGGGGCGTGTGTGTGTGCAAGAGAAGCTCAAGTCACCCAAGGTCACCCAGGGTAGCCCTAAGGCTTGGATATCCTATAGGAATTCACTATTGGTTGCCCATATGGTGGTTTTAACCTTCCAAGGTGATTTAGAGGTTTACAACCATCCAAGTGGGGTCCCAAGAGGAGTCAAGAAGTGGCTGAATTGCTAAAGGGTGGGTCCCAATTCTAGTTCTCTAGGATAGTCAAGGAGAAGTCCTATGGCTAGATCCTAAGCACTAAGAGGAAAGAAAAGACCACCTAGCAAGTCTGCCGGAAAGCATCGGTCGGGTCATCAAATATTACAATGGATTAAACTTCGAGATAAGGTTGACCTTATGAGAGAGCATGTAATGCCTGAGCTTTTGAATGACGAAGATCAGGGCCAAACAATGCTTCTAAATCGGGGGATACTTTACCTCCATCGGAATTAGACGACGACTTAATTAGAAGAGAGCATTTTCTTTCCCCTCATCATTAACCTAGACTAACAGGGCTCCAAGTGAGGCATCTAAAGCCGCGGTATAAAGTATCAACGGTCTACCTAAGACTTGGGCTGCTAAGACAGGATGTGTCATTAAATACTGCTTAATGTCCTCGAAGGCCAGCTAACATTTCTATTTCCAAACAAATTTGGCATCCTTTTTAACCAATGCCGAGAAGGGCTGACACCTACCTAACAAATTTGAGATAAAGCGTCAAAGATATGCCAACTTCCCTTGAATGGATCGAAGTTGTTTCAATGTTTTGGGAGGCGGCATTTCTAAGATAACTTTAATCTTTTGTGGATCAATTTCAATTCAACAATGTCAGACAACAAATCCTAAGAATTTCCTAGAGGTGGCGCCAAAGGCGTATTTAAGGGGATTCATCTTAAGGTTAAATCGTCTTAATCGTTCGAAAATAATTCTCAAATTCATACAAGTGATCTTCCTTTAATTTGCTTTTGATGACCACATCATCCACATAGCACTCGACTTGGTTGTGAATGAGTTCATCAAAAATCCTCATCATTGCTCTTTGGTAAGTTGCTCTTGCGTTCTTCAATCCGAAGGGCATTACTGTGTAGTAGTATATTCTGATTGGCGTTCTGAAGGCCGTGAGCTTTTCATCTTCCGGTGCCATCTTTATTTGATTGTATCCTGATGATCCATCCATGAAAGAGAAGACTTCGTGTGTCGAAGCGATGTCGATCATCAATTCTAGAATTGGTAGCGGGAACTCGTCCTTCGGGCATGCTTTATTTAAATCTCTGAAATTCACGCATATTCTGATCTGAACATTCTTCTTTCTGACTGGTACCACGTTGGCTAACCAAGTTGGGTATTGTTCTTCACAGACTAATTTAGCGTCTATTAGCTTCTTAACTTCAGCTATTACTTGTTGTTCAATCTCTAGACGCATTCTTCTTGGAGCTTGTCTGACTGGAACAACAGTGTGATCTACTCCTAGCTTGTGAACTGCGACTTCTGGAGCAAATCCTGGCATTTCATTATAACTCCAAGCAAAACAGTCCTTGAATTCCATTAATAGTTTGATCATTTCTTTGGAGTCCTCTTTATTGAGTAAAGAGCTAACAAAGGTCGGCCTAGGCTCTTCGCTAGTACCTAAGTTAACTTCCATTAACTCGTCTATTGTAGATTTAATTTCTTCTTTAAATTCTAGTGGAGCATCTCCAATTGGTAGATCTTCAATATTATCTGAAGCTTTCAAGCAGTCTTCATTAGGCTCGCAAGTGACAACCAAGCAAAATCCCGTATCATCAACTTATCTTACTTTGCCGAACCCAAGACCATACTTTGAATTGGGCGGTCGACTGGTATTATTCCATAATTTTTCAAAGTGTTGTGCTCGACCTTTTGTCCATTATTTTGGTAAGACACCATGTTGAATTAAATTCTGAACACAGGGAGAGCACCACTCAAAAGGTAATTCCATTAATTTAGAGGAAGCAACATCTTCAAATTGTACATCATTTTCAATTTTGGAAGAAGAAGCACCACGGTAAAACTTGATCAGCTTAGCACCGCCACCATGTACTTCTTTGACCACCATACCCTCGAGCTTACTAGGATGGACCGGGGTTAGGGTGATAGTATGGAAATAGTGGTTAATCTTCTCGTACATCGATTTGTATTCTTCGTTCTTTTCATCTTCGAGAGATATCTTGAACTGGGGTTTCTTTTGATTTATCTTCATTACTTCTTTCTTGGTTTCTTCTTCTTGGGAACTGTTCTCCCAATCAACATCGATGACCAGTTTCTTTTGTTCAACTGTTTCACCATTTCTTCCTCGACCTCGTCCCCGGCCTCGACCTCGGGTGCGAGTTCTAGAGAAACCTTCACCATCTCTCCTAAAAGGAGTGGTAAGTAAGTATTGAACAAGAATTTCAGGTTCTTCATCCTCTCGAACTCCTTCTGCTTCATTTGGTATGGTATTTCTTGAGAAGATTGTCTTTTTTGGTGGTGCGTAGTAAGCTACATCTTCGTGAATTCCGATTTCATGCACAGAGAATGGTTGAAAATCACCTTTGATACACTGTTCTCCTCCTTCATAATACTTTATGCACTGGTGCAGAGACGATGGTACTATCCGATTCTCATGGATCCACGGCCGATCCAGTAGAGCGTTGAATGATGTCTCAGAATCAATTATGTGGAATTTTGTGATTGTCTTTGCCAAATCGCCAGTTTTCATTAATAGTGTTATCGATCCAAGAGCACTTTCTCCTTTCTGATTGATGCTCCTTAATAACATTTTGTCTGCTTCGAGGTCGCGAGCATCAATTTCTAAATATCTAACGTCCGAAGGTTCATTATGTTGATTGATGCTCCCGGATCACTAGCCCCTGGAGAGCGTAAACTTTCCGATAGTGACTAAAATATACAACGGCCGGTTGTGATCAGTTGTTCCAAGTAGCAAATCATTGTCCGTCAAGGTAACACCTCGCTGTTCTTTTAACGAGCAAACCTCATTGTCGGCATATTTTTAGGTTTGTGTGTTAAATTTTTTAAAAAAAGGGGGTCACCTACAGAAGTTGTCGGCGAATTTTAAATTTTAAATTTAATTTAAATATATATATATAGTTTTAGAAAGAAACATTTGATTTTGAAAATAACTTTAAGTTTGAAAATTTTAAGATATGAAATCAAACCGATCTCACATCCCAAATAGTTTATATAAACTAGCACTGCATCACAAACTGTATATTTATTCTGAAGAATAGACACACTGCTTGATGATGGGGCTCGGTTAAATAAACTAAAAGATTTGTGACATCCGTTTGGTCTGTGACCCGATTTTTGTACTTTCAAATGCAAGAATTTGTTACCGCTGCTAGAAAATTTAATTTCTAGAAAAGGCGTGAAACACTTGACCAGGAATAACTTGCTATATAGATGTGTACCAAATAAAACTTTTTAAATATATGTTTATATAGCAAAATATAATTTTAAAAAGAAAATATTTTATATACTTTTTGGGTACTACACAAGTATACGTATCGTTTCAAGTAATATAGGGCTTTGAAACAAAGACCCCAGTATCGATCCTACGGGGAAAAAATATAGTAATAAATTTCTAAATATTGTATTTCAAAAATCATTTTGTATTTTAATCTAACTATAAATTACTATTAATTTACTAGATGCAAACAAAGAAAATAATAATAAGACAATGATTTTGTGAAAACTATACAAAACAAACAACTTTCTTCCCTTCAATTAATCTAAGATTTTTAAGATAATTTAATATTCGTTGGAGAATTTGATTTATGGTATTGTGCCAAATAGAAGCATTCTTATTCTTTACCCTTTAATCCAGGTGCAAAGAACATTGGCTAATTTACAGATCAGGTCCGGATGTATTATTAGTAGAATGGGTTAATCTAGACTCACACTACTAGATGTCCAAGGGTGGCTATGGTCGGCCCTACTAGTGACCCTTTCCTAATCTATAAATCAAATTATAAGAATTTAGTCGGTCACTCTAAAAACTTATCAATTCTACGCCCTTTAAATCTTATCTTCCTATTTATTTGCACTTCATCTTGAATATCCCGCACATGGCCTTCAACTACCCAAGGATTCATGTGACATTTACAAGTTAAGAGTTTTTCTCCTTCTAGGTCTCAAAACTCTTCAACAGGTTTTAACAATTTAAATGGCCAATTTAAAAAGTAAAGTAAGATTGGGTATTAATGTCATCACAATGTTTTGAAAATATTTTGAATTTCAATTCTCCATCGAATCTTTTATTATCTTATTTATCTTTTCATAATTGAAGGAAGAAAGTAAACTAACTACTCAGAACACGTTGAATATAAACAACAAAAAATAATAAATAAACTTTGAATCAAATACTTATCTCAAATATTCCTTCTACAGATCTTTTGATTCCTACTGACTCCACAGTGTAATGAACTCCAGATGCAACAACTTAAAAATAAACTCACTAAACTAAACAAAAGTGGCCCTAAATTTCTCTCTCTATTTCTCTCTCTAAGGATGAGAGATCCTAAAGTGGATAAGAGAAAGGGGTTACAATGGGAGCACGTTTTTCTGAAGAAATGGACTCCTATTTATAGGCTTCAAGGGTTGCCTCGAGGCACCTCTTCAAAACATGTCCACATTAAATGAATCTTCTAGAAGGTACGTTCGGCGCCTGGCGCCGGAATCCGCGCCTGGCGCGGACATCGCGTCCAGTTCTGTGCACCTCTTCACTTTGGCTCGCACCTCTTTGCGATTAAAACCATTTTGGAGCGTCCAAATGCAATGTATCACATGTCCTATTATCAAAGAACAATTGCCAGTCTTCTAGAATGTCCAATAACTGCTCACTCCATCAAAATAACCGTTCAAATATTGTAAAAAACTTGATCCGCTTAGGCGCCAACTTTTGGCGCCTAGGTGCCAGGCCATATTTTTTTTTTACTTTTTGTATTTTGCTCCATTTTTGCTCCTTTTTGCTCCTTTTTCTTTTTTGGACCTTTTTACATCACCTACATCCAAAAACACAAAAAATACTTTTCATTAAAGCATAATATCCTTAGAAATTGATAAGAATTAAGACATAAAGAAATAGGTATTTTTTTTATAGATCAAAATCCCCCAAACTTAAATGTTACCTGTCCTCAAGTAACTCTTTTCACTATATAAAATGTATAACCTTTGAAATAAAAGATAAATATTTAAGATTCCTTATAATTTTTGATTTTATAAAGCTTTTAGTAAATTATTAACCCAATTTCACTAACTAGGTTTAATTTTAAGAATTTAAAGAATATTTAACTACCAAATCATAAGATTTCAAACTTTTCATCCATTTTGAAAATAATAGAAGTCTATTATATTAAGATCTCATAGATTATTTATAAGAAAAAGATTTTCTTGAAAAATTTTTCCTAAATAAATATTCATGCATAAAAATTAAGTAAAATATGTAACTAGTTTTCTTCTTATACGACAATTCAAGTGAAGCCAATTTTTGATTAGGCATTTCCTCAAGCTTCTCCTCTCTTCTTTTATATATATATATATAGAGGATTACCATATCCGAATAGCCTATTAATGGTTTTGAACTTCACTATCCTTAACTTATATTTTCAAAACTTATACATTTCCACTTAATTATTATAACATGAATAAGAATTCAAAAAGATTTTCAATCTTTTCTTTTTCAAGTGATAATTTTTTATTACTTAATATTTCTAAAATTCTATTATTTCTATCATGAATAGAAAAATTTCTTAATCTTATTCTTCTTTAAGTTAAATAATTCTATTCTTAAAATCAATCAAAGTTATTAAAATTTTGGTTAATTTCACTAAATTGTTTATAATTTCAAAAATAAAAGTGATCTCAAATAAATTCTTCATTCCTTAAGTTATTTTAAATAGTTTTTATTTTTATGAAAATATTAGCTCTTTAAGGACAAATAAAATTTAAATTTGAATGTATTTTACCTTCCCCCAAACTTAAGTTTTGGTATACTATGATAATTTGAAAGTATGAGAGAAAGAAAATCATAAGAATTTTTATAAGTATGTAAAAACAATCTTAAAAAGAAAAATTAACTTCTACTCATGCTTTTATGAATAATTAAGATAAAATTGAAGCATGTATAAAAAGTAAGCAGGCTAATTTTTATGATTATACTAAATTTAAAATAAAATTAAAAGCAGAGCAAAATTACTAATTACTAAACAGTAGACTAAAACAAATATATCGTAAATTAACTCTAACTTCAGTCTCAACACAATATACTAAGAATATTTTAACAACAGAATCTTAACACTAATCAATCCACACAGATATTTAAACAAATCAACATACATCAAACATAAAACTAAACAAACAATCCAAATAAAACAAACTAACATAGTAGCTCATCATAAAGATCTATAAACTACTAGTCACTAGCTGTAGCCTCATCATCATCATCGTCACCAAAGGAAAATTTTACGTCCTTAGGATCAACAAATGGTGTGAAACTAGGAAAAGTAGGGAAACTAACATCATGTTCACCCTTCAGAAATCTGACTAGGGCTTCATCATACTCAGCATCATAACTACTCTTCCTACTGGGTATAATCGAATAAATGATCAAGTTTCCTATCAATAGTATCAATCCTGCGAGTGAGTTTGAAATAACTCCTGCTCGTCGCTCTAAAAACCGATCATGCATTGATTCCCGAAACT
Organism: Papilionanthe hookeriana x Papilionanthe teres; assembly: GCA_022702705.1. Taxonomy (NCBI): domain Eukaryota; kingdom Viridiplantae; phylum Streptophyta; class Magnoliopsida; order Asparagales; family Orchidaceae; genus Papilionanthe; species Papilionanthe hookeriana x Papilionanthe teres. The sequence goes on from CM040425.1 coordinate 122,903,119, forward strand.
CGATGGTGGCTCGGCGAAGTAGAGGGTCGAGAAGTAGAAGGTCTACCTGGAGTATGTGCAGAAGTAGAAGGAGCGGTCGATCTCTTCCCTCGAAGACGATCATAGATACTAACACTCTTCTGCCCAATTGGCTTGATTGACTTTAACTTCTCCTCAGGAATATCAGCAGTGACTCCATTACTAACACATAAAGAATAAATTAGAGATGGGAATCCCAGTCCAACAGAAGTGCTGGATCTCGCAGTAGAATCCACAAAATCATAAATAATACTGCCGACATCAATAGGCTTCCTTTCCTGAATGTAGTAGTTTAAGATCGCTCGATCTCTAGTCACTTCACTCAGGTGGTTGGAAGGTAACAATCTTGCATAAATAAAATAGTGCCATGCTTTAGAAATACCATTTAATTTGGAGGATTTGAAGTTTACCCTTTTTCCATTCCTGATCTTCCAAGATCCAGTACCGTCAGTTAAATAAGCAATGATCATATCCAAATCTCCCTCAGATGGTGATAATCCAGAATAGTGGCATTCAATAGTTGGTGGTAGGCCATAAAATACATTGATTCTTTCAGGACTAAATCCTACTCTGATACCTCTGACAAAGACTTCATAATCTTCGGCATCCAGAAAATTTGTATAAAACTCTCGAACAATAGGGATAACGGCAACAGCAGTGAAATAACAGAATCGTTGTCAATTGTGTGCAACGATAGTGTTTTCAATCATTTCTCCAGGACAATAGAAACTTTGTTCTTAAAAGAACTTTCTGGACGTCGCAAATTCGTGGAAGCGAAAATGCGCAGTCGCAGTAGAAAATTTATTGCTATCAAAGTTATCTCGTGCCTTCCCGTGTTTAGATTTCGGAGCCATCTAAATGTGAAAGAAAATAAAAACAAATTTTGGAATCAAAGATTTAAATTCTTTTTAAGTTTATAAAACTTAAAATAAGTTTAAAAATCCAAAGAAATCACTAAAAATAAAATTTTTTTTTTCAAAATTTTGGTTCTTAGCAAAATCTAGGGAAATCTATGGTGAAAATCGAAAATAAATGGTTTGAAGTGTAGATCTGACCTTAAGACGAAGAAATCGAGTGGTTTCGCGCTCAAATCCTTTATGTTTTGAACTCAAAATTGATCTAAAAGGTGTATTTTCGCGAAAATGGGGAAGAAGATGAAGCTTGGGCGTCAAAAATGGCTTTTGGGGGTTATTTAAGTAAATTTTCGGGTACAGGCCGAACTGGCTCTTAGGCGTCGAATTCTGGCGCCAGACTCGCCTTTCGCAAAATTTTTTTTAAAATTTATTTTTCCACCGAAATTCATAAATTCAACTTCCAATTACTCATATTAGAGTAGGGCTTCAGTTTCTAACTTCCACAACATTTTTCATAAATATTAAAAATTAAATATTTAATCCACTAATCAAACATAAAGTTTAAATCAAACTCACTAAATTCCATTTATAATCTTCAATATTGACTCAATACATTCCAGATAAGTATTATACTTGATTCAAGTTCCTAATACACACTCAAACACAACAATTTCTAAGCAAAAACAACACACATTGAACATGAAAGCAAGTATACAAACAAACATAATCGATTCTCTAAATCGATACAACAACTCAACAAACCATATAATAACTATTTCATTACCAGAATATTCTAATATTCACAAGGGAAATTGTGTATTCCACATGGAAAGAACACTAACGCTCTCGAGAAATCCGTTGCCGTCTTTTCTTCAATCCACTTGCTCTTCGCATACATTTCTACTTGAGCATCTTGATAAGCCGTAAAATGATCAAATTGAAGTTTCATCTGCCATTCCAGATGTTCAATTTGATGAAACATCTCATGAAGGGGATCTCCAATGCTTTTAAACTCCGCTTCAAACTTATCCAAACGACTAGAAATTTTCTCTAAACTTACGAGCGATGAAACCATTGAAGTAGGGTTGAGGATCCTTTGAGACCTTGTCCCTAGCTTCTTCTCCATGATTTCTTCCTTCCATATTCTTCAAAAATTTCTCAAATCTCTCAAGAATGAAGTGCAAGGGATGTAATTTTGATTGCTTGATGGTTAGGGAAGAAGATAGGTTGATGTAAAGGTGACAATCGTGTGAAAAACTGAAAATTTTCGGTTTTTACATGACCCAGTAACCGTGGCGCTTAGGCGCCTAGGCGCCGGACCTATTGATACATAGTTTGACTCTGGCGCTTAGGCGCCGAATCCTGGCGCCTAGGCGCCGAAACTATGTTCAACTCCGTTTCGCCTAATCGTCAAATTTCAAAATTACGTTCTCCAAGATAGGTAAACTATACTGGTAAGAGTAATTTAGACTCAATAACTCACATTATAAACAATCATAATGAAGGTTAACTTGATCTCCTTTTTACTCATATTCAGAATAGAGTGATCCAATTTCTAAATTTTACATACTTCAAAATAATTTTCGGCCTAAGTCAACAAAGACTTATGAGAATCAAAAAAAAATTTTAAAGTAATATACAATTAATGAAGATCGAGGCATAACCTTACATTAAAACACAAAAACACTCATAGAAAAAGATAATTATGGGTTGCCTCCCACCAAGCGCTTGGTTTAATGTCGTCAGCCCGACTTAAGTAAATCTTTAATCAGGTTGACTCAATTCATAAGCCTCTTTATAAATCTTTTTAATATCTCCAAAATAAGGCTTCAATCTTAATCTATTTACTTAAAAAAATTTTCTTTTTTTGGGATCTTTAATATCCACAGCTCCATAATGGAATACTTTCTCAACTATATAGGGTCCAATCCATTTAGATCTTAATTTTCCAGGAAAAAGTTTTAAACGAGAGTTAAACAGAAATACTTGTTGTCTAGGTTCAAAAATTTTTCCTGAAATTTTCTTATCATGCAACATCTTCATTTTCTCTTTATAAATCCTCACATTTTCATATAATTCATTTCTTATTTCTTCCATCTCATTTAATTGTAATAATCGCTTTTCTCCTGCTTTATTCAAATTAAAATTAAACTCCTTTATCGCCCAATAAGCTTTATGTTCAAGTTCTACAGGTAAGTGACAATGTTGACCATAAATTAACCGGTAAGGTGACAATCCGATTGGTGTCTTATAAGATCTGTTCTATAAGCCCATAATGCGAGAATCAAGTTTATCGGCCTAATCGGTTTTTAGGATTGACGAGTCTTCTCTAAAATTCTTTTAATTTCTCTGTTTGATACTTCGGCCATTCCACTTGTTTGTGGGTGATAAGTAGTTGCAATTCTATGTTTTATTCCAAATTTTTGTAGTAATGATTGAATTCTTATATTCCCGAAATGACTTCCACCATCGGTGATAATTACCTTAGGCATTCCAAATCTTGAAAATATCATTTTCTTTAAAAATTTAGAAACACTTTTGGAATCACAGTTTGGTAAAGCAACAACTTCAATCCACTTTGAAACATAATCAACTGCTAATAAAATATAAATTATTCCAGATGATGGAACAAATGGTCCCATAAAGTCTAAACCCTATATATCAAAAATTTCAACTTCCAATATATAGTTTAAAGGCATTTCATTCTTTCTAGATATATTTCCCATCCTTTGACATCGATCACATGTTTTCACATAATGTCTCACATCTTTAAATAAGGTAGGCCAATAAAATCCAGAATTTAAAATTTTAAATGCAGTTTTATCTATGCCAAAGTGTCCTCCAAAATCAGAATCATGACATTTTCGAATAATAGCAAAAGTTTCCTCATAAGGTACACATCTTTGAATCATAGAATCTTTACCAATTTTAAATAAATGAGGTTCTTCCCAAATATAAGATTTAGTATCATATTTAAATTTCTTAATAAATTTGTTATCCAATTCATAAGGAAAAATATTGCTAACTAAATAATTAACAATATCAGCATACCAAGGTGTTTTTGCATCCTTGAATAACATATAAAGATTCATCAAGAAATTTCTCATTTATATTTTCTTCCAAAATATCATTTTTTAATTCTAGAAAAATGATCAGCAATTTGGTTTTCAGCTCCTTTTCTATCTACTATTTGAAAATCAAATTCTTGTAGAAGTAAAACCCATCTTATAAGTCTAGGTTTAGAATCCTTCTTAGATAATAGATATTTAATAGCGGAATGATCAGTATGAACTATGCATTTAGTACCAAGAAGATAAGGTCTAAATTTATCAAAGGCATATACTATAGCTAGAAGCTCTTTCTCAGTGGTAGTGTAATTTCTTTGTGTATCAGTGAGAGTTTTACTAGCATAATATACAACTTTGAAAATTTTCTCATATTTTTTTCCTAATACAGCTCCAATTACAAAATCACTTGCATCACACATTAATTCAAAAGATTTATTCCAATTAGGTGCAACAATGATAGGTGCAGTTATTAATTTTTCTTTTAGAATATTAAAAGCATTAATACATTCTTTATTAAATTCAAATTTCGCATCTTTTACCAATAAATGACAAAAAGGTTTAACAATTTTAGAAAAATCCTTTATGTATCTTCTATAAAATCCAGCATGACCTAGAAAACTTCTCACATCGATAATGATAGTAGGTGGTTGCAATTCAGCAATAATTTTCACTTTTGCTTGATCTACTTCCATCCCTTTTTGTGACACTTTGTGACCAAGTACAATGCCTTCGTGACCATGAATTGACATTTTTCCCGGTTAAGAACTAAATTTGTTTCTTCACATCTTTTCGGAACTTTGGCTATGTTTTCCAAACAAGATTCAAAAGAAGTTCCAAAAACGCGAAAAATCGTCCATGAATATTTCAATTCCTTTGTCAATCAAATCACAAAATAATGACATCATACATCTTTGAAAAGTTGCAGGTGCATTACATAAACCAAAAGGCATTCTTCTAAAAACAAATGTTCCATAAGGACTTGTAAATGTTATCTTTTCTTTGTCCTCAGGAGCAATAAGTAATTGATGATAACCGAATATCCATCCGGAAAACGAAATATGGGTGCCCAGCTAATTTATCGAGCATTTGATCCAAGAAAGGTAAAGGAAAATGATCCTTTCTAGTGGCTTTATTTAATTTCCTATAGTCAATACAAATTTGCCATCCAGTAACTTGTCTTGTAGGAATTAGATCATTTTTATCATTAAAAATGACAGTTACACCTCCTTTCTTCGGAACACAATGAATAGGACTTACCCATTGACTATCCGAAATAGGATAAATAATACCAGCATCTAACCACTTAATAATTTCTTTTTTAACAACCTCTTTCATGATAGGATTTAATCTTCTTTGCGATTCAATAGTAGGTTTAAAATTTTCTTCCATTAAGATTCTATGCATGCAAATGGAAGGGCTTATTCCTCTTATATCAGCAATAGTCCAACCAAAAGCTTTTTTATAATTCTTTATATCAGCAATGAGTAGTTTTTCTTCTTGATCTCTACTTAGTTCAGAAGAAATAATAACAGGTAAAGTTAACGAATTTCTAAGAAACACATATTTTAAATGTGAAGGTAACATTTTTAATTCCAGTTCAGGGGCTCTTTTAATTGATGGTAAAAGTATATCATTTTGAGTTATGTCTAAAGTTTCCTAATTATCTTTAATAAAATGAGTCTCTTCTTCTACTACTACTTCATTTTCATCAGTTAAAAATTCAAATTTCTCTTCTTCTTCTTGATAATGTTTTTTCAATTAAATAATCAATTATATCCATTCGATAACATTTCTCTTTATCAGGGTACTTCATTGATTTAAAAACATTGAATTTAATTTCTTGATCATTAACTCTCATGGTTAGTTCTCCCTTTTGCACATCAATCATAGCTCGTCCGGTGGCTAGAAAAGGTCTTCCTAAAATAATAGGTATCTCTGTATCTTCTTCCATATCAAGTACTATGAATTCTACAGGGAAGATAAATTTATCCACTTTAACAAGGACATCCTCTATAACTCCTTTAGGATAAGTGATAGATTTATCAGCTAACTGAAGGGTTACTGTAGTGGGAGTAATATCTCCTAAATCCAATATTCGAAAGATAGAAAATGGCATGAGATTAATACTTGCTCCTAAATCACATAAAGCTTTTCCACAAAATTTTTCTCCAATAGCACAGGGTATAGTGAAACTTCATGGATCCTTAAGCTTTTCAGGTAATTTCTTTTTAATTATTGCACTTCATTCTTCACTTAATGCAACAGTTTCAAAAGCTTCAAATTTTCATTTTTTGCTTAAAATATCCTTCATAAATTTTACGTAAGTTGGCATTTGTTCCAAAGCTTTAGCAAAAGGTATGTTAATAGTAAGTTTCTTAAAAATTTCAAAGAACTTAGAAAATTGATGATCTAGTTTCTGCTGTTTTAGTCTTTGAGGAAAAGGTGGTGGTTGTTTTTCAACTTCCACATTAACAGGTATAACAGTCTGATCGTGACTAGGAGAGAGAGTTTCTTTAGGTTTTTCATTCTCTTAAACCTCAATCTCTTTTTCAATTTCATTCTGCATTCTTTCTTTTAATTCCTTTCCACTTCTAAGTTGCACAGCTTTAACTTGTTCATGTTCTTTTCCAGTTTCCTTTGGATTAATTTCAACATTACTAGGAAGTGTTCCTACAGGTCTGTTATTAATTAAAGTACCAATTTGCCCCATTTGATTTTCAATATTACGAATAACAGTATTTAGATTTTGTAATTGATTATTTATTTATAAAATTAATTCTTCTATTCATAACTTTTTCTGTTGATTATTAAATCCAGGAGGTTTATAATTTGGATTAACTTCATTATTCTAATTTCCAGTGGGATGAGATTGATTATTACCCCATTGTTGTTGTGAATTATTCTAGTTAAAATTAGGATGATTTTTCCACCCAGGATTATAATAATTTGAATAAGGATTATTTTTACTTACAATAGCTTGTAAAGTTTCAATAGTCTGAGAATCTTCAATATTAGCAGAATTATTATGTGAAATATTAATTGCAAATTTATCTAATTTCTTAGACATTGCTGCTACTTGTGAAGCTAAGATAGAAGATGCTTCATTATCGTGAATACTTGTCATCTTTTTAGGATTAATCTTTTCGGAAGGCCATTGAAAATTGTTATTAGCCATTTCTTCACTTAAAGTGTAAGCTTCTTCAAATGATTTAGACATTAAAGAACCTCTAGCAGCAGCATCAATATTTGATTTTAAAGATCCAATTAATCCATTATAAAATGTTTGAATAATTAACCAATCAGGTAAAGCATGATGAGGACATTTTCTTAATAGTTCTTTAAATCTTTCCCAAGTTTCATATATTGTCTCCCCGTCAAATTGACTAAACGAAGTAATATCATTTCTTAATTTAGCAGTTTTATAAGGAGGAAAATATTTAGCAAGGAATTTTTGTGCCATTTCAGAACATGTTTTAATAGAACTAGTCGCTAATGAGTTTAACCACATCTTTTCTTTATCTCTTAAAGGAAAAGGAAAGAGTCTAAGTCTAATAGCATCACCTGAAACATTGTTATATTTAAAGGTAGTACAAAGTTCTAAAAAACTAACAAGGTGTAAATTTGGATCCTTATTTGATGTTCAACCAAAATGATTGTTTTGCACCATTTGAATAATAGACGGTTTAAGTTCAAAAGAATTAGCATCTACAGTGGGTATTTGAATACTACTATGAAGTTCATCAACTGTAGGGTTAGCATAATCCCTTAATGGTTTATAAACATTTTGAACATTCAGTTCAATTGGATTTTGTAAAGTAGTCATTTCTTGAAATTTTTGAATTTTTTTCCCTTTTAAATTTTTCTAATTGTTCTTTCTAGTTTAGAATCTAAAGGTATTAATCCTTCAGAACTAAATTTTCGCACGAAACAAGGAATAAAAATTATATATATATATATATATATATATATATATATATATATATATATATATATATATATATATCTTTTAATATTTTTTTAATATTTTTGGAAATATAATATTTAAAAAATCTATAACTATTCTATTTTTTTCCCGGCAACGGTGCCAAAAACTTGACCCGATTGTTGTACTTCCAAATACAAGAATTTGTTACCACTGCTAGAAAATTTAATTTATGCCAAAGACGCGAAACACTTGACCTGGAATAACTTGTTATAAAGATGTGTACCAAATAAAACTTTTTAAATATATGTTTATATAGCAAAATATAATTTTAAAAAGAAAATATTTTATATACTTTTTGGGTACTACGTAAGTATATGTATCGTTTCAAGTAATATAGGGCTTTGAAACAAAGACCCCGATATCGATCCCACGGGAAAAAATATAGTAATAAATTTCTAAATATTGTATTTCAAAAATTTTTTTTATTTCAATCTAAATATAAATTACTATTAACTTACTAGATGCAAACAAAGAAAACAATAATAAGACAATGATTTTGTGAAAACTATATAAAACAAACAACTTTCTTCCATTCAATTAATTTAAGATTTTTAAGATAATTTAATATTCATTGGAGAATTTGATTTATGGTATTGTGCTAAATTGAAGCATTCATATTCTTTACCCTTTGATCCAGGCGCAAAGAACATTGTCTAATTTGCAGATCAGGTCCGGATGTATTGTTAGTAGAATGGGTTAATCTAGACTCACACTACTAGATGTCCAAGGGTGGCTATGGTCGACCCTACTAGTGACCCTTTCCTAATCTATAAATCAAATTATAAGAATTTAGTCTGTCACTCTAAAAACTTACCAATTCTACACCCTTTAAATCTTATCTTCCTATTTATTTGCACTTCACCTTGAATAGCCCGCACATGGCCTTCGACTACCCAAGAATTCATGTGACATTTACAAGTTAAAATTTTTTCTCCTTCTAGGTCTCAAAACTCTTCAACAGGTTTTAACATTTTAAATGGCCAATTTAAAAAGTAAAGTAAGATCAGGTATTAATGACATCACAATGTTTTGAAAATATTTTGAATTTCAATTCTCCATCGAATCTTTCATTATCTTATTTATCTCTTCATAATTGAAGGAAGAAAGTAAACTAACTACTCAGAACACATTGAATATAAACAACAAAACATAATAAATAAACTTTGAATCAAATATAAAATACTTATCTCAAATATTCCTTTTACAGATCTTCTGATTCCTACTGACTCCACTGTGTAATGAACTCCAGATGCAACAACTTAAAAAAAACTCACTAAACTAAACAAAAGTGGCCCTAAATTTCTCTCTCTATTTCTCTCTCTAAGGATGAGAGATCCTAAAGTGGATAAGAGAAAGGGGTTACAATGGGGGGCACGTTTTTCTAAAGAAATGGACTCCTATTTATAGGCTTCAAGGGTTGCCTTGAGGCACCTCTTCAAAACATGTCCACATTCAATGAATCTTCTAGAAGGTCTGTCTGGCGCCTAGGCGCCGGAATCTGGCGCCTAGGCGCCGGAATCTGGCGCCCGGAATCTGGCACCTAGGCGCCAGACACCGCGTCCAGTTCTTCGTCCCTCTTCACTTTAGCTTGCACCTCTTCACGATAAAATCCATTTTGGAGCGTCCAAATACAATGTATCACATGTCCTATTATCAAGGAACAACTGCCAGTCTTCTAGATTGTCCAATAACCGCTCACTCAGTCAAAATAACCGTTCAAACATTGTCAAAAACTTGACAGTTTCTGTATCGAGTCTGGCGCTTAAGAGCCAACTTCTGGCGCCTAGGCGCCAGGCCATATTTTTTTATACTTTTTGTATTTTGCTCCATTTTTGCTCCTTTTTGCTCCTTTTTGCTCCTTTTTCCTTTTTCCTTTTTGGACGTTTTTACATTACCTACATCCAAAAACACAAAAAAATACCTTTCATTAAAGCATAATATCCTTAGAAATTGATAAGAATTTAGACATAAAAAATAGGTATTTTTTTTATAGATCAGTCTGCGAACCAATTTTATAAGCCGACAAGTTCCCCTGCTTAATATAAGGGAATTATGCAGGGTTTATATTACCTAGGTTCTTAAAGTTCCTTATAAGGGCAAGCCCCTATAGTTAATTACATATTAAATGACGGGAATCATTTAAAAAAACTCTCGATAATGATCAGTGGTACTCTCAAGAACTTCAAAGTTTAAGGTTTTCAAAGGATTGGATTTTGGAAATTTCAATAGGAATCAGCTCAAATTTGGAACAAGTTTATTTTAAGAGTCCAAAGGAAGAGAAGGAGGAGAAGCTGAGGATTCAAGAAGAATCTTGGCAACTTCCCAAACTATCCTATTGTTTGGCTTAGATTTGGGAATTTACTTAATATTGCAATCTTGTCAATTTTATTTATTTAGGCCTTATATTTGTATGACATAATCACACAAATAGCCTCGAAGATGTGAGGCTTTATGTCGTACCAAACGACCACCTCGGAGTCCTTAGACCGGTTAGGGCTTAATTTGCATAACATGATTATGCAAGTGCCTAACAAAAAGGTTGAGGATTTTAGTTGCACTAGGCAAACTACCTCAAAATCCTATAGTTTTGTTATTTAACGCTAAGAAAGTTTTAGCTGGTGTAGATCCGAGTTTTGTTGATGACGGTGGCCGTGCTGCCCACCGTGCTCCAAGCTCCTTGTTGTTGTAGAGGTTTAGTTTTAGAAGGCATAAATCAGGAGATCCAAGTTTTTTTAATATTTTAATTAAAAAAAATCTTAAAGTTGTTAATACAGAACCGATTAAGATCCCACGGTTCCATCATCCCGGTACCGTTATTTTCATCGAATTCACTTAGTCCAGATGAATTTGCTAAACTCAACTGAATGAGTTCCTCACTTTCATTTAGACTGTGGAAAATTCTGTTAGCAACACGTGGGTTACATCATCCGAGGTATTCCCGATCATTCAACGAGACGTTTTAATTTAGTTACAATTGTAGTTTTGTTGTTAAGTTTGTGATTAAATTTTGAGTTATTTTATATTTTGGAATGTTGTGGCGGTGAATTTTATGTTACAATGACTTTTAATTTAGTTTTGGTTTCAGTTCAGGGACTATCCTAAGGGTTTTGGTTTTCATGCAATAATCTTGTTTAACATGCAAGAAAAAGTAAAGTACAGTGCATGTAAGTAAATTGCAATAAAGTAAATTGCAATAAAATAAAAGCGTACCTGGAGGGTCTTCCTGTCATCCCAAGCTGCACTTAAAACACATGTTAAGACATTTTAAATATTTCAATAAATACCTAGGTAAAGGTAAGAGACAGGGTTTTAGTTGTCTACCAAATTCCTAGTCCTATTGCTAGTCATCTTCTATGACGTCTAGGTTCTTGTGTTTTGGTTTAAGGATGATTTTCTTCATCAAAGAACAACTAAATTCAATTGTTCTTCTAAAACATCCCGTCATATTGAGGAAGTGCTTAGGACGACTCCTAAACATATTTTCAATACTTCTGGGATTATTTTGAGTCCAAGTAAATTTAGTTGCACAGGTCAATTAATCATCCAGGAGTTTAGTTAAGCTTTATCTCTTGCTCAGTGAACCTGGGTATTTGATTATCTGATGAATGAAGTGACATCTCACTTAATACTCTATTTAACAGTTATAATAATTAAAGCCTTTAAGGGCAAGTTCGGTTGTTGAGAATTTTAATCATTCTTAATTTAAAGTTTGAGTTAATGATTTAAAGTGATTTAATTTAATTGTGAGGTTTTAATTAATAATTTTAAGTTTGGAATTGTGTTCAAATTATTTTAGATTTAATTTAAATCTTTAAAATTTCAATTATCTTAGTATTTCAGATTGATGTTTATGTTTTAAATTTACTTAGATAAAAAGAGGTGTTGAAATTATTGATATGTTTTGATTTAACTCTTAATGATTTCATTTAGGTTTGTTGTTAAGGGATTTTAATTTAATTTAATTTAATTTAATTTGATTTTAATTTAATTTAATTTCATTTAATTTAATTTAATTTAATTTTAATTTAATTTTAATTCAATTTAATTTAATTTAATTTAATTTAATTTAATTTTAATTTTAATTTAATTTAAATTTAATTTAATTTCAGTTTTAATTTAATTTAAATTTAATTTTATTTTAGTTTCAATATTTTAAATTAAATTTAATTTAATTGTTAATATGTTAATTTAATTTAATTTAAACTTTGACTTGACTTAATTTAATTTTATTTAATTTAACTCCAAGATTTTAAATTTGATTTTAATTATTGGACCATTTAACATTTTAAACATTAATTCATTTAAGGGTTATCTTTTTTTAATTTTTAATTTGTTTAGTTTGGATTATTATTTTAATTTTTAATTAAGAACTAAATATTATTGAAGTGACTTATTTAGGGATTTTTAAATTAAAGAATAAATATCCTCTTAATAACATCCCTATTTTAATAATCCAAGTTTTAAATATATTCTTTCCAAAATTTAAATTATTTAGTTAATTAGAGTTTCATTTGATATTTTCAAGGTGTTTAATGGGTTTCTACCCTTTTAATTTCCCTAAGTTTCAATCATCTAAGAGAAAATTAAAATCAAATATTTTACCCTCCATTTTGATTAAACCTAAAGTTTTAATTTAGGGTTAAAATTTTTAATTACCTTTATGCCCTTTTAGGCTTATTCATTTCATAACTCTCTAAATTAAGCTTAAATGAATTTGAAATTTTCATGTCACATCACTCACATTACAATTAAGACATTAGAGGAGAAAATGTGATTTTTCTGACTTTAACTTATTTATATAATTATTTTTAGTAGAAAATAGGGGTTTTCAAAGAAAATTTAACAACATGACCAATGTAAAGTTTTTATCCTTAAGAAAATTATGGGATATTCCTAATGACGAGAGAATCACTTTGACCAATTTTTGTGATTTTTTGAATTATATTTTATTTATTATAATTATTTTGAATTTTAGTGTATTAATTAATTTTAAAATAAAATAAAAATTTAAAAATAGATTTTATATTTTTCTTAAATTTCTCTGATCTTAAGGAAATCAGTGAAAAAAATTTTATAATTTTCTAATTTTTCTTTGATTTATTAGAATTATTTTAGTGAAAAAGGTTGAAAATTCATTTTTTAATATTAAAAATTACATTAAGCCTTTAAAATTCAATATCTTATCCTAGGGACTTAAGAAAAATATTTGGTTTGTTCCTAAGTGATTAGAAGTCAAACTGTGACATTTTTTATGATTTTTAATATTTTTTTGATTTTTATTATTTTTTAATTATTAAAATATTAAAATATTATGAAAAATCAACTTTTTTAGAAAATTCCAATTTTAATTTTTCTGAACTCCCCTAATATCAGAGAAGTTCCAAAACCATTTTTGTGAATTTTTGAAAAGTATTTTTGGAGTTATGAATTTTTAAAGTTCCATTTTTCTTGTGAGGCTTAATCAATCCATTTGGTGGGGTTAATCAAGTCCAATTGATTTTAAAATTTTATGTAAGGTTCCTCTAACCCTAAAGAGCAATGGAGATTTGTTTTCAAGTAAATTTGGTTTGTGGTTAACCCTAATTAATTCAAATTCAATTTTAGGAGTTTAGGCCAATTAGGGTTATTATGAATGAATTAACTCAAAATATATTTTTCATAGGGTCCCCTGGTCCTAGGAAACATCACCAAATTTTCCTAGAATTTATTTTACAACATGCTAATTATTGGAATTAAAATACCTAAAATAGTGACATGAACTTGAAAAATCAATAACTTTTCACAGAGATGGCCTCTGACCTTGAAAAATTCAAGAAATGATCCCAAGATCAGAGGCTTCAAAAGACCTATGGTCTCATGCCATGGTGAATTGTCTATGTAAATGGAGAATCAAAACATTGGAAACAGTAAATAAACTATTAAAAATAAAATACTCATCCAATTAACTTGATTTCTTTTCCACATTATTCTCCTCTGTTCACTAAGCAAGAAGGTATTTTTATTTTATTTTTGTGATTTTTCTATGCAAAGATATAAATTTTTGAAGTTCTGGTATTTAAATAAATCCAAAAAAATCCTAATTTTCTACTTTTCCGACTCGACGCCGCGTCATCCGCGTCCGGATCGAAAGCCCACACGTCATTCCGTGATTCGGCACCGCCACCTGAGTCAGCGCTACGGGGGCCCGCCATTCATGTACCATTGTGCTGTCTGGCTTGATCTCGACCGTCCACTCGATACACGCGCGATCCAACGGCTCCGGGTTATCGTCTCCAACTTGTGTGCACTCGTGACCGTCCACACTAAAACACTAAGATCTCACTCGATTCTCCATGGATTTTTGCATTCTTATACTCTATCGATTCGTCATGAAGAGACGAACACATCTATACGATTAAGGTGCATTGAAATCAACTCAAACTAAATGGAGAATCTCCAGGAGCTCGGGAGGAAGAGTGAGTTCATACCTTTGCTCAGAGAAGTGAAGCTTCGATCTGAGGATTGTGTCACCTTCGATTGAGTCCAAGCAAGCTCCAGATGAAGTCTCTTGCTCTGAGGAAATGCCTAGGTACAAAAGTGACCAAGGCCGATCACAAAGCTTAGAGGCTGGAAGCAATGGCTGACCTGGTGAGGGGGCTTTTGCTGGCGAACTTCTCCTCTTGGTCTAGTGAAGCTGTAGAGTCAATCAATTTGAAGGTTGGCTCACTGTGGTGAAGTGTCCTGGTTTTGGGCTTGAATTTCAACTCCAAAATTGGACTCACAGAGAGGGTTTTAGGGTTGGATTTCAGTGAGGATCAAGTTCTTTATGTCTGGAGAGGGATCTGGAGTGATTTTGGTAGAGTTTTGGTAAGGTTTGGTTCAACACCTCTTTTGGCCGAGAGGAGGTGAGGTTTAAATAGACATGGCTAGAGGGCTTCCAAGGGGGTTTGATGCTTGGGATCAGCTGTTCTATGCAAGAGAAGAACAACCATGGTGTTCAATTGGAATGGGACAACTCAGCAAGGAAGAATTGAAAATTTTGGCTCACATGGGTTCTCTCGGCCTGGTGGTTTCCAGCGGCACGTGGTGGTCGGCCGGCCGGGGTCGAAGTCACTGTTGTCATCAGGAGGGTCAGGGGTTGACAAAGGTGCAAGCAATTAGCATTGGCCATGTGTAAAGGACTTGAATCAAATGGAATGGGGGAAGTGGCTATTTTGGGTTCAAATGCGTCAAATGCATGCTTTAGGCTTGGTGCACCTCCCCAAGGCCTGATTTTGGGCTGAGGGAAATCAGTGGGTTCAGCCAAGAGAAGGTGGTGAAGTCCCCACCCATGAATATTTAGATTAATCATGGATTAGGGTGTATAATTAAAAGGGTTAAAACTTTTTTAAGGGGTTTTAAAAGAGGCTCCTACTTTTGAAATTAATGGCATGGTGATGTGTAAAGGGGCTCCCAAGGCTTTGCATGTGGCTTGTGCATGGTTTAATGGCTCCATTTGGCTTAGGGGTGGCTTGGCTTAGTTTCATGGAAGTGGGTTTTAGAAATTTTGGCATTTTAGTGGAAAATTTTCATGAAGCTTGATTTGGAATGGTTTAATGATGGTTTTGAAACTTAGGGATTTTGATTAAATGGATAATGGAAAGAAATGTCATGTGGGCTTTGGATTGAAAACTTGGGCTTTTGAAATGGTTTTGGATGGGCTTTTAAAATGTTTTAATGAAATGAGCTTTTAGATTTTAAGATGAATTTTTGGATTAAAATTTTGTAAAAGATTGTAACAAATAAATGTTGCATTTAGTTTAGGGATGTGTCATGCAGATTTTGGAAGAGATTTGGTGTGATTTGGAGTAGAATTGGGTTGAATTTGGGCTTTTTTGGTAAAGGGGCCAAGGTGGGCCAAATTGGGCTAACTTGGGCTAAGGTTGAATTTGGTGTAAAATTAATGTTGAAAAATGTTTATGGGAGTGTTACAAATAGTTTTCAACTTTGGTTGGGCTCTAATTTTGGGATTTGGGCCTATTTGGGTTAGGTTTGGGCTTAGGTCAATTTAAGGGATTTTGGTTTTGGGTTAGGTTTGGGTGGAGTTTAGGTTCAAATTTTGGGCAAATCAAGTTAGTGTTTTGTTTATTGGGATGTTAGGAAGGTTTTAGAAAAGATTTGGGGCCAATTGGGGTTGAGTTGGGTTGGTTTGGGCTAGGTTTAGGTCATGGGCCAAAATTGGGCCTTAGGCTTCAAATTAAAATTGGGCCCAATTGTCAGTCAAGTTGGACTTGGACTTGGTCTAAATTGATATTGGGGATATTGAATTGAAGTTTAGAATTGAATTAAACCAAAATTGAGGTCAATTGGGGTGGTTTAGTTTGACATTGGGTTCACTTGGGTTAAAAAATGGGTCAAATTGGGGGTTTTGGTAAAAGTGGGGTAAATTGGAAAAATTGGCCCATGGTGTAGTTGAATAAAATGAAATTGGGAATATTGGGGATTTTCTGGAATTTTCTAGGAATTTTTAGAATTTTTGGATTTTTGGGGTAGAAGGGTATTTTGGTAATTTTGGGGGTTTAGGGGGTATTTTTGGAAATTTTGGTATTTTTGGCCAAAGATGGTCAATTTGAGTGGTGGGAAGTGTTTAGGATTAATTATGAGGTACCTTGGGTAATTTAGTTAATTTTGCAAATTTTGGGTCATTTCAAGGGTATTTGGTAGGTTTGGTGGGTCCGGGGCCCCGGGGGTCAAAAACTGAAATTTTGAAAAAAGGAAGATTGATCAAGTGTGAGTGAAATTAAATCACTTTGGTTGAGCCATGGAGCCATATTAAGCCCATATGAGCCATGAGAGGACTCATTTGAGGCATTCACTATGTTGTTCCTAACCCTCTTAGCCAAGGGCTTAAGGCTTAAGGACCATCCATATGAATTACCTACATGAGTCAGGAAGTCAAGTTGGGTGAGAGTGTGGTTTTAGGACTTGGAATGTGTGTGAGAGTGTAGTGTATGTGCAAGTCAACCCTCACCAGACCAGGCCATCCAGGGTATTCCTAAGGCTAAAAAGTCTATAGGGAACTCATTCTTTAAACCTCCACATTTGATTTCAACCCTCTAGGTGATTAGGGGTCTACAATCAAGCTTGTGGGGTTTGCAGGGAGTGAAGAAGTAGTTTGAATTTCTAAATGGTGGGTTCCATTTCTAGTTCTCTAAGATAATCAAAGGAAAAGCCTAAGGCTAGATCCTAAGTACAAAAGAGAGAAGCAAAAGACCTCACCAAAATTGAGGTCAACAAATGGACCCCCAATAGGTGTGGTTTGCTAACGAAGCACACCGCGCGTATTGGCGTTGACCGAAGAGATCAACAAAACCAACACAGATGTCCAAGTGACGAACTTAGGACGAAGTAGAAGAATTTCCGCTGGGAGTATCAGGTATATTTCCAAGACTGGAGATTCCTGAACTCTCGCTGGGGAATGGAAAAGGAGGTGAACTCCAAATCACAAGATCTGGGGAATTCGATTTAGATTTCATTTTACTTTTAAATTTCAAGTTTCAATTTGTGAGTTTATATTTCGATTTGTTCTGAGTTTCAATTTCGATTGAAGTTTAATTTAAAATCATTTTAAGGAAATTTTGAATTTGAAATTTGGATTTGAAATGAGAATTGAAACCTGAGTTTCAATCTCGGGATTGCGAAGAGAACTGGAATTTAGGTAACAGCCTCGGAGTGAGAATCAGAGTTTAAGTATCGACGGAAAAAGGATGAGAATAAGATTTTAGGTACTGATCTCGAGAGAGTGAGATTTGAAATTTAAGTATCAATCCTGAAAGAGAATCAAAATTTAGGTATCGATCTCGTAAAGAGAGTCAGAATTTAGGTACCGACCTCGAAATGAGAACCAGAATTTAGGTACCAGTCTCGAAAGTTGTGAATCAAAATTTAGGTATCAATTTGAATGAGAGTCAGAATTTGGTACCGGCCTCGAAGCAAGAGAACTGGAATTTGGTACCAGTCTCGAAAAATTAGAATTGAAATTTAGGTATCAATTCGAATGAGAGTCGGAATTTGGTACCGACCTCAAAGGAGAGAATTGAAATTTGTTATCAACCTTGAAAGAGAATCAAAATTTAGGCACGATCTCGGAAAGAGAGTCGGAATTTAGGTATCGACCTCGAAAGGAGAGAACTGGAATTTGGTACTAGTCTCGAGAATTTAGAATTGAAATTTAGGTATCAATTCGAAAGAGAATCCAAATTTGGTACCAACCTCGAAGGAAGAGAACTAGAATTTGGTACCGGTCTCGGGAATTTAGAATTGAAATTTAGGTATCAATTCGAAAGAGAGTCAGAATTTGGTACCGACCTCGAAGGAAGAGAACTGGAATTTGGTACCAGTCTCGGAAATTTAGAATTGAAATTTAGGTATCAATTCGAAAGAGAGTCGGAATTTGGTACCGACCTCGAAGGAAGAGAACTGAAATTTGGTACCAGTCTCGGGAATTTAGAATTGAAATTTAGTATCAATTCGAAAGAGAATCGGAATTTGGTACCGACCTCGAAGGAAGAGAACTGGAATTTGGTACCAGTCTCGGAAATTTAGAATTGAAATTTAGGTATCAATTCGAAAGAGAGTCGGAATTTGGTACCGACCTCGAAGGAAGAGAACTGAAATTTGGTACCAGTCTTGGGAATTTAGAATTGCAATTTGGTATCAATTCGAAAGAGAATCGGAATTTGGTATCGACCTCAAAGGAAGAGAACTGGAATTTGGTACCAGTCTCGAGAATTTAGAATTAAAATTTAGGTATCAATTCGAAAGAGAGTTAGAATTTGGTACCGACCTCGAAGGAAGAGAACTGGAATTTGGTACCAGTCTCGGGAATTTAGAATTGAAATTTAGGTATCAATTCGAAAGAGAGTCAGAATTTGGTACCGACTTCGAAGGAAGAGAACTGGAATTTGGTACCAGTCTCGGAAATTTAGAATTGAAATTGAGGTATCAATTCGAAAGAGAGTCGGAATTTGGTACCGACCTCGAAGGAAGAGAACTGGAATTTGGTACCAGTCTCGAAAATTTATCTGTATGAAGAGGGACCCAGTCTTATGCCATCAGAACCAAATCGAACAAAGTTCGTGGCTCCGTGTCAATAGAACTAGTCGATCCTCTAAGACACAGAATAAAGAGAATTGAAAGGAGCTGGTAAGTGTACCAAGCTGAAAAGACTTGACTTAAGGACAAGTCGAAGAGAATATTCAAATTTCAAAGAGTTTCCAACAGATTTTGGTGGAGGAAAGAACTAAATGGTTCGAATCAGAGGTTTGAGATCGAAATTCAATTTGATATTTAGATTCATTTTGTTTGTCCTTTAACGATCCCATTTTATTTTTTGTTGTTTGTTTAGTGTTCATGTGAATTTGAAGTTCTTTTTAATATTCAGATTTTTAGGAAAAGTTCTCATTTATTTTCTTTTCTTTTCTGTTCTTCATTCAAAGTTCATTTAATTTTAATGGCGTTTCCCAGTCAATTTGCACAAAAAGAGGTGAAGGCAAAATATGACGTAGTCCTTTTCATTCCAACTTGCTGAAAATACATCATACAACTTGATCTAATCATGATGGCATTTTCCTTAAAAAATTTAATGTCTCATACAATCCATGTAAATCCAAAACGGATTGTGTAAGATTCTTGTTGATCCATCCAAAAGCGTCTGTCAAAAATCCATGTATGAATAGTAAGAAACATGGGCAATAACATCACCTTCTAAGCCACCCTTGGCAGGAATGCCGCATGGATGTGTATTGGAGGTGAGCTATTTCCCATGTAACTCACAGCTTGTAGGGCCGGAGACTCTCCAATTCTGGATCTGGCTGAAAGTGGTAAGACATTTTTCTGTCATCCATTCTTCTAAAAGTAACTGAGATCCGCTCCATAGGCACTCCTGGAATGCAATGCTTCGCAACGTCTGCTCCGTTTCCTTTTAACACCAGGACGGAACTTACCGGTAGTGGTATCTCCCCCGGCCCTCGGAACTCACCGGGGCCTGCAATCCGGAGGTTAGATCCGAACATGATGTTGCCTTGGTTGACGAATGACACTCGTGCGAAGGGTCTAACAAAGTCATGATGGTCTATATGTGGAGGTATGCGGTCTCCTTCCTTGTAGATGTTAATAATGCGAGCTGTTGGGTATGCAACTGCGAGCAATACCCTCCATGTTATCATCCTTTTCACCACTCTCTTAATGATTCTTGGCATCGGATCGACCTCACTGCGACGGAGTATCCCTGGTGGATTTCCTTTTCTGTCTATGGCAAAATTGTAGAAACATCCGCATTGGATTGTAACTCTTCCTTTTCTTGGCATCCATCTTCGGGGTTCTGAGTAGGTCTTTTCTCTCAGGCGGCCAGCTCGGCCCATTTTCTGTAATTCGAGGATGCAGTCTACAATTTTTTGTTGCTCATAATCTAAGAATACATCTGTATGCAGCTCGAGGCCTTCCAAGATGTTGACCCTCTTGTCTCCAATTCTTTCAAAGTATTCTATGGTTTTCTTCTCAACTAGTTGCATTTTCTCCAGCTCGTATTCCGGGATTATCTGAAGTCCTCGGTGTCTAGTAACATATTGCGGGATGTATGGCTCAACCCTAGCACGTTCTTCTGCATGTCTCGGCTCCTCGGGGATAGTCTCTGTAGGGACATCCTCCGGGGTTGCTTTCGCAACAAGACTCTTCGGATCCGGTACATCTGCTCGACGTCGAGGTACTAACTCTATTTCTACTTTTCTTGGTATTTCTTTTATCTGTTCCGACTTTCTTGGAGTTAACTTTCTTCTTTCTGGTTCCTGACGAACTAGTCTCCTTAGAGCATTTGCACTAACAGTATTCACTGTCTGTTTATGTTGATCTTCTGCTAACTTGGTCAACATTTTGCGAATGCGACGATTCTTATTTCTTCGCTGGGTAGCAGTGAGAGTAGCTCTCCTTACCCCTTAAATTTCTACGGGCGCGGGGCTGACAAGCCTACCCTCTGTTGTGGCAACCACGGACTTAACTTTCTTATCTTCTCCGGTTGCATGAGCGGCGTTTGCTTTTATTTTCTTGCTGCTGGATTGGTGGCTCGGGCCACCCATTTTCATCACTATCTGGCTGTGAAGTTCTTCTCGATCAAATGGGATCCAATCATTTTCTTCGTATTGTAAGCTAGCTGGTGTGAAGTCTGAGTCAATCTCTATCACTGCTCCATCCCTCACCCTCTTTTCATCAAGTACTAGACTCACGCCATTTCTAAAGTTTAGAACCAACCGCTCGTTCAACATTTCCCTACGAAAAAATAAGGAAAGGATCAGGGGCTGTACTAAGAACAAGAACAATAAGAAAAAACACTTAAAAAAATTTTTATTCACTTCTTTTAAATTTAAAGAAAGTAAGAGGAGATGAGAAAATATCAGGAATGAATGGATTTAAAAGGAAAGATTGACATTTTATTATTACGATTTCCCATGTTTTCTTTTTAACATTTTCGTTGATGAGATTTTTTTTTATCATCCATTTTATTTTGTTTTGGGTTCGGACACAGTCACAAAGTGATTACTTTACCTGTGTTTCCAGGGATAAGATTCTACTTTAGAGGCCACCCTTCGAAACATCAGGTTGCGTAATACTTCTTTAAATACCATCCATTGATTGGAAGCATGGGTCGTTCTCCACGGCAATTCACTAGTTGGTAGGAACCTCCAGAGTAAACTGTCTCAAACACTAATGGCCCCTCCCAAGTTGATTCAAACTTACCTCCTATCTTGCGATGTGCAAGGATAGGTCTCTTGAGAACAAGAACTAAGTCACCGACTTTGAAAGTTCTTGGGCGGACCAGTTTATCATGGGCCTGGATCATCTTGGCTTGATACAGTTCCAAATTCTGCTGCGCGGACCCTTCCAAGCTTTCCAATTTTTCCAATTGTAGTCTGGCATTTTCTTCTATAGTGATCTTTTCTGCAACTGCAATTCGGAGTGACGGAAGCTGAACTTCCAGGGGCAAGATGGCCTCGGACCCGTCCACTAAAGCGTAAGGCGTAGACTGAGTAGGAGTCCTAAAAGTCGTCCTGTAGGCCCATAAGGCTTCTAACAACTTCTCATGCTAATTTCTCTTGTTGTCGTCCAATGTTTTCTTTAAAATTTGAACGAGAGTTTTATTAAAAGCCTCGGCCAAGCCGTTTGCTCTTGGGTAGTAGATCGTTGAGTATCGCCAATCGATCCCGTGTCTTCTGACAAAATTGTTGATCTTTGTACTTTTGAATGCGGACCCATTATCCGAAATGATCTCGCGCGGTACCCCAAAACGGTAGACAACTTGGTTCTTGAAAAAGCGTAGCACGTGGTTTGCCTTCACTTCTCCGAGTGGTATAGCTTACCGCCCATTTAGAAAAGTAGTCTGCGAGTTGCAAGAATGAAGCGATGTCCTCTTGAAGAAGGCGGTTCTATCGGACCCACTATATACGTGCCCCAACACTCAAATGGCCACGACGCGATTGTCGGATGTAGCACATTTGGAGGTTGGTGTAGAACCACTCCGTGCACTTGGCACTCGGTGACAACTTTTGGCAATTTTCATACAGTCGGTCATCATTGAGGGCCAGTAGTACCCTAGTCTTTTAATCTTCATTTTCATTTTCGGACCCAACTGATGAGCGCCACAAAGTCCTGAATGTACTTCTTTAAATATTTCACGAGCCTCGGACCCGCTCAGGCATCTTAGCCACATCTGATCAAAAGACCTTCTGTATAATGTATTGTTTATTAATACGTAAGATAGAGTTCTTTTCTTGATTTGATGGGCTAACGACTTATCGTCAGGCAGGTTTCCTGTCTGCAAGTAATCTATTAATGGCTGCCGCCAATCTTCTCGTATTTTCTCATCACTTCGCTGCAATTGTTTCTTCCGCTTTTCTTTCGATTTATGTATTGTATCCATGTCGAGGCTGTGATAGGACCTGTCGTCCTTGAACTGACACTTCAACTGACTCATCCTGCAAGCAGGCAAATTCCTTTGCAAGGCGAGCTAACGCATCAACGAGAGCATTTTCTTTCCTGGGAATCTTGTAGATTGTTACGTTTGAAATTTGTTCCAACAATTTCATGGCATACTGAAAGCACTGCTCGAGCATTGGCTTTAAAATTGCATCTGTCCAGGTGACTCGTTGAATGATCAACTGAGAATCTCCGTAGATGTTGATGTTCGTTATTCCCATCTGAATGGTTAATTCCAATCCGGTTATGAGGGCTTCGTATTCTGCCTCGTTGTTTGTACACAATTCTGTTAAGTGGTTGGAGTATCTTAATATCCCCCGCTCCGGTGTTATAAAGATTAGTCTAATTCCTGCCTTACCGGGCACTATCGTTTGCAATTCTTTGTCCTTCTGTGCTGAGGACGCACCGTTGAAGTATAGTTCCCAACGTCGATCATCAGGGTCTTCTAGGCTTATTATTTGCTCGTCAGGCAAATCATCGTCGAGAGGCGAATCCGCCGGCAAAGGGTGTGCTGCGAGGAAGACTACTAGGACTTGTCCCTTTACGGCGCGAAGAGGAACGAAAGTTATGTCGAATTGCAATAGTATCATCGACCACCTGGCAAGTCTGCCAGAAAGCGTCGGTCGAGTCATCAAGTATTGCAACGGATTAACTCTCGAAATAAGGTTGACCTTATGAGAAAACATGTAATGCCTGAGCTTTTGCACGGCGAAGATCAGGGCCAAACAATGCTTCTCAATCGGAGGATACTTTACTTCCGTTGGGATTAGACGACGGCTTAGGTAGTAGAGGGCATTTTCTTTTCCCTCGTCATTGACCTGGGCTAGCAGGGCTCAGAGAGAATCGTCTAAAGCCGCGGTATAAAGTATCAACGGTCTACCTGAGACTGGGGCTGCTAAGAAAGGAGGTGTCATAAAATATTACTTAACGTCCTTGAAAGCCCGCTGGCATTTCTCATCCCAAATGAATTTGGCGTCCTTTTTAACTAATGCCGAGAAGGGCTGACACCTACCTGACAAGTTTGAAATAAAGCGTCGAAGATATGCCAACTTCCCTTGAAAGGATCGTAGTTGTTTCAAAGTATTGGGAGGAGGCATTTCTAAAATAGCTTTAATCTTCTCCAGAATGATTTCAATCCCACAATGTCGGACAACAAATCCTAAGAATTTCCCGGAGGTGACGCCGAAGGCGCATTTTAAGGGATTCATTTTAAGGTTAAATTGTCTTAGTCGCACGAAAACAATTCTCAAATCATACAGGTGATCTTTCTTCAGTTTACTTTTGATGACCACATCATCCACGTAGCACTCGACTTGGTTGTGAATCAGATCATCAAAAATCTTTGTCATCGCTCTTTGGTATGTTGCTCCTGTGTTCTTTAGTCCGAATGGCATTACTGTGTAGCAATACACTTCAATCAGTGTTCTGAATGCCGTGAGCTATTCGTCTTCTGGTGCCATCTTTATCTGGATGTATCCCGAAGATCCATCCATGAAAGAAAAGATTTCATGTGTTGAAGCAATGTCGATCATCAATTCTGGGATTGGTAGTGGAAATTCATCCTTTGGACATGCTTTATTCAAATCTCTAAAGTCTACGCAGATTCTGATCTGTCCATTCTTCTTTTTGACTGGTACCACGTTGGCTAACCAAGTTGGATATTGTTCTTCGCAGACAAATTTAGCGTCTATTAGCTTCTTAACTTCGACTATTACTTGTTGCTCAATTTCTAGACGCATTCTTCCGGGAGATTGTCTGACTGGACGGAAGTAGGAACCACTCCCAGCCTGTGAACTGCGACTTCTAGAGCTAATCCTAGCATTTCGTCGTAACTCCAAGCAAAACAGTCCTTAAATTGCATTAATAGCTTGATTATGTCTTCGGAGTCTTCTTTATTGAGTAAGGAGCTAACAAAGGTCGGCCTAGGCTCTTCGCTAGTACCTAAGTTAACTTCCATTAACTCGTTTATTATAGATTTGATTTCTTCTTCGAATTCTGGTGGAGCATCTCCGATTGGTAGATCTTCAAGATCTTCTGAGGCTTCCAAGCAGTCTTCATTAGGTTCGCGAGTGTTGACCTCATTTTTAATGAGGTCTTCTCTCCTTCTTTTTAGTATTTAGGATCTAGCCTTAGGCTTTTCCTTTGACTATTCTAGAGGATTAGAATCGGGACCCACCATTTAGAAATTCAAACCATTTCTTAACTCCCTGCAAACTCCACAAACTTGATTGTAGACCCCTAATCACCTAGAGGGTTGAAATCAAATGTGGAAGTTTAAAGGATGAGTTCCTATAGGACTCTTTGGCCTTAGGACTGCCCTGGGTGGCCTGGTCTGGTGAGGGCTGACTTACACACACACTACACTTATACACTACACTTTCACACACCTCCTAAAACCACACCCATACCCAACTTGACCTCCTGACACATGAAGGCGATTCACATGGATGGTCCTTAACCCCTAAGCCCTTGGCTAAGAGGGTTAGGAACAACATAGTGAATGCCTCAAATGAGTCCCTTCATGGATCATGTTGGCTTGATATGGCTTCATGGCTCAACCAAAATGATTTCATTCCACTTACATTTACCCAATCTTTAATTTTCCAAATTTTCAATTTTTGACCCCCGGGCCTAGTCTACCAAAAAAAAAAGCCCTTGAAATTACCCAAATTTTTCAAAATTCTCCAAAATCACCCAAATTCCTCAAAACCAATCCCAAACATTCCCACATCACTCAAATTGATCATTCATAGCCAAAAATACCAAAAATTCCAAAAATACCTCCCAATAACCTCCAAATACCAAAAATGCCCCTCTTAGCCAAAAAATCCAAAAATTCAAAAAATTCCCAGAAAATTCCATAAAATCCCAAATATTTCCAATTTCATTTTGTCCAACTACACCATGGGCTAATTTTGTCAATTTACCCCACTTTTGTTAAAATCCCCAATTTGACCCATTTTAACCCAAAGTAAACCCAATGTCAAACCAAACCTACCCAATTGACCCAAATTCTGGTCCCATTCAATTCTAAACTTCAATTCAACATCCCCAACACCAATCTAGACCAAATTCAAGCCCAATTTGATTGGCATTTGAATCCAATTTCACTTTTGACCTTAAAGCTCAATTTAGACCCATGACACAAACTTAGCCCAAACTCACCCAATTCAACTCCAATTAACCCCAAATCCTTTCTAAACCTTCACTAACATCCCTAAAAACAAAACACTAACATTATTTTCCCAAAGTTTGAACTCAAACCCAACTCAAATTCAACCCAAAGCCAAAAAGCCCAATTTTGACCTAAGCCCAAACCTAACCCAAATGAGCCCAAATCCCAAAATCAAAACCCAACCAAAGTCAAAACCTCTTTGAAACACTCCCATAAACATTTCCCAAAATTAACTTTACATCAACTTCAACCCTAGCCCAACATTGGCCCAAGTTAGCCCAATTTGACCTACATTGGCCCACTTACCAAATGAACCCAAATTCAAACCAATTCAACTCCAAATCACACCAAATTGACTCCAAACCATTCATGAAACATCCCTAAACCAATTGCAACATTTATTTGACATGGTCCTTCACAAAATTTTCACCCAAATGCCCATCATAAAATCAAAAAAACCCACTTCCCTAAATCACTTTAAAAGCCCATCTAAAACCATTTCAAAGAGCCTAAAATCTACCCTAAAGCCCATATGACATTTTCATTTGCCATCCATTTAATCAAAGTCATTCCCTAAGTTCCAATCCCACCATCAAATGATTCCAAATCAAGCCTCATGCCAAATCACCCCTAAATGCCAAAATTCACAAAATCCTTCTCCATGAAAGTTGACTTGACTTTTCCCAAGCCAAATGGAGCCATGAAGCCATGCATGAGCCACATGGGAGCCATGAGAGCCATGGAATCTACTTTCCACCTCACCATACCCAAGATGGCAAGAGGAGGAGGCCCTTTCCATATTCCCTTAAGGGGGATTAACCACTTTCATGACTCCACTAAACCATGCTTAAATTTAATTGTACTTGGATGGTGACCTTTCCCCACTAATTAAGCTGACCTAAACCACTTTATCTTCAGCCCAAACAGCCTATGGGAAGGTGCACCTAGCCCAATCCATGCATTTGACCAAATTTAGCCAAAATATACCCTTACCCCATTCTACTTTGATTCAAACACTTTACACATGTCCAAGCCCAATAGCCTTCACCAACTTCAAGCCCTGGACCTCCTGACCTTGAGGGTGACCCATGCCTGCCGGCCAGCCACCTGAGCCGCCAGAAAATGCCATGGACGAGACATGGGAAGGAGCCAAGCATTGAAATTCCACCTTGCTGAGTTGCCCCATGCCCAGTCGGCCATTGCGACTGTTCTTCCCTCGCCAAGAGCAGCTGATCCCAGTCCCTAACTCCCCCTGGGAGGCCCTCCAGCCACTCCTATTTAAACACCACCTCTCTCGGCCATGGAGGAGGTGCTGAACCAACCTTAAGGAAAATCTGCCAAAATCATTCCAGACCACTCTCCACACATAGAGCATTTGATCCCCACTGGATTCCAGCCAATTCCTCCGGATGAGCTCAATTCGAGTTTAAATTTCAACGATAAAAACCAGGACACTTCTTCATGCATGGACCAATCGCCAAATTGATTGGTCCTACACCTTCACCGGACCAAGAGAAGAAGTTTACCAACAAAAGCCCCTCACCAGAGCCAGCCATTACTTCCAACTTCTCCAAGCTTTGTGATCGGGCTTGGTCGAAATCTTACTCAGTACAATTCACTGTGCCAAGGGACTTCATCTGGAGCTTGCTTGGACCCAATCGAAGGTGACACAACTCTCAGATCGAAGCTTCACTTCTCTGAGCAAAGGTATGGACTCACTCTTTTTCCCAAGCTTACAGAGATTCTCCATTTAATTTGAGTCAATTTAAATACGTGTTTACCGTATGGATGTGTTCGTCTCTTCAAGACGAATCCATAGAGCATAAGAACACAAAAATTCGTTGAGAATCGAGTGAGAAATTAGGGTTAGAAGGTTGACGGTCACGGGTTCACACCGGCCGTAGACGATGACCGAGAGCCATCGGATTGCGCGTGTATCGAGCGGACGGCCAGGATCGCGCCGGACAGAGCAACGGAACATGAACCGCGGGCCCCGGAGCGCTGAGTCGGATGGCGGCGCCGAATCAGAAGACGACGCGTGGAGCTTCGGAGATGCCCAGTTGAGCCGGCGCCGCGTGGATAAGTAGGAAATGAGGCTATTTTTCTATTTATTTAATTCCCTAAACTTCAAAAATACATAACTTTGTGTAGGAAAATCAGAAAAATAAAATAAAAATATCCTCTTGCTCAGTGAACAGAGGAGAATAATGTGGAAAAGAAATCATTTAATTTCATTGAGTATTTGATTTTTAATAATTTATTTACTCTCTGCACATTTTCAATTCTCCATGCATGTATACAATTCACCATGGAATGAGACCATAGGGCTTTTGAAGCCTCTGAATTTGGGAACATTCCCTGAATTTTCCAAAGTCAGAGGCCATCCCTATGAAGAGTTATTGATTTTTCAATTCTAGGTTCTTATTCTGAGTATTTTAATTCTAATAATTAGCATATTGTGAAATAAATCCTAGGAAATTTTGGTGATATTTATTATGACCAGAGGACCCTAGGAAAAATAGGTTTTGAGTTAACTCACATGGAATAACCCTAATTGGCTTAAACACCCAAAATGGAGTTTTAATTAATTAGAGCTAATTACACATCAAATTGACTTGAAATCAATTCTGCACTGACCTTTAGGATCAGAGGAACCCACCATAAAAGTTTGAAGTCAATTGGACTTGGTTAGCCCTATCAAATGGGTTGATTAAGCCATTTAGCCAAAATTAAACTTAAAAAAATTCATAACTTTCAAAATACTTTTCAAAAATTCACCAAATTGGTTTTGGAGCCTCTCTGATATCAGGGAATTTAAGAAAATTAAAATTGTAATTTTCTAAAAAAGTTGATTTTTTGCATTATTTTAATATTTTTAATAATTAAAAAATAATAAAAATCACAAAAATAATAAAATTCACCAAAATGTCACATTTTGAATTTTAATCACTTAGGAACATACCCCATATTTTCTTAGGTCTCTATGATGAGATATTAAATTTTAAAGCCCTAGGGTAATTTTAAAATTAAAAAAATGTATTTTCTAGCATTTCCACTAAAATAATTATAATAAATCAAAGAAAAATCAGAAAATTATAATAATTAGTTCTCTGATTTCCTTGATATCAGAGAGATTTTTAAAAAAATATAAAATTCATTTTTCAATCTTTATTTTATTTTTAAATTGATTAATACTCCAAAACTCAAAATAATCATAATAAAAAAAATATAATTCAAAAAATCACCAAAATTGATCCAAGTGGTCCTCTGGTCATTATAAATGTCCCATAATTTTCTTAAGGACGTAAAAATTTCCCTTGGTCATGTTATTGAATTTTCCTTGAAAATCCCTATTTTCCATCAAAAATAATTACATAAATAAATTAAATATAGAAAAATCACATTTTCTCCTCTAATGTCTTTATCGACATATGAGTGAAGTCACATAAAAATTTCAAATTCATTTAAGCTCAATTTAGTGAGTTATGAAATTATTAAGCTTGAAGGGCAAAATGGTAATTAAAATTTTAACCCTTAATTAAAACTTTAGGCTTAATAAAATGAAAGAGTAAAATATTTGATCCTAATCTGATTTGGATGATTGAAATTTAAATAATTAAAGGGTAGAAACCTACTAAACAATTTAAAAATAATTAAAATAAAACCTTAATCAAATAATTAATTAAAATTGGAAGAATAATGAAAAATTAGAATTATTAAAATAGGGATGTCATTAGGAAGAGATTTGTTCTTTAATTTAAGAATCCCTAAATTAATCACCTAAATAATATTTAATTCCTAATTAAAATGATAATCCAAATTTAAAATTTAAAATGCTAAAAGATTTAATCATTAAATTAAATTAAAGTTAAATTATTTAAATTAAATCCTTTTAAATATTCAATTAAATTAATACTTTAACAATTAAAATTAAATCATCTTTAAAACATAAAAAAAATAAAATATTAAATTAAAATTAAAGATAAAATTAAATTTAAATTAAATTAAATTTAAATTTAAATTAAATTAAATTAAATTAAATTAAAATTAAGTTAAATTAAAACATATTAAATTAAATCAAATTAAATCAAATTAAATCAAATCAAATTAAATTAAATTAAATTAAATTAAATTAAATTAAATTAAGTTAAATTAAATTAAATTAAATTAAATTAAATTAAATTATATCATATTAAATTAAATTAAATTAAATTAAATCACATTAAATTAAATCAAATTAAATTAAATTAAATTAAATTAAATTAAATTAAATTAAAATTAAAAAATAAAATCAAGTTAAAATTAAAATTAAAGTAAATTAAATAAATTAAATTAAAATTAAAATTAAACTAAATTAAATCAAATTAAAATTAAATTAAATTAAATTGAATTAAAAATAACATCACCTAAGACATAAAGAAATTCAAAATAAATCTAAAACAACTTGAACACTATTCCAAACTTAAACCCATTAATTGAAATTAAATTAAATCACAAATCACTTGAACATCAATTTGCCCTCGAAAGCTTTTGTTGTCATAACTCCTAAACGGAACGTTAGTGTAAGTGTTACTTCACTCATAGGATATTCAAATGTCCTAGTTCACTCGAAGCAAGATAACAAAACTCGAACTCCTGGACGATTAATTCATTTGTATAATTAAATTCTCTTGGACTTAAAATAATCCTAGAAATATCGAAAAGATGTTTAAGACTCGTCTTAAGCACTTCCTCGATATGATAGGATATTTATAAGAACAATCGAACTTAATTGTTCTTCGATGAAGAAAATCGTCCTCAAACCCAAAATACAAGAACCTAGACGTCATAGGAGGCGACTAGCTATAGGATTAGGAACTTGGTAGAAAACCATAACCCTTCCCTTAGCTTTACCTAGGAACTTGCTTTAAATGCTTAAATATTCTAATTGTGTTTTAAGTGCAGCTTGGGATGACGGGAAGACCCTCCGAGTACGCTTTTATTTTATTGCAATTTACCTTATTGCAATTTATTTAATCGCATCGTACTTACCCTTCTTGCATGATAAACAACTGTTGCATGAAAACCAAAACCTTTAGGGTAGTCCCTAAAACTGAAACCAAAACTAAATTAAAAGTCATTACAAGATAAAATTCACCGCCATAATATTTCAAAATATAAAACAACTCAAAATTTAATCACAAACAGAACAACAAAACTACAACTACAATTAAATTAAAACGTCTTGTTGGATGATCGGGAATACCTCGGACGATGTAACCTACGTGTTGCTAATGGGATTTCCCACGGTCTAAATGAAAGTGTGGAACTCATTTAGTTGAGTTTAGCAAATTCATCCGGACTAAGTGAATCCGATAAAAATAACGATGCCGGAAGGATGGAACCGTGGGATCTTAACCGGTGTTGTTATAATCAACTTTAAGATTTGTTTAATTAAAATATTAAAAACACCTGGATTTTAAGATTTTCTCTAAACAAGAACACTTCTCTCATTTCCTGATTTATAACTTCTAAAACTAGACCTCTGCAACAACAAGGAGCTCGGAGCATGGTGGGCAGCACGACAATCATCATCAGCAAAACTCGACTCTACTTCAACTAAACCATTCTTAGAATTAAATAATCAAGCCATAGGACTTCGAGGTAGTTTGCCTAGTGCAACATAAATCCTCAACTCTTCGTTAGACATTTGCATGATCATATCATGTAAATTAAGCCCTAACCGGTCTTAGTACTCCGAGGTGATCGTTCGGTACGACATAAACCCTCACATCTTCGAGGCTATTTGCATGACTGCGTCATACAAATTTAAGTCCTAATTAATTAAAATTGGCAGGATCAAAACATTAAATGAATCCCCAAATTGAAGCCAAACAATAGATAGTTTGAGAAGTTGCCAAGATTCTTCTTGTATCCTCAACTTCTCCTACTTTTCTTCCTTTGAATTCTCAAAATAAAATGTTCCAAATTTGATCCATTCCCTATTGAAATTCCAAAACTCAATCCCTTGAAAACTTAAACTTTGAAATTCTCGAGAGCGTAACTACCGATTATTATCGAGAGTTTTCTTAGGTGATTCCCGTCACTTAAGATGTAATTAACTATAGGGGCTTGCCCTTATAGGGAATTTTAAGAACCTGTGTAATATAAACCTCGCTTAATTCATTTATATTAAGCAGGGGAACTTGTCGGCTTATAAAATTGGTTCGCAGACTAAACGGATGTCACAAACCTTCTAGTTTATTTAATCGAGCCCCATTATCAAGCAGTGTGTCTATTCTTTGGGATAGATACACGGTTTGTGGTGCGGTGCTCGTTTATATAAACTATTCGGGATGTGAGATCTGTTTGATTTCATATCTTAAAATTTTTAAATTTAAAATTATTTTCAAAAATCAAGTACTACTTTTTCAAATTATTTATTTAAATTAATTTAAAAATTCGCCGACAAATTCTGTAGGCGACCACTTTTTTTTAAAATACAACACATAACCTAAAAATATGCCGACAGCGAGTGACAACCAAGCAAAATCCCCTATCATCAACAGATCCTACTGTGCCAACTTAGAGACCATGTTTTGAATTGGGAGGCCGACCGACATTATTCCATAATTTTTCAAAGTCTTGTGATCGGCCTTTTGTCCATCGTCGAGGTAAGACACCGCGTTGAATTAAATTTTGAACACAGGGAGAGTACCACTCAAAAGGTAGTTCCATTAATTTGGAAGAAGTAACATCTTCAAATTGTACATCACTTTCGGCTTTGGAAGAAGAAGCATCACGGTAGAACTTGATCGGTTTAAGCACCACCATCATGCACTTCCTTGACCACCATACCCTCGATCTTATTAGAATTGATCGGGGTCAGGGTCATAGTATGTACATAATGGTTAATCTTCTCGTACAATGATTTATATTCTTCATTCTTTTTATCTTCGAGAGAAATCTTGAATTGTGGTTCCTTTTGACTTATTATCACTGCTTCTTTCTCAATTTCTTCTTCTTCTTCAGAACTGTTCTCCCAATCAACATCGATGACTAGTTTCTTCTGTCCAACTGTTCTAATGTTTCTTCCACGTCCTCGTCCCCGGCCTCGACCTCGGGTGCGAGTTCTGGGGAAATCTTCACCATCTCGCCGTAAGGGAGTGATGAGTAACTGTTGGACTATAACTTCAGGTTATTCATCATCTCGAATTTCTTTTGCTTCATTTGGTATGGTATTTCTGGAAAAGATTATTTTCTTTGGAGGAGCGTAGTAGGTTGCATCTTCATGAATTCCAATTTCGTGCACGGAGAATGGCTGCAAATCACCTTTGATGCACTGTTCCTCTCCTTCGTAATACTTTATGCACTGGTGCAGAGACGTCAGTACCATCAGGCTTTCATGGATCCATGGCCGACCCAGTAGATCCTTGAACGATGTCTAAGAATCAATTATGTGGAATTTTGCGGTTGTATTTGCTTAATCACCGATCTTCATTAGTAGTGTTATCGATCCAAGAGCTCTTTCTCCTTTTTGATTGAAGCCTCTTAATAACATCTTGTCTGCTTCAAGCTCGCGAGCATCAATTTCCAAATATGCTAGCGTCCGAAGATTCATTATGTTGATTGATGCTCCTGGATCAACCAACACTCTGGAGAGCGTAAACTTTCTAATAGTGACTGAAATGTATAATGGTCGGTTGTGATCAACTGTTCCCAGCAATAGATCATTGTCTGTGAAGGTAACACCTTGCTGTTCTCTTAACGAGCAAACCTCGTCGAAGGAATTATCGGCCATTTGAGCTAAGCAAATCTCTGGATCAAGTAAAGCCTTGATCAGAGCCTCCCTCATCTCCGTTGACAGGATCAGAGCGTCGTATATGCTTAGTTTGGCTGGTAGCTTCCTATGATGGGCTAGCACATTGTAGTCTATTTTATTACCATGTTCCTCGGTTTCTTCCTGAATGGGCAGTTCCTCTGTTGGGGTTGACTCTTCCTGAGCAACCACCTACTTTACTTTATCCTTTGGACCCATTCTCGGGGGTAGAACTTTTCCTCTTCTTAGATTAACCTCTGTTATCTCTTCTAAATTTATCGGTGTCTCCTCTTGAATCGGAACAACTGGCTCTTCTAAAGCTGCTTCGGTGTCTGATGGTTCTAATTCTATCGTGATCGGAGCTCCTCAAAATTCACAAGTAGACTCGTTGTTTGTTGAGATTTCGTAGCCATCTTTGTGAACGTGTTCCTCGTCGTGGTCATCGAGGTTATGTATGATTTGAGAATCGTTATTTGTATTGGAATCGAGATCCGGATTAAGTCGGTTGTCGCTATTTACGTAATCGTTAGAAACAGTTAAAACGTAGCCAACGCCATAACCCTTATCATTATAAGATCCCGACGGGGCGAGCAGATAATCATACAGAGTTAGGAGTTCGAGGGATTTCTCCCCCGACTCGGAAACAACCATCCTAGGATAAGCAGCCCCTAGTCTACCCTTTGGAGCCTCGATTTTCTTCTCTTCTACGATCTTCTCTTCCTTCTGGGGCAGTTCTTCAATTGCAAGTGATAGTGTCGGCTCGGCAGGTTTTAAACTTCGGGTTGAAACACACACCGAAGTGTTTTAGATGTGATCTAAGATTTTCTTTGAAGACTTTGTCCAGACGGTACTCCATCCATCATCGGCCGGATAAGGGTCTATCGGAACAATAGGATCCGTTGAGATAACATTGACGGAACCTCCTTTCTGGGGTTCCTTCATGTATTCCTTCGGGATTGTTATGTTCCCTTTTCAGAGGTTGTCATCAAGCCAGCTCTTGAAAGTGATGCAATCCTCTATCTTGTGTCCGAGCATCTGGTGGTAAGGGCAATAGTTTGGATGATCTTTCTTGTTGACTTCTTCCGGCCTCTTGGGCTCTGGCAACTGATAATCCGGTGTCTTCATTAAGCTACGGAACATCTTGGCTAGTGCTTCAGTTTTGAATGGATATTCTCTATTTAAAAGTTCTCTTTAGGTACGCGATGAAAGAGGTGTTTGCTCATAATGCTGAGGTGACTGATAGCTCGGTCGAGGCTGTTGATAGCCCTGCTGAGGTTGCTGATAGATATGTTGCGGTTGTTGGTAAGTCCGTTGTGGTGGTCGATAACCTGGCCGTGGTCGTTCGCGCAGTATCCGCATCGGCTGCTTGCCCTTATCTACTGCCGCGACGATTTCGGACTTCTTTTCAAATGTCTTCACAGTTTTCTGCTTATCGGTCTTGTCTACAAAACTTAACTGCTTTACCTCCTCTTACAAGCTCCTGACCTTGCTAAGCAACTTCTCGAAAGTCTTGATTGTAAATCCTTTAAGGAGAAGTGCTATCGGGCCATGGATACTTTTTAAGTAGGATACTGACTGCATGTTGCTCTTGTAGCTGTGGCTCACACTTCATGCTTAAGTTTCTCCATCGAAGTATGTAATCCACTAAAGTCTCGTTCGGTTTCTGTGCTCTACCACTATATCACCGATGGTGATGTGGTGCTGAGCCCCGACAAACCACTTAACGAAGAGATTCTCTAGTTCTGAAAAGGTCTTTACTGAACCGTTCGGCAATTTTGCGTACCAGTCGAAGGCAATCCCTGATAAACTGCTGACGAACTGTCGGAAGAGTAAAGCGTCACTCCCACCGACATTGCAACAACTAGCACGAAAATGTGCAACGTGCTGCCGAGGGTTTCCCGTCCCATCAAAAGTCTTAAACAGAGGTGGTACGAAGCCTTTCGGGTATTGGACCGCATCAAATTCTTCACGGTAAGGTCTACCTGTCTGAATAGATGTTCCGTTCTTAGATTGTGGTAAGGCCTCTCGCACCTGCTGTTCTACCATGTTTTTAATGTCCTTTTCTGGAATCATGCTTTGTGCAGGATCTTTCTTTGGTTGTTCGTCTCCGTTGACGAATGTGATCTCTTTTCCTCCATCTGCAATATGGATAATTTCTGGGGGTGTCTCTTTCTGAGGCTGAACCTGACTCTAGAAAGTGGCTAAAGCGGCAGCCATCTCTGCCATCCTCTTTGCCATCTGGAAAATTGTATCATCCTTCTCTTGAAGTCGTGCTCTCATCACTTCCGGTTCATCTCTTTCTGCAGCCATTGGAGCACCTTGTGAAGCTGATGATGCTCGCGTCTTAACCATGTTGATTTCAGCATACTCATCATTCATAAATTCTGATGAATCAATTCCATCTTCTAGTTTTTCTTCACTTTCTTTTGCTAACAGTCGAATGTCGGTCCTTAACTTGTCCATGGCATCTTCTAGTGGCCTTTTCCGCATGGTCTCGCAGTTATCACGTGACGGTTATTGAATTTCCTTTCCAGGAGTCCCCTTTATTGCAGTAACACTTTCTTCCGATTCAAGTCTCCCGACGAGACTTTTCTTCTCGGACATTGTTTTGATCTTAGCTCGCCCGTAGTAGGTCCCCATACCATCCTTCTTGCACCGAAGCCTCAGGACCGGATGGTCCGTCTGGCTATATGCTGGAAGGTGGTATCTTCCATAATTTGCAGACCTGATACAACAACGGGTGAACTGGCTTTTATCTTCTTCTTTGGTTTCTCTGTGGCAGCAATAGGCTCTATTCGCGGTCCAAGGCGGAATTTAGCTGGCACCCATCCCATCCTTCTTAAGATTTCTGACACAGGGCATCTTTCTTTCTTTGCCAATCTTTCTATCACAGCTTGCAGTCGAGCAAATGGCGTAGTCTTATGCCTTTTCCTTTTGTAATTGTTGTAGTACGCAGGTCGGGGTAATGTAGCGGCGATCCTACGGACATTCTCTTCATCTGATGCGGAAGAGAGAGGGTGAAACCTGCTTCCTTCCAACAGAGGTATATACTCAGGCAGTTCTTCTCTTTCCTCAGGAATTTCTTCTAGAAATGCAACTTCAACAGCTTTGGCTTTCTCGATCTTGGCGATCTTTCTGCTTCTATTTCTCCTTCGAGTCCGAGTTAGGGTAGGACCCAATCTCAAAAATAGATGTTATTGTAGCAAAATATGTACCCTCCACGGTGACAGGCTCATCACAGACTTGGATTTCCTTCCCCTTCAGTTTGGCAGAAGTCGGGGTAGGTGCGTAGATGACAAGACCGGTGGGGATAGATACAACGGTCCTCCTACGAACAAGTAGTACTCCTTTCGACTGGAACCCTTTGCAGGGAGGGAATTCTGAGTCGATTTCGGGTTGAACTCAATCGGTGGTTTCTCGCTTCGACACTTTGTCCATTAGTGTGAAGAGAGTGACGTCGCCGAACTTGATATCTGTGTTTCTAAATCCTTGTCCGAAACAGATGATCCCATTGTCAGGCAGCTCATCCTTGTAAACGGCGAAGTCCATTCCAATGGTGAAGGAGAAGATTAACTTTGGGGCAGTCATTTTCTGTAAGGTAGATTCCGAATGTCAGTCCCAAATTATGCTTCCTTTCGTTGTAAAGTTTAGGACGTAAAAGAAAGAGTTCGAACACATTTTTGTTTATCTTAGTGTATTTGTGATTTTTAAAAAAGATTGTTTATTAAAGGGTTGTTTATTAGAAGATTTGTTTATTAGGAACAAAATGATTAAAGTATAGAAAAGGTAAAGGGCATGATGTAGAATTGGAAAGGAAGAGAAAGTCTTATGCGAGACTTCTCGACTCGAAGTACCACTCCTAAACTAACACCTATTGGGGGTCCACCCCACCTCAGAAAAGAGGTAAAAGGATCTCGAAACCTCTCCGTTTAGGGGTGTCTAAACAGTGGCTCCTAAATCCAAGAGGAGTTGGCTATACTCGTTCAAGACAGAAATGAACGAGGTATTCCAACGGAAGAATGGTAGTTTGCTCCACTAGGGGCATGGATATACCACCGATTTATGAAAGCAAAACCATCTGATCAAAATGGAAAGAGGAACTATCTCCCGGTGGAGTCGCCAGAAGTTGTCGGCATATTTTTAGGTTTGTGTGTTGTATTTTAAAAAAAATGGGGGTCGCCTACAGAAGTTGTCGGCGAATTTTCAATTTTAAATTTAATTTAAATATATATATATAGTTTTTGAAAGAAACATTTGATTTTGAAAATAACTTTAAGTTTAAAAATTTTAAGATATGAAATCAAACCGATGTCATATCCCAAATAATTTATATAAACGAGCACCGCATCACAAACTGTATATTTATTCCGAAGAATAGACACACTGCTTGATGATGGGGCTCGGTTAAATAAACTAGAAGAGTTGTGACATCTGTTTGGTCTGCGAACCAATTTTATAAGCCAACAAGTTCCCCTGTTTAATATAAGGAAATTAAGCAGGGTTTATATTACCTGGGTTCTTAAAGTTCCCTATAAGGGCAAGCCCTTATAGTTAATTACATCTTAAATGACAGGAATCATTTAAGAAAGCTCTCGATAATGATCAGTGGTTTTGCTCTCAAGAATTTCAAAGTTTAAGGATTTCAAACTATTGGATTTTGGAAATTTCAATAGGGATCAGCTCAAATTTGGAACAAGTTTATTTTAAAAGTCCAAAGGAAGAGAAGTAGGAGAAGCTGAGGATCCAAGAAGAATCTTGGTAACTTCCCAAACTATCCTATTGTTTGGCTTAGATTTGGGAATTTACTTAATATTGCAATCTTGTCAATTTTATTTATTTAGGTCTTATATTTGTATGACATAATCACACAAATAGCCTCGAAGATGTGAGGGTTTATGTCGTACCAAACGACCACCTCGGAGTCCTAAGACCGGTTAGGGCTTAATTTGCATAACATGATTATGCAAGTGCCTAACGAAAAGGTTGAGGATTTATGTTGCACTAGGCAAACTACCTCGAAATCCTATGGTTTTGTTATTTAACACTAAGAAAGGTTTAGCTGGTGACGATGGTCGTGCTGCCCACCGTGCTCCAAGCTCCTTGTTGTTGTAGAGGTTTAGTTTTAGAAGTCATAAATCAGGAGATGAAGAAGTGTTTTGGTTTAGAGAAAATCCTTAAATCCAAGAGTTTTTAATATTTTAATTAAAAAAAAATCTTAAAGTTGTTTAAACAGAACCGATTAAGATTCTACAGTTCCGTCATCCCGGCACCATTATTTTCATCGAATTCACTTAGTCCAGATGAATTTGTTAAACTCAACTGAATGAGTTCCGCACTTTAATTTAGACCGTGGGAAATCCCGTTAGCAACACGTGGGTTACATCATCCGAGGAATTCCCGATCATTCAACGAGACGTTTTAATTTAGTTATAATTATAGTTTTGTTGTTCTGTTTGTGATTAAATTTTGAGTTGTTTTATATTTTGCAATGTTGTGGCGGTGAATTTTATCTTGCAATGACTTTTAATTTAGTTTTGGTTTCAGTTCAGGGACTATCCTAAAGGTTTTGGTTTTCATGCAACAATCTTGTTTAACATGCAAGAAAAAGTAAAGTACAGTGCATGTAAGTAAATTGCAATAAAGTAAATTGCAATAAAATAAAAGCTTACCTGGAGGGTCTTCCCGTCATTCCGAGCTGCACTTTAAAACACATGTTAAGGCATTTTAAATATTTCAATAAATACCTAGGTAAAGCTAAGGGACAGGGTTTTGGTTGTCTACCAAAATCCTAGTCCTATTGGTAGTCATCTCCTATGACGTCTAGGTTCTTGTGTTTTAGTTTAAGGATGATTTTCTTCATCAAAGAACAATTAAATTCAATTGTTCTTCTAAAACATCCCGTCATATTGAGGAAGTGCTTAGGACGAGTCCTAAACAACTTTTCAATACTTCTGAGATTATTTTGAGTCCAAGTAAATTTAGTTGCACAGGTGAATTAATCATCAAGGACTTTAGTTAAGCTTTGTCTCTTGCTCAGTGAATCTGGGTATTTGATTCCCTGATGAATGAAGTGACGTCTCGAAGTGACGTCTCACTTAATACTCTATTTAACAGTTATAATAATTAAAGCCTTTAAGGGCAAGTTGGGTTGTTGAGAATTTTAATCATTCTTAATTTAAAGTTTGAGTTAATGATTTAAAGTGATTTAATTTAATTTTGAGGTTTTAATTAATAATTTTAAGTTTGGAATAGTGTTCAAATTATTTTAGGATTAATTTAAATCTTTACACTTTCAATTATCTTATTATTTCAGATTGATGTTTATGTTTTAAATTTACTTAGATAGAAAGAGGTGTTAAAATTATTGATATGTTTTGATTTAACTCTTAATGATTTCATTTAGGTTTGTTGTTAAGTGATTTTAATATAATTTAATTTAATTTAATTTGATTTTAATTTAATTTAATATAATTTAATTTAATTTTAATTTAATTTTGATTTAATTTCAATTTAATTTTAATTTTAATTTAATTTTATTTTATTTTATTTTATTTAATTTTAATTTAATTTAATTTAATTTAATTTTAGTTTTAATTTAATTTTAATTTAATTTAATTTAATTTTCAATATTTTAAATTTAATTTAATTTAGTTGTTAAGGTGTTAATTTAATTTAATTTAAACTTTGACTTGAGTTAATTTAATTTAATTTAATTTAACTCCAAGATTTTAAATTTGATTTTAATTATTGGACCATTTAACATTTTAAGCATTAATTCATTTAAGGGTTATCTTTTTTAAATTTTTTATTTATTTAGTTTGGATTATTATTTTAATTTTTAATTAAGAACTAAATATTATTGAAGTGACTTATTTAGGGATTTTAAAATTAAAGAATAACTATCCTCTTAATAATATCCCTATTTTAATAATCCAAGTTTTAAATATATTCTTTCCAAAATTTAAATTATTTAATTAATTAGAGTTTCATTTTGATATTTTCAAAGTTTTTAATGGGTTTCTACCCTTTTAATTTCCCTAAGTTTCAATCATCCAAGAGAAAATTAATATCAAATATTTTACCCTCCATTTTGGTTAAACCTAAAGTTTTAATTAAGGGTTAAAATTTTTAATTACCTTTATACCCTTTTAGGCTTATTCATTTCATAACTCACTAAATTGAGCTCAAATGAATTTGAAATTTTTATGTCACCTCACTCACATGTCAATTAAGATATTAGAGGAGAAAATGTGATTTTTTTTACTTTAATTTATTTATATAATTATTTTTAGTAGAACATAGGAGTTTTCAAAGAAAATTCAACAACATGACCAAGGTAAAGTTTCTGTCCTTTAGAAAATTATGGGATGTTCCTAATGACCAGAGAATCACTTGGACCAATTTTTATAATTTTTTTAATTATATTATATTTATTTTATTTATTTTGAATTTTAGAGTATTAATTAATTTAAAAATAAAATAAAAATTGAAAAATAGATTTTGTATTTTTCTTAAATTTCTCTGATCTCAAGGAGTCCAGGGAAATAAATTTTATAATTTTCTGATTTTTGTTTTATTTATTAGAATTATTTTAATGAAAAAGGTTGAAAATTCATTTTTTAATAATAAAAATTACATTAAGCCTTTAAAATTCAATATCTTATCCTAGGGACTTAAGAAAAATATTTGGTTTGTTCCTATGTGATTAGGAGTCAAAATTTGACATTTTTATGATTTTTAATATTTTTTTTTTATTTTTATTATTTTTTAATTATTAAAATATTAAAATATTGTGAAAAATCAAGTTTTTTAGAAAATTCCAATTTTAATTTTCCTGAACTCCCCTGATATCAGAGAAGCTCGAAAACCATTTTTGTCAATTTTTAAAAAGTATTTTTGGAGTTATGAATTTTTAAAGTTCCATTTTGCTTGTGAGGCTTAATCAATCCATTTAGTGGGGTTAATCAAGTCCAATTGATTTCAAAATTTTATTTAAGGTTCCTCTGACCCTAAAGAGCAATGGAGAATTGCTTTCAAGTCAATTTGGTCTGTGGTTAACCCTAATTAATTCAAATTCAATTTTGGGAGTTTAGGCCAATTAGGGTTATTATGAATGAAATAACTCAAAATATATTTTTCATAGGGTCCCCTGGTCCTAGGAAACATCACCAAATTTTCCTAGAATTTATTTTACAACATGCTAATTATTGGAATTAAAATACCTAAAATAGTTACATGAACTTGAAAAATCAATAACTTTTCACAGAGATGGCCTCTGACCTTGAAAAATTCAAGAAATGTTCCCAAGATCAGAGGCTTCAAAAGACCTATGGTCTTATGCCATGGTGAATTGTCTATGTAAGTGGAGAATCAAAACATTGGAAACAGTAAATAAATTATTAAAAATAAAATACTCATCCAATTAACTTGATTTCTTTTCCACATTATTCTCTTATGTTCACTGAGCAAGTGGGTATTTTTATTTTATTTTGTTATTTTTCTATGCAAAGATATGAATTTCTAAAATTCTGGTATTTAAATAAATCCAAAAAAATCCTAATTTTCTACTTATCCGATTCGGCGCCGCGTCATCCTCGTCCGGATCGAAAGCCCACGCTTTGCTCCGTGATTCGGTGCCGCCACCTAAGTTAGTGCTACGGGGGCCCGCCATTCACGTACCATTGTGCTGTCTAGCTTGATCTCGACCCTCCGCTTGATACACGTGAGATCCAACGGCTCCTGGTTATCATCTCCGACTGGTGTGCACCCGTGACCGTCCACACTAAAACCCTAAGATCTCACTCGATTCTCCATGGATTTTTGCGTTCTTATACTCTATCGATTCTTCTTGAAGAGACAAACAGATCTATACGGTTAAGGTGAATTGAAATCAACTCAAACTAAATGGAGAATCTCTAGGAGCTCGGGAGGAAGAGTGAGTTCATACCTTTGCTCAGAGAAGTGAAGCTTCGATCTGAGGGTTGTGTCACCTTCGATTGAGTCCAAGCAAGCTCCATATGAAGTCTCTTGCTCTGGGGAAATGCCTAGGTACAAAAGTGACCAAGGCCGATCACAAAGCTTGGAGGCTGGAAGCAATGACTGGCCTGGTGAGTGGGCTTTTACTGGGGAACTTCTCCTCTTGGTCTGGTAAAGGTGTAGAGTCAATCAATTTGAAGGTTGGCTCACTGTGGTGAAGTGTCCTGGTTTTGGGCTTGAATTTCAACTCAAAAATTGGACTCACAGAGAGGGTTTTAGGGCTGGATTTCAGTGGGGATCAAGTTCTCTATGTCTGGAGAGGGATCTGGAGTGATTTTGGCAGAGTTTTGGTAAGGTTTGGTTCAACACCTCTTTTGGCCGAGAGGGGGTGAGGTTTAAATAGACATGGCTGGAGGGCTTCCCAGGGGGCTTTGATGCTTGGGATCAGCTGCTCTATGCAAGAGAAGAACATCCATGGTGTTCAATTGGACTGGGACAACTCAGCAAGGAAGAATTGAAAAATTTGGCTCACATGGGTGCTCTCGGCCTGGTGGTTTCCGGCGGCTGTGGTGGCTGGCCGGCCAGGGTCAAGTCACTGTTGTCATCAGGAGGGTCAGGGGTTGGCAAAGGTGCAAGCAATTAGCATTGGCCATGTGTAAAGGACTTGATTCAAATGGAATGGGGGAAGTGGCTATTTTGGGTTCAAATGGGTCAAATGCATGCTTTAGGCTTGGTGCACCTCCCCAAGGCCTGATTTTGGGCTGAGGGAAATCAGTGGGTTCAGCCAAGAGAAGGTGGTGAAGTCCCCATCCATGAATATTTCGATTAATCACGGGTTAGGGTGTATAATTAAAAGGGTTAAAACTTTTTAAGGGGGTTTAAAAGAGGCTCCTCCTTTTGCAATTAATGGCATGGTGATGTGTAAAGGGGCTCCCAAGGCTTGCATGTGGCTTGTGCATGGTTCAATGGCTCCATTTGGCTTAGGGGTGGCTTGGCTTAGTTTCATGGAATTGGGTTTTAGAAATTTTGGCATTTTGGTGGAAAATTTTCTTGAAGCTTGATTTGGAATGGTTTAATGATGGTTTTGAAACTTAGGGGTGATTTTGATTAAATGGATGATGGAAAGAAATGTCATGTGGGCTTTGGATTGAAAACTTGGGCTTTTGAAATGGTTTTGGATGGGCTTTTAAAATATTTTAATGAAATGGGCATTTAGATTTTAAGATGAATTTTTGGATGAAAATTTTGTAAAAGATTGTACCAAATAAATGAAGAGATTGGAAGAGATTTGGTGTGATCTGGAGTAGAATTGGATTGAATTTGGGCTTTTTTGGTAAAGGGGCCAAGGTGGGCCAAAT
Source organism: Papilionanthe hookeriana x Papilionanthe teres (assembly GCA_022702705.1). Lineage (NCBI taxonomy): Eukaryota > Viridiplantae > Streptophyta > Magnoliopsida > Asparagales > Orchidaceae > Papilionanthe > Papilionanthe hookeriana x Papilionanthe teres. The sequence continues at coordinate 122,947,336 of CM040425.1, forward strand.
TGGGCTAACTTGGGCTAAGGTTGGGCTAAGGTTGAATTTGGTGTAAAATTAATGTTGAAAAATATTTATGGGAGTGTTACAAATAGTTTTCAACTTTGGTTGGGCTCTAATTTTGGGATTTGGGCCTATTTGGGTTAGGTTTGGGCTTAGGTCAATTTAAGGGATTTTGGTTTTGGGTTAGGTTTGGGTGGAGTTTAGGTTCAAATTTTGGGCAAATCAAGTTAGTGTTTTGTTTATGGGGATGTTAGGAAGGTTTTAGAAAAGATTTGGAGCTAATTGGGGTTGAGTTGGGTTGGTTTGGGCTAGGTTATGTTATGGGCCAAAATTGGGCCTTAGGCTTCAAATTGAAATTGGGCCCAAATGTCAATCAAATTGGACTTGGACTTGGTCTAACTTGATATTGGGGATATTGAATTGAAGTTTAGAATTGAATTGGACCAAAATTGAGGTCAATTGGGGTGGTTTGGTTTGACATTGGGTTCACTTGGGTTAAAAAATGGGTCAAATTGGGGGTTTTGGTAAAAGTGGGGTAAATTGGAAAAATTAGCCCATGGTGTAGTTGAACAAAATGAAATTGGGAATATTTGGGAGTTTATGAAATTTTCTGGGAATTTTGAGAATTTTTGGATGTTTGGTGTAGAAGGGTATTTTGGTAATTTTGGGGGGTTTAGGGGTATTTTTGGAAATTTTGGTATTTTTGGCCAAAGATAGTCAATTTGAGTGGTGGGAAGTGTTTAGGATTAATTTTGAGTGATCTTGGGTAATTTAGGTATTTTTGCAAATTTTGGGTCATTTCAAGGGTATTTGGTAGGTTTGGTGTTCGGTCTCGGGGTCAAAAACTCGAAATTTTGAAAAAGGAAGATTGATCAAGTGTGAGTGAAATGAAATCACTTTGGTTGAGCCATGAAGCCATATTAAGCCCATATGAGCGAAGAGAGGACTCATTTGAGGCATTCACTTATGTTGTTCCTAACCCTCTTGCCTGAGGGCTTAGGGGTTAAGGACCATCCATATGAATTACTTACATGAGTCAGGAAGTCAAGTTGGATGAGAGTGTGGTTTTAGGACTTGGAATGTGTGTGAGAGTGTAGTGTATGTGCAAGTCAAACCTCACCAGACCAGGCCATTCAGGGTATTCCTAAGGCCAAAAAGTCCTATAGGGAACTCATCCTTTAAACCAACACATTTGATTTCAACCCTCTAGGTGATTTGGGGTCTACAATCAAACTTGTGGGGTTTGCAGGGAGTTAAGAAGTAGTTTGAATTTCTAAATGGTGGGTTCCATTTCTAGTTCTTTAAGATAGTCAAAGGAAAAGCTTAAGGCTGGATCCTAAGTACTAAAGAGAGAAGCAAAAGACCTCACCAAAATTGAGGTCAACACTCATCTAAGGAATTACCAGCCATTTGAGCTAAACAAATTTCTGGATCAAGTAAAGCCTTGATCAGAGTTTCCCTCATCTCCTTTGACAGGATCAGAGCTTAGTAGATGCTTATTTTGGCTGGTAGCTTCCTAAGATGGGCTAGCACGTTATAATCCACTTTATTACCAAGCTCTTCCGTCTCTTCCCGAATGGGCAATTCCTCTGCTGGGGTTGGCTCTTCCTGAGCAACCACCTGCTTTCCTTTATTCTTTAGACCCGTTCTCGGGGGTAGAACTTTTTCGCTTCTTAAATTGACTTTTGTTATCTCTTCTGCATCTGGTGATGAATCTGCCGGTGTCTTCTCTTGCATCAGAACGACTGGCTCTTCTGGAGTTGCTTCGGAATCTGACGGCTCTAATTCTATCGCAATTGGAGCTCCTCAGAATTAGCAGACGGACTCGTCACTCATTGATCTTTCGTAGCCATCCTTGTGAACGTCTTATCCTTCATTGTCGTCGTCGAGGTTTTGTATGATTTGAGAATCGTTATTTGTATTGAAATCGATATCAGGATTAGGTTTGTTGTCATTAGTTACGTAATCATTAGAAATAGTTAAAACATAGCCAACACCAAAACTCTTATCTTTATAAGATCTCGTCGGGGTGAGCAAATAATCATACAGAGTCAGAGGTCCGAGGGATTTCTCCCCTGAATCAGAAACAACCATCCTAGGATAAACAGCCCCAAGTCTACCCTTCAGAGCCTCGGTCTTCTTTTCTTTCACGATCTTCTCCTCCTGCTGGGGCGGTTCTTCAATAGCAAGCGATAGTGCCGGCTCGACAGGTTTCCAACTCTGAGTTGAAGCACGCATCGAAGCAGTCTGGACGTGATCAAAAATTTTCATCGAAGACTTGGTCCATACAGTACTCCATCCATTATCGATTGTGTACGGGTCTATCAGAACAATAGGATCCGTTGAAATAACATTAACGGAACCTCCTTTTTGGGGCTCCTTCATGTATTCCTTCAGGATCGTTATGTTCCCTTTCTGGATGTTATCCTCGAGCCAATTCTTAAAGGTGAAGTAATCTTCTATCTTATGTCCGAGCATCCTATAGTAGGGACAGTAATTTGGATAATCTTTCTTATCGACTTCTTCTGGCCTCCTGGGCTCTGGTAGTTGAATGTCAGGCGTCTTCATTAAACTGCGAAACATCTTAGCTACTGCTTCAGTCTTGAAGGGGTATTCCTTATTCAGAAGTTCCTTCAGGGCACGCGGTGGACGAGGCATTGGCTGATCATGCTTCCATGATTGATAGCTCGGTCGAGGCTGTTGATAGCTCTGCTGAGGATACTGATAAATCCGTTGCGGTGGTTGATAACTTGGTTGTGGCCACTCTGACTGAATTTTAACTGGCTGCTTTCCTTTATCCACAACCGCGATGATCCCGGATTTCTTTTCAAATGCCTTTACGGGCTTCTGCTTATCAGTCTTGTCGATGAAACTCAGCTGTTTTGCCTCCTTCTTCTAGCTCCAGTCCTTGCTAAGCAACTTCTTGAAAGTTTTAATTGTGAATCCTTTGAGGAGAAGTGCTATCGGGCCATGGATACTCTGTAGTAGGATACCGACTGCATGCTATTCCTGGAGCTGTAGTTCACACTTCATACTTAAGTTCCTCCACCGAAGTATGTAATCCACTAAAGTTTCATTCGGTTTTTGTTGCTCCACCACTAGATCACAACTAGTGATGTGGTGCCGAGCCCCGGTAAACCGCTTAACGAAAAGGTTCTCTAGTTCTGAAAAGGTCTTGACTGAACCATTCGGTATTTCTGAGTACCAATCGAAGGCACTCCCTAATAAATTGCTGATGAACTGACGAAAGAGTAAGGCGTCGCTCCCACCGCATTGCAGCAACTAGCACAAAAATGTGCGACATGTTGTCGGGGGTTTTCTGTACCATCAAAAGTCTTAAACAGAGGTGGTACGAAGCCTTTCGGGTATTGGACTGCATCAAACTCTTCGGGGGTAAGGTCTACCCGTCTGAATAGATGCTCCACTCTTAGAATGGGCTAAGGCTTCTCGCACCTGCTGTTCCACCATATTCTTAATATCCTTTTCAGAATCATGCTCTGCGCAGAATCCTTCTTTGGTTGTTCATCTCCGTTGATGGATGTAATTTCTTTTCCTCCATCGGCAATGTGAATGATCTCTGGGGGTGTTTCCTTCTGAGGTTGAAGCTGACTCTGGAGAGTGGCTAAGGTAGCCACCATCTCCTCCATCCTCTTTGCCATCTGAGAAATCGTGTCATCCTTTTCTTAAAGAAGTGCTCTCATCGCTTCTGGTTCATCTCTTTCTGAAGTTGATGGAGCTCCCTGCAGAGCTGACGACGTTCGGGTCTTGACCATGTTGATCTCAGCACATTCTTCATCCATGAATTCTGATTAATCCACTTCATTTCCCAATTCTTCTCCTCTTTCCCTTGCCAACCGTTGGATGTCCATCCTTAAATTTCTTATGGCATCCTCAAGTGGTCTTTTCCAAACAGTTTTGCGGTTGTCAGGCGATGACTATTGAACTTTTTTTTCAGGAGTTTCCTTTAATGCAGTAGCACTTTCTTCAGATTCGGGCTCTCTGATGAGACTCCTCTTCCCATAGCGTTTTGTCGGTATCGGTTCAACAATAATAGGTTACCACACCATCCTTCTTGTAGTAGAAGGCCTAAGTCCAGATGGTCTGTCGGCTGTACGTCGGTAGGTGGTGTCCTCCCTAATATGGTGACCTGATACAACAACAGGCGAACTTCTCTCGCTAGCTCGCACTTTCTTCCTTGGCCTCTCCGAAGCAGTGACAGTGTCTACTCGTGGTCCGAGGAGGGATCTAGCTGGTACTCGTCCCATTCTTCTTACAATTTTTGACATGGGGCAACTTCCTTCTTAGCTAATTTCTCTACTACTGCTCGCAAACAAGTTAGCAGAGTAGTCTTGATCTCTTTCTTCTTACAGTCACTGTAGTATGTAGGTCGGGGTAACTCAGCGGCGATCCTTCGAGCATCATCTTCATCGGATGCAGTAGAGAGAGGGTGAAACCTACTCCCTCCTAACAGTGGTGAGATCTCAGGCAGTTCTTCTTCTTCCTCAGGAATCTCTTCCAGAAATGCAACTTCAGCAGCCTTGGTCTTCTTGATCCCGGCGGTCTTTCTGCTCATATTTCTTCTTTGAGTCTGGGTTAAGGGTACGAGTCTCGAACTGGATCCTATCTCAAAGACAGATGGTATTGCAGCAAAATCTGAACCCTCCACAGTAATAGGCTCATCACCGACTTGGACTTCTTTTCCTTTCAGTTTGGCGGGAGCCGGGGTAGGTGCAGTAATGACTAGACCGGTGGGGGGTAGAGATGACAGTTTTGGGGGTAGCATCTAACCTTCTATGAACAGCAGTGTTTCTTTTAGTTGGGACCCTTTGCAGGGGAGGGAACACTTGAGTCAACTTCAGTTTGAACTCAATTATGGGTTTCTCAGGTTTCGGTACTTTGTTCAATAGTGCAAAAATAGTATCATTTGTGAACTTAATGTCCATATTGTCAAATCCTTATCCAAAGCGAATGAATGCATCATTAGGCTGCTCGTCCTTGTATACAGCTAAGTCTATCTCGTTGGTGAAAAAGAAGATCAGCTTCGGTGTAGACATCTTCTGCAGGGTAAATTCTGAGCGTCAGTTCCAAATTATGCTTCCTTTCGTCAGGACGAAAAGGAGAGGAATTTATCTAAAAGAGTCCGAACACATTTTCATTTATCTTTTCATTTTCTTTATAAAGTATTTCATATTCTCATTTTTATTTATGTCTTTGTGGTTTAACAGAAAGTTCATTTATTAAAGGGTTTGTTTATCAGAAGTTTTGTTCATTAAGAACGAAACAAATTAAAAGGGGAAAGGTTAAAGGAAAGATAAGGGACCCAATCCAGAAACTGAAAAAGAAGAGAGAGTTTCACAAGACTTCTCAACCCGAGGAACTGCTCCTAAGCTAACTCCTATTGGTGGTCCACCCCACCTCTTTTGAGAGGTAACAAAAGGAGGATTTCGGAACCTCTCTGTTTAGGGGTGTCTAAACAGTGGCTCCAAAATCCAAGAAAGTTGACTATACCCGTTCAAGACAGAAATGAACGTGGTATTTCAACGAAAAGAATGATAGTTTGATCCACTAGGGATATGGACTCACTACCGATTTATGAAATCAAAACCATCTGATCAAAATGGAAAGAGGAACTAGTCCCCAACAGAGTCGCCAGAAATTGTCGGCATATTTTTAGGTTTTTAGTTTAATTTATATATATATATATATATATAGTTTTGAAAAGTAGCATTTAATTTTTTGAAAATAATTTTAAGTTTGAAAATTTTAAGATATGAAATCAAACTGATCTCACATCCCAAATAGTTCATATAAACGAGACCCACACCACAAACCGTGTATCTATCCCGAAGAATAGACACACTGCTTGATGATGGGGCTCGATTAAATAAACAAGAAGATTTGTGACATCCGATTGGTCTACAAACCAATTTTATAAGCTGTCAAGTTCCTTTGCATAAAATAAAGGAATTAAGCAGGGTTTACATTACCTGGGTTCTTAAAGTTTCCTATAAGGGCAAGCCCCTATAGTTAATTACATTTTAAATGACAGGAATCATTTAAGAAAACTCTCGATGATGATCAGTGGTTTTGCTCTCAAGAATTTCAAAGTTTAAGCTTTCAAACAGATTGGATTTTGGAAATTTCAAATAGGGAATAGCTCAAATTTGGAAAAGTTTATTTTAAAAATCCAAAGGAAGAGAAGTAGGGGATGTCACAGACCCGAAGTGAACTTCGGTGACTTTCTCGACTATCCTATGTTTTAGCTTCAATTTGAGACTATATTTAATGTTTCAATCCTACAATTTTAGTTAATTAGGACTTATATTTATATGGAATGATCATACAAATAGCCTAGAAGATGTGAGGGTTCATATCGTACCAAATGACTACCTCGGAGTCCTAGAACTGGTTAGGGCTTAATTTACATAATATTATTATGCAAATGCCTAGCGCAAAAGTTGAGGATTTATGTTGCACTAAGCAAACTACCTCGAAATCCTTTGGCTTTTTTATTTAATTCTAAGAGTGTTTTAGCTGAAGAAGACACAAGTTTTGCTGATGAAGATGGTCGTGCTGCCCACTGTGCTCCAAGCTCCTTGTTGTTGCAAAGGTTTGGTTTTAGAAAGTGGCAATCAAGAGATAAGAGAAGTGTTTTGGTTTAGAGAGGTTAAAAATGGAGATTACTTAATGTTTTAATTAAAACAAATCTTAATGTTAATTAAGCAGAACCGATTAAGATCCCACGGTTCCGTCATCGCGACACCGCTATTTTCATTGGATTCACTTAGTCCAAATGAATTTACTAAACTCAATTGAAAGAGTTCCACACTTTCATTTAAACTATGGGAATTCTCATTAACAACATGTGGGTTACATCATCCGAGGGATTCCCGATCATCCAATGAGACGTTTTAATTTAGTTGTAGTTGTAGTTTTGTTGTTCTGTTTGTGATTAAATTTTGAGTTGTTTTATATTTTTGAATGTTGTGGCAGTGAATTTTATCTTGTTGTGACTTTTAGTTTAGTTTTGGGTTTTAGTTTTGTGGCTATCCTAAAAGTTTCAGTTTTCATGCAGGGTGAAATTGTTGTTTATCATGCAAGAGAAGTAAAGTACAGTGTAGGTAAATAAATCGCAATAAAATAAAAATGTACCTGGTGGGTCTTCTCGTCATTCCCGGCTGCACTTAAACACATGTCAGAGAATTTAAATATTCCAAGGAAATCACTAGGTGAAAATAAGGGAAGGTTCTGGTAGTCTACCAAAATCCTATTCCTATTGCTAGTCAATTCCTATGACGTCTAGGTTCTTACGTTTTTTTAAGGATGATTTTCTTCACCAAAGAATAATTAAATTCAATTGTTCTTTTAAAACATCCCATCATATTGAGAAAGTGTTTAGGACAAATCCTGAACATCTTTTCAATGCTTCTGGGATTATTTCGAGTCCAAATGAATTTCATTGTACAGGTGAATTAATCATCCAAGAATTTAGTTGAGTTTTGTTTCTTGCTCAGTAAACTTGGACATTTGCTTGTCCGATGAGTGAAGTGGCATTTCACTTGATGCTTCTTTTATGAGTTATAATAATGAAAGCCTCTAGGGTTATATTAGTTTATTAAGGAATTTAACCATCTTTAATTAAAGTTGAATTGCTGATTTAAGATAATTTAGTTTCAAAATTCAATTTGGTTTTCTTTTAAGTGTTTTAAGTTATTTAAATTGAAAGAAGTGTTTAAATTATTTAATTTCATTATATTTTGATGATTTAAATTTGATTTGAATAAATCATATTATTTTAGGTTGGCTTTAATTGATTTGATTTTCAAATTTTTAATTATGAATTCTTTTGAGATTACTTAATATTTCAAATTTGTTTCAAGTTTTTCGTAAGTGATTTCAAATTAATTTTATTGTTTTAAATTTATTTTTAATTTGATTATTAAATCATTTAATGTCTTAAGCTTTAATATATTTAACAAGTCATTGATTTTAATCATCATGTCTTTAAAATTAATTAAGAGTTGAATATTACTCGAGTGATTTATTTAGGGATTTTAGATTAAATGATTGCAATTTTCCTAAATTATATCCCTATTTTAACAATCCAAACTTTTAATTATCTTTCCAAAATTTCAATTATTTAATTAATTAAGATTCACATTGAATATTTTCAAGATAATTAACGGGTTTCTGTCCTTAAGAAAATTATGAGATATTTCTACTAACCAGAGGACCACTAGGACCAATTTTGGTGATTTTTTTAATTATATTTAATTTATTATAATTATTTTAAGTTTTGGGGTATTAATTAATTATAAAATAAAATTAAAGTTGAGAAATAGATTTTTTTATTTATCTTAAGTCTCTCTGGCCTCAAGGAAGCTAGAGAAACAAACTTTATATTTTTCTGATTTTTCTTTGATTTATTAGAATTATTATAGTGGGAAGGTTTGAAAATTCATTTTTTAACATTAAAAATTACATTAAGCTTTTAAAATTCAATATCTTAACCTAGAGACTTAGGAAAATATTTGGATGATTCCTAAGTGATTAGGGAATAAAATACGACATTTTTGTAATTTTTAATATTTTTATGATTTTTAAAATTTTTTAATTATTAAAATATTAAAAATAGAGTTAAAAATGAAAAAATTTTAGAAAATTCCAATTTTAATTTCCTTGGACTCCTCTGATATCAGAGAAGCCCCAAAACCAATTTGGTGAAATTTTAAAATGTATTTTGGGATTTATGAGTTTTTTAATTTTTAAAATAGCTATGTCACTTAATTAATTCATTTAATGGCTTAAATTAACTCCAATTGACTTAAAATTTTTATGTGAGATTCTCTGCATTATAAGTGATACTGGAGAATTGTTTTCAAGTAATTTTAATGTGTGGTTACACCTAATTAATTAAAATTCAATTTTAAGTGTTTGTGCTAATTAGGGTTATTTTTAATAAATTAAACCAAACCATAATTTTCCTACGATTTTCTTGTTATAAGATACCTCCCCTAATTTTTCTAGAATTTTCTAAGCAATATGCTAATTATTAGAATTAAAATACCAAAACAGACACATAAACTAACAAATTAGATAACTCTCCATAGAGATGGCCTCTGGTCTTGGAAAATTCAGGGAATGTTCCCGAGAACAGATGCTACAAAAGCCCTATGGTCTCATGCCATGATGAATTATGTATGCAAGTGGAGAATTAAAACATCACAGAGAGTATTTAAATCATTAAAAATCATAGACTCAACAAATTATTTTTAATTATTTTTCCACATTATTCTCATCTGTTCACTCAGCAAGAGTGTATTTTTATTTTATTTTTATGATTTTTTTATGCAAACATATGATTTTTCAAAGTTTGTTGAATTAATTAAATAGAAAAATCCCTTATTTTTCTACTTATCTAGCGCGGCGCCAACTAAACCTCGGCAGCTCCGAAGCTCCACACGGCGCGGCTCCTTTCGATGCCGCCTTCCACCTCAGTGCCATGCGGCCCCGCGGTCCCGTCCCGTGCTCCAGTACGGCGCAATCTGGATCATTCATTCGATACACACACGAATGAAGGACATCCATTCATCGTCCCCGACTGCCCTTACCCGAGAACCGTCCACACTAAATCCTTATGATCTCCCTCATGTCTCCACCAAATTTCATGATCTTGGACTCTATCGACTCGTCTCAACAAGAAGAACACATCTATATGGCTATGATGCTATGAAGTGGACTTAAACAAAATGGAGAATTGAAAGAAGCTCTCAGGATGGAAGAGTTCAATACCTTGGCTCTAAGAAGTGAAGCTTCAATCGAAGAAGCTCGACACGTTCGTTGGAGTCCAAGGAAGCTAGGGTTGAAGCCTGGAGCTATGGTGAAATGCCTAGGTATGATTTCCACCAAACCCGATTATAAGCTTTGGTCTCCAGCACAAATGGGTGACCTGGTGAGGGGGCTTCCACTGAGGAACTTCTTCTCTTGGTCTGGGGAAGGTATGGGTGAGTTTAATTTGGTTTCTGTGGAGGTTTCAGGGATGTCCTGGTTTCAGGCTTGAGATTGAGCTCAAAAAATGAACTCACAGAGGGGGCTTTAGAGCTGGATTTCAGTGGGGATCAATTACTCTAAGTTAGGAGAAGAGTTTGGGATCAAATTGACAGAGTTTTGTTAAGGTCCAGTGCATCCAACCTTTGGCCGTGGAGGTGAGGAGTTTAAATAGCCATGGTTATGGGGCTTCCCAGCGGTAATTGCAGGTTGGGATCAGCTGCTCAAGGGAGGAGAAGAAGAGCCCTGATGTCCACTGGGGTTGGGACAACTCAGCAAGCTCAAATTTGAAATTTTGGCTCACATGGAGCTCTCGGGTGTGGTGTTTTCCGGCGACCCAGGTAGCTGGCCAGCAGGCATGGGTCACCATCTGACTCAGTGAGGTTAGGGCTGGGGTTTGGTGAGTTCAATTGGCTTTGAACTAGTGTCAAAGGTTTGATTTAAATGGAATGGGGGAAGGGTGAATTTTGAGCTTAATTGGTTTAATCATGGTTTAGGGTTTGGTGCACCCCCCAAGGCTTGACTTTAGGCTGAGGGAGAATCATTTGGTTCAGCTCAAAGATGGGGTTGAAGTCTCCATCCATGGTGAGAAGGCTAAACTTGGTTAAAGTGTGACATGATTGGGGTTAAAAAGTTTAGTGAGGGATTAAGAAAGAGACTCACTCTTTTGCCATTAATGGCATGGTGAGGTGGAAAGGGCTCCTCATGGCTTGCATATGGCTTGCCCGTGGCTTCTTGGCTCACATACGGCTTAGGGACTTGTATGAGAAAGGAATTTGGAATTTTGGGGTATTTTTGATGGAATTATCATGAGGCTTTATTTAGAATTATTTAATCATGAAATGAAACTTTAGAGGGATGATTTTAATGAATTGGATGATGGAAAGAAATGTCATGTAGGCTTTAAGATAGATTTTAGGATTTTAAATTTGGTGAAAGATGGGCTTTTAAAATGTTTTAAGGGGATGTGCTTTTAGATTTTGACCTAAAATTTTGGATAAAAATTTGGTAAAAGTTTATGCCAAATAAGTATTGCATTTAATTTAGGAATGTGTTATGAAGGTTTTAGAAAAGATTTGGGGTCATTTGGAGTTGAATTGGATTTAGTTTGGGTCTTTTAATAATATGGTCAAAGTGGGTCAAATTGGGCTAACTTAGGCTAAAGTTGGGTTTATGTTGGTTTTGATGTGAAATTAATGTTGCAAAAGGTTTAAGGGAGTGTTACAAAGAGTTTCCAATTTTAGTTTGGTCTTGATTTTTGGATTTGGGCTTGTTTGGGTTCATGGTTGGTTTAAGCTAATTTGGGGAATTTTGGTTTGAGTTAGGCTTGCGTGAAGTTTGGGTTTAAATTTGGGGCAAATTAATGTAGAGTTTGTTTTGTAAGGATATTAGGAAGGTTTTCAAACAAATTTGGGGAAAATTGGGGGACATTTGGGTTGAATTTGGGATGGATTGGGTTTGTTGGTCATTTTGGGCCTTAAGGCCAAATTTGGGATTTTTTTGATCACATTGGGTTAATTTGACAAAATTGGGGTATGTGGCAGTTTAACAAAATTATATTGGTAATATTTGGGATATTTTGAAATTTTTTGAGAATTTTTTGAGAATTTTTTAGAATTTTTGGATTTTGAGCCAAAAATGGTATTTTGGGTATTTGGAGATTATTTGGAGGATATTGGGGTATTTTTGGAAATTTTGGTATATTTGTCCATGGATGATCAATTTAAGTGGTGGGGAGTGTTTAGGATTGATTTTGAGGAATTTTGGTAATTTAGGCAATTTTTGAGAGTTTTGGGCAGTTTCAAGGGTATTTGGTAGGTTTGGTGGGTTTAGGGCCCCGGGGGTCAAAAAATTGAAATTTAGGAAAAAAAAGATTGATTAGATGTGAGTAAAATGAAACCATTTTAGTTGAGTCATGAAGCCATGTTAAGATCATAAGAGCCATGAGACGACTCATTTTAGGCACTTAATATGTTGTTCCTAACCCTCTTAGCTAGGGGCTTAGGGGTTAAGGCCCATCCATATGAGTTTCCTACATGAGTCGGGAAGCCAAGTTAGGTAAGAGTAGTTTTAGGGTTTAGAATGTGTGTGGAAGTGTGGTGTGTGCAAGTTGAACATCACCAAGACCAGGCCACCCAGGGTTGTCCTAAGGCTTGACCATCCTATAGGAACTCATCCTTGAACCTGCACATTTGACTTTTAACCTTCCAAGGAGGCTTGGAGGTTTATGATCATCTGTGGGGTTCAAGAAGAGTTAAGAAGTGTTTAAATTTTTAAGTGGTGGGTTCCATATCTAGTCCTCTTGGATAGTCAAAGGGAGAACTTATGGCTAGATCTTAAGCACTAAGAGGAAAGGAAAAACCTCACCAAAAATGAGGTCAACACTGGGAGCAGGTGCTCTACCTTTACTCATAGCTTTGTTTATTTGGATGGCTAGGAGCAAGGCTATCTTTTGAGGGCCTTTTAATTGATGACAAAACTGTGGCTAGAAACTGCCTTTCTTACCTTCATAAGCTCATCAGATACAAAAAGTTCCCTAATATCTGTTTCAATGCTACCTCTCAGATCATCCAGCCCCCTAAAATTATTAAGTTTTCTGGCTTCCACCCAACAGCAGCTCAATTAAAGTAAACACTGATGGAAGCTACAATGAGGATGCTGCTGGTATGGGGGACATTTTCAAAAACCATTAGGGTGTTTGCCTGTTGTTCTTCCATGCCCCTCTTGTTGCACTTGATGCTATGGAATCTGAATTAATTGCAGTTTATTGGGCTATGAGATTGGGCAAGCTGAGGTGGAGTGGAGGAGGAGTTTAGCTCGATTAATTTTGGCAGGGAGCTTGTTTAAGGTGATTTGTAGGATGGGACATGGCCTTAGCCATGTGGCTTGGTCCCTTGGTCTAAAGTGGTAGACCATTGGTCCATGGATCATGAGTCTAGGTTGGGTCAGGTCAAACTCACCCTAGGAGGTCTAGGGTTGGTAGCCAAGGGGTTGGTTTGATCAAATTTGGATTGGTTAAGTTTGATTTGGTTCATGTGTTCAATTGGGTTCACTTGGGTTTGAGTTGGGTTAGGTTGAGTTTGGGTTTGAATAGGATCAAATTAATTGATCAACATTGTGTAAATAATTGTATGGAAGATTTTTCATGAAGACATGATGTGGATTGGAGTTCATTTGGAGTTTCAATTTGGAGGATTTTGGAGCTTTGGTTAACTTTGGTCACCATGGGTTAGGTTGGATTTAGGTTTGGCTAGAGTTTGATTCAAGGCCAATTTATGGTTCAAAATGTTCCAAATGATTGTTATGAAAGTTTAGGATAGTAATTGGGTGGAAATTTTGGGTTTAGGGGATTCAATATGAGGAATTAGGGGTAGGTGACAACTTTAGGGCAAATTTGGGGATTTTGATTTGAATGGGATTTTGATTAAAGTTTGAGTTTAAATTGAGGGTCATTTGATGTTGTTCTTGGTGTAGGAATGTATTAGGAAGAGTTTGGGATTGTAATTGGGTAAAATTAAGTTGAATTGGGTTGGTTTGGGGTAAGTTTGGGTCATAGGCCAAAATTGGGGTTTTAGGTTTCAAGTTGAAATTGAATTCAAATGTGAATCCAATTCGGCTTAGATTTGGTTTAAATTGGTATTTTGGATGCTGAATTAATGTTTAGAATTGAATTTGGGCAAAATTGAGATTAATTGGATTGATTTGGTTTGACATTGGGTCCACTTAGGTTAAAATAGGTCAAATTGGGGATTTTGATAAAATTGGGTTAAATTGGCAAAATTGTGCTTTGGTGTAGTTGAACAAAATGAAATTGGGAATATTTTGTATATTATGAAATTTTTTTTGGATTATTTGGAATTTTTGAAATTTTGGGCTAAAAGGGGTATTTATGGTATTTGGAGGTTATTTGGAGGGTATTGGGGTATTTTGGTGGATTTAAGAGGTGGGAATTTTTTTAAAATTATTCTTAGGAATTTAGGGAATTTTGGATAATTTTTGGGAATTTTCGGATGATTTGGTGGTTGTGGGAGCAATTTTGGTAATTTTGGGTAAGTTTAGGGGACCCAATGTCAAAACCAAAAATTTTGGCAAAATGGAAGGGGCTTCAAATAGAGGAGAATGAGACCATTTTAGGTGGGGTCAAGATTGAGTAAAATTGATTTGGGATGGAATTAGGGTTTAGAAGCATGAGCCATGGACTTAGCTAAGTCCAACCACTTTAGGACCAAGTCTAACTAAATGGTAACCACTTTATGATTCTTCACATATTGACCTTAGCCATCTTAATCAAAGACTAGTGGCTTGGGTTCAACCATGTGAGTTTCATAAAGGGTAGAAAGGCAAGGGTTCAAGGTTTGGGTTAAGTGGCTTGGGGGTGTGTGTGTGTACAAGAGAAGCCCAAGTCACACAAGGTTACCCTAAGTCCAAACAATCTTATAGTAACTCACTATTGGTTGCCCATATGGTGGTTTTAACCTTCCAAGGTGATTTAGAGGTTTGTAACCATTCAAGTGGGGACCCAAGAGGAGTCAAGAAGTAGCTGAATTGCTAAAGGGGTTGGTCCCAGTTCTAGTCCTCTAGGATAGTCAAGGAGAAGTCTTATGGCTAGATCCTAAGCACTAAGAGAAAAGAAAAGACCTCACCAAAAATGAGGTCAACATCCCTCTACTTCACTCTTTAGTTTCACTCTCGCACTCAATCTCCATTCCCTCTCTCTTTCTCCCTCCATCTTAACTCTCTGTCACTTACTCTCTCTTCTATTTTTTTCTCTTCTCTCTCTCCTCTCAATCTTTCTATCCCTGTTTTTTTGACTCCCTTCATTCCTTCCCTCCCTCTCCCTCTCTTGCTCTCTCTTTCCCTCTCACACACACTATCCCCCTCTCTCCCTCCTACTCTCTTCCAATTCATCCCCCTCTCTCCCACTAAATCTCATTCTCTACACTCTCTCTCCATCTCTCTCACTCTCTCTATATATTCCTTCACTCTCTCTTCTCTCTCACTCTCGCTTCTCTCTCACTCTCTCTAGCTCTCTCACTCCCACTCTCTTCCATCCCTCTTATTCACTCCATCTATATCTTTCTTTCTCACTCTCTCCCTCTCTATTTTTGTTTTATCAATTTTTCTTTCTCTATTATTCTCTTCTTTCTCTCTTTTCACACACTCTGTACTGCTCTCTTTTATCACTTTCTTATCACTTTACTCACTCTTTCTTTCCAACCATCTCCCCTCTGTCCCTCATTCATTAATTCAGTCTCTTTCTATGTACATTTCTCCCTCCCTCTCTCTCCATATCTCCCTCAGTATCACCCTCTCTCTACCTCTCACTCACTATCTTTTATTTTATCATCCCTGGTTCTCTCTTCACTCACTATTTCTGTTGTACCCTCTCTTCCACAGCTCACATATCAATCCCTAACTTCACTCCTTTTGATCTCTCTCTTGCACTCTATTTCATCTATCTTTATTGTTTGTTTGCTCTCTCTAGCCCCATCTCTGTCGTTCTCTTGCTCTTTCTTCTTTATCCCTCTCTTCTCTCTCTTTACTTACTCTTTCTCTCCGACTATCTCTCACACTCTCTTTCACACTCCCTCCCTTACACACTATCTCTCAATTGCTCTTACTTCTTGCTTTCTCCCCTCAAATCCATCTCATTATTTATTATTTTCTATCACACATCTCTCTTTCCTCCTTGATACCATTCAGTCTTTCTTTCTCTACTTTTCCCTCAATACCTCCTTCTCTCTTTCCCTCCATCTCTCTCTCTCTCTCGCTCATGGAGCTTTTTCTCTTTCTCACTCTTTTATCTCTCTTTCTTGCTCTCTCTCACCCACTTCTCTCTACCTCCCTCTCACTCTCATTCTCCCTTTTCTCTCTCTTGTTCTCACTCTCCCCAACTCTCTTACTCTAATCTCTCACTTTCTTCTACACTTGACCTCTCTCGTGGTCTCTCTTCATTCTCTCTTCTCACTCACTACCTTTTTCTCTCCTTCTCTCTTGAATGCATCTCTCCCTGCCTCAATCTATCTCTCTTCTTCTCTCGCTTTATATCTTTATCAACCTCTTGCTATTTATATATCTCACTCACCCGCTCTATATCTTCATTTCTCTCTCACTCTCTCTTCTTTCTCTTTCTTTCAAGATCTTTCTAACACTCCTCTCTCTACATTTACCTCTTCTATTTGCTTCTATTTTGCTCTCTCAATATCTCTCACTCTATTTTTTCATCAGTATATATCTCACTCTCTCTCCTCTCTTACCATCTCTCTCTCTCCCTACATCTCTCTTGCCCCTTTATGTTCTCTCTTTATTCTCTCTTGCCCTCCCTTTCTTCTATCCATCTTCTCTCTTTCACTCTTTCTTCTCTCTCTCTCTCTTTGTTTCTTTCTCTTTATTCTCCCTCCCTCGCTCTCTCTTGCCCTCCATCGCTCTCTCAATCATTGAGCTCTTCTCTTTCTCTCCCTTACTCTCTCGTGCCCTCCATCTCTCTCTTAGTCACTAAGCCCTCCCTCCCTCTTTCCCTCTTCTCCATACTCTTTCTCCCTCTCTCCCTATCTCACTCCTCTCTCTCTCCACCTGAACTTACTCATTCCTCCCTCTCTCTCTCCCTCTCATTTTTTTTATTGCTCTCTTTTGTTTCCTCTATATTGATCTCTCTTTTGTCACTTTCACTTTGTCTATTTCTCTCTCACCATCCCTCTCCCTTTCTCTCGCTCTCTCTCTCATCCTTTCTCAATCTCTCCCCCTGTTACCCTCCGTCCCATTCTCTCTATCTAAATCTCTCCCCTATCTCTCTCTCACTCCATCTATATCGTCCTCTCTCCTTTTCTCCTTTTCACACATTCTTTTACTCACCATTCCTATCGCAAACCCCTCTCCTTCACTCCCTTACTGCCTATCTTTCTCCCTTCCTTTCTATCTCTCTTCTCAATCTCCTATAACACTCACTTACTCAATCTCCCTCCTCTCATTTTCTCCGTCGTCCTCTCCCATTCCTCTCTCTTGCACTCTCTTCTCTCACTTTCTCATCTCTTTATTTCTTCTCTCTCCCTCTCTCATCCTTTCTCTCTCCCACTTTCCATCCCACTTCTCACCCTCTCACTCTCTTTATCTCAATCTCTCTCCCTCTCTCTCTCTCCCCCTCTGAACCTCCAGCTCTCCATCTCTCTTTCTCACTAATTCTCTTAATCTCGCTCCGTATCACCATCTTAGTCAATGTCTTTTCGTCTCTCGTTTCCTCTCTCTCTCCCTCTTAAATCTCTCATGCTCTCTCTCTCACACACACACGCTCACGCTTCAATCTCTCCCTCTTTCCCTCTATCTCCCCCGTTATCACACTCTCCCTTACTCTTACCCTCTATCTCTCTCTTTCTCACTCTGTCCCTTTCTTACTATGTCTCTCACTCTCTATCACATTTCTCCCTCTCTCACTTTCTTGTTCTCTCTTGCTATCTTCTCACTCTCTTTACTCTTTCCCTCTATATCTCTCTTTCTCCTTCTCTCTCTTTCTCAATATATCTCTCACTTTCCATTTTGTTTCTCTCTCTCTTGCTCTCTTGCTCTTACTTGCTCTATTTTCTCTCTTTAACTACCTATGTCCATCACTCAATCTCTCTCCACGTTCCTCTCATTCTCTATCTCTTTTTTTCTCACCCACTAATCTCTCTTATTATTTATTAGTTTCCCTCCCTCCTTATTTTGCTCTCTTTTTCTCTCTCTTTCCCTCTCTTACCTCACTCTCTATTCTTTCTCTATTTCACTCTCTTTTTGTCTCTCTCCCTTCTGGATCTCTCACTCTCTTTAATTTCACTCTCACTTCCCTCAATCTCTTCTCTCTCATACCCTTTATCTCCTTCTCTCTCTCACTTCCTCCCTCCCTAACTCTCTCGCTCTTCATCCATCTATCATGCTCTCTTGCTCCCTTTCTATTACTCTCTCTTCCCCCACTCTGTTTTTTTAGCTTCACTCTCACTCTTACTCCCTCTCTTTATATCTTTTGCAATGCTTATTCACTCTTCCAATTTTTATCTTATCTCTCTCTCACTCTCTATTCTCTCTCACATTCTCTCTTACTCTTCTCACTCTTTCTCTTCCTCTACCCCCACTATCTCTTTCTCAATTTCTCTCACTTCCCACCTTCCTCTCTTTCTCTCTCACGCTCTCTCCACTTTCCCTCTTTCGCTCTCCCTCTCACTTCTCACTCTTCATCATGCTCTCTCATTCTCTCTCCCTTTCTCTAATTCTCCCTCCTTCTCTCCCTCTTACTCACTCTCTCTATCTTAATCTTCCCTCACTACTATCCATCTCTCCCTATATCTCTCTCACTCTCTCTTCCTCCTTTGCTCCATTCCTCTCTCATTCTCACTATTATTTGCATTCTCCTTCTCTATTACTGCTCACTCTAGTCTTTCTTTTATATTTCTCTCTCTCCTCTCTCTTTGTGTTTCTCTCTCTTCTTTCCAGTTTCTCGCACACAATCTCTTCCTTTCTCTCTCCATCTATCTCTCCTGTCTATTAAATTTAACTCTCACTCTTACTACTTCACTTTCTCACCCTCTTTTATCTATCTCGCTCTTCCTCTCTCTTCCTCCTCACTCTACCTCTCAAACTCTTTCTATCTCTTTCTCTCACACTCTTCGCTCCCAATTTCTCTCTCACTCTCTCTACTTCTATCACGCCCTTTGATCAACCTAAAAATGTACTATTTTTTATGCCATATTTAATAATGATATTACGCTTTAAAAATATGTTTTCTTGTGTTTTTGGTTGTAGGTTCATCAAATTGAAGAATTTGGAGTGATTTTAGCAAGAAGAATAAAAATGGACCAAAATGGAGCATATCGTAGCAAAACGTGTCGAACCGGAGCATACCGGAGCAAAATGGGTCGAACCGTGACACATTTGTACCTGTGTCTAGCACCTAAGCGCCACCCAGTTGGCACTTAGCCGCCAGGCAGTGGTGCCTATGCGCCAAACAGTCGGCGCATAACCG
Source organism: Papilionanthe hookeriana x Papilionanthe teres (assembly GCA_022702705.1). NCBI lineage: Eukaryota > Viridiplantae > Streptophyta > Magnoliopsida > Asparagales > Orchidaceae > Papilionanthe > Papilionanthe hookeriana x Papilionanthe teres. Next base: position 122,966,366 of record CM040425.1, read on the forward strand.
CCAGTGACGGTTGGTGATGGTTTTTGGCATAACTTCTTGTAGAAACGTCAGATTTGGATGATTTTCAATGTGTTGTGAAACTTATTTCATGGGGAATACATTGGGAATGATAAAATAAATGTTCTAGAAGAGTTTTTCTCGGTTATAAGGAGTTATTATGGAAGTGATGTGTCTCTTGGAGTGAAAAGGCACTTAAGGCACCCTTTGGATGACTCATTGAATGTGGACTCTTTTTTAAGAGACACTTAAGCATCTCTTGGAAAATTATATTAAGGCTTCCAACTCTTGAAGAAGGAGATTTAGAGAAGGGAGAGGAATTATGAGAAGAGGAGAAGAAGTCCAAGAAAAAGAAGACTTGGGCGTGAGCCACAAGTGGGGGGGCAAGGTGAGAGCGAAAGAGAGAGTGTGAGAATTTCTTCTTTTCTTTTCATTTTGTTCTCTGAGAGGATTTTAAGGAGATTGCTTTTGTTATACAAGGAGAGTTTGATTTCCATCAAATATAAGTATTTTCATTGTATTTTGATTCGAATCTAGTACTTTGTTTGTGTGGTTTCAAAGACTTGTTCAATGAAAAGTTTTTGTTGTTTCTCTATGTGTAGTGAGTAGTTTTCTTTACTCTTTCCTCTTACAATGAATTAGTATGCATGTGTAGGATATAGAATTGAGCAGAGTGAGAATTATTGTGATGATTTTACTTTGTTCTTCATTTACAAGTAAACTTGATCAACTTGCATGTTAAAATCTGTTGTGAGAACATGTAAGAACCAATGTGGTATTGTCTCAGTCAACTATTGGTAAGAATCACGTGAGATTATCTGGGTGAGAATGTAGTCTATATAATTGAGTTCAAATAAAAAAGGAGATATGCATGTTTAAGAGGTGTAAAATTAGAGTACTATTGTGTGACAGACTAAAGCCTATAATTTGGTTTGATGTGAAAAGTTTTGTTATGAGATGTTAGCCCTGAGTGAAGGGAGAAGTGGGAACTCTCAGAGCGAGTGCTAAGTATCTTTCCCGCCTAACCCACAAAATGTTAAATCATCAAATTATCTTATGTTCTTTATAAAACTATGTAAGGGTAAAGAGTATAATTGCTCCTATTTGTCACAATCTCTCTCGCTACTTGTTTTACTTTACACATGTCACTAATTTCATTGCATGAGGAAGAGTACTTTTAATTTATTAAACTCCCCTTTTCTGATTTTCACTATGTGTTTTAGTTTATAAGTAGTATTGTAGTAATAATTTTAGGATTTAATTAAAACCAAACCTTTATCGACTTTCCATGCTGTAGGCGTGTTATTCTAGACTAAAACTTCTCTTGAAAGCCAGTATGATTAACGGTGATCTCTGTAGGATCGATATTTGGGGCTTAATCAGAAAGCCCTATATTACTTGATAATCATACTTATACTTGCGTTAAAACCCATTTTATACTAATATCAGTTAAACTCTCATTTGCATCGACATCAAGTGTTTGGCGTCGTTGTAAAGAAAGAGATATGATTAAATGGAAATAAAATGTAAGCATAAATAGCGGTGTCGGGATGACAGAACCATGGGATCTTAATCGGTTCTGCTTAATCAACTTTAAGATTTGTTTTAATTAAAATACTAAGCCATCTCAGTTTTCAACCTCTCTAAAACAAAACACTTCTCTCATCTCTGATTGCAACATTCTAAAACTAAACCATTGCAACAATAAGGAGCTTGGAGCACGGTGGGCAGCACGACCATCTTTGTCAGCAAAAATTGAGTTTGCTTCAGCAAAACCTTTCCTAGAATTAAATAATCAAGCCAAAGGATTTCGAGGTAGTTTGCCTAGTGCAACATAAGTCCTTAACTTTTCGTTAGGCATTTGCATAATCATGTTATGAAAATTAAGCCCTAACCAGTCTTAGGACTCCAAGGTAGTTGTTTGGTACAACATAAACCCTCACATCTTCGAGGCTATTTGTATGATTATGCCATACTAATATAAGTCCTAATTAACTAAAATTGGCAGGATTACAAAATTAAATAAACTCTCAAATTGAAGCCAAACAATAGGATAGTTGGGAAGTCACCGAAGTTCACTTCGGGTCCATGACATCCTCTACTTCTCTTCCTTTGGACTCTTAAAAATAAACTGTTCCAAAATTGAGCTATTCCCTATTGAAATTTCCAAAATCTAATTTGTCTGAAAGCTTAAACTTTGAAATTCTTGAGAGCCAAACCACTGATCATTATCGAGAGTTTTCTTAAATGATTCCCATCATTTAAGATGTAATTAACTATAGCGGCTTGCCCTTATATGGAACTTTAAGGACCCAGGTAATATAAACCCTACTTAATTCCTTTATATTAAGCAGGGGAACTTGTCGGCTTATAAAATTAGTTCGCAGAACAAACGGATGTCACAAATCTTCTAGTTTATTTAATCGAGCCCCATCATCAAACAATGTGTCTATTCCTCGTGATAGATATACGGTTTGCGATGTGGTACTCGTTTATATAAACTATTTGGGATGTGAGATCGGTTTGATTTCATATCTTAAAATTTTCAAACTTAAAATAATTTTCAAAAATTAAATGCTACTTTTCAAATTGCATATATATTTAAATTAAATTTAAAATCTAAAATTCACCAAAAATTTCTGTAGGCGACCCCCTTTTCAAAACACATAACCTAAAAATATGCCGACAAGGGTGAAGGTCTTATACCAACGTTCTTATTTGCATTGAGCATTGAGTTAAGGTTTATTTCCATCCAATTCACTGCCAGGTTCTATCCTACCATTATTTTTAGTTTTTTCTAGGTTTAGGATGGTTTTCTTGTGTTTTTAATGAAGGTCATACGAATTTCTATCAAATACTTTTAATTTTTGCACAAAGACATCGAGTTTTCCTAATTAAAACATCAATCCCCATAGTCCTATCATGTGTATATTTCACATCATTTGGTATCAGAGCCTCACGGTTCTTGAAGACGTAATTTTCTTTTTGTCTTTTTTGTGTTCATGTTGGAATCTTTTCTTTCCTTTTTTTCTTTTTGTTCTTGGGTAATGGATTTGATTAGCTATGTTCTTGTTACTTTTGTTTGAACTTTTTTCTATTTCTGAATTTCATTAGGTAATCCAATTTATTCTTTCTTTTCATAACTAATTGTTCAATTCACCGCAATCTTTATTATTCATATTCATTTTCCTCTTAATATTCACATCGTTATTATTCATTATTTGTTCTTGCTATTATCCAAAGAATGTTTTTGTTCTTTTTGTTTCTTGTAATTTTTGTTTCATTTGTTGTTATTATTGTTTTCGTAAGTGTATTTGTGCTTTTGCATTGATTCAAGATATCAAAATTTGTACTGCATTATCATCATCCCAATGATTTGCTTAACATTTCAATTTTCTTATTTGTGGTAATCTTGAATTTCATTTAAGTTTCTTATTTTAGGATTCTTGGTTACCTACCCTCATAAATCTTCAACCATGTCTCAACTAAATTTCAACCATTCCTAATCTCCAATTTCAAGCCATGGTGGAGGAGATGAAAAGGATGATTAGTGTCATTGTCAGCATATTTAAGGTTATGTGCTTTTAAAAAGGGGTCGCTTATAGTAAATTATCGGTGAATTTTTTATATTTTAAGTTTAATATATATATATATATATATATTTTTTTTTTTAGAAAAAAATAGCAAGAGCTCAGAATTAAAACCATTGCCTAATGTTTGACTTACTGATGCAAAAACAGCACTAAAATAGATGGTGTAATCTCAGTAAACTAACACAGATCAAAACACCAAAAATCTTAAAAACTGCCAAATCAGCTAAAAGCAACGTTCTCTTTGGTTCTCTTCAGCAAGCTGTACAAAAGGTGTAGATAAGGCACCGGGATTACTTGGGTTAGCAACCAAATCCCTCTTTTGCCACAGAGGTCACCCTAAGAACAGCCTGAGCACTTAAAGCAGAAAGCTCTGCCTGGCAGAAAGCTTCCCAGGAAAGATTGTCCACACCCTGCGAGTCCTCCGAAAGTCTCGATCTCTCGTAAAATGCTTGCAGCTCAACTGCAAGGGCTCGCGCAGCTTCTCGAGACTCCGGAAGCTGATCACTGAGCTGAGATGCTGCAATTTCGATAAGCTTGTTAATGCCATACTCTCTGATCCCTTCCACACCGAGTCTTGGAACACTGCGGCTAAAACACATTGACGCTTTTGCACGAACACGAGGATTTCTGTTCTTAAGATAAGGTTGCAACTTAGGTAACAATAAAGAAGGGGTTATCCAAGTGGTCATAGAAATCAATGCTGCTTCTGATGCCTCACATACGAATCGCTTGTCTTGTGAAGATTTGAGGAGCAGCTGTCCAAGCAAAGGATCAATAAAATCAATCATTGAATCATTGTAAAACTTGAAAATGTCGCCACAAGTCATGATTGCAGTCTTACAAACGGCACTTCTTGGATTTTTCAAGGATTTCACAATCTTTGGAATCAAATCTTCTATAAAATCAATCAGCTTCTCTTTGTGATATATTGAAAGCTGGCGCACATTATTGAGTGCTTCACAAACTGAAATCCAATCCTTTGAGTCCAATCTCGCTAACAGGGTATTAAGAGTTGAATCCACTGATAGAAGGTCAGCCAGGTTCTCAGTTTCTATGTACTCAACTTCTGCATTTCCTACCACATCTCCATTAGGCTCAGCTCCAGATCCATTGTGAGGGGCTGAAAGCAAGGAAGCTGAATTCACATTCTGAAAGTTTTCAAGTTTCGCACTGCAATCCTCGGGAAAAGACTTGGGGAAATTTCCCTTGCTAGAATTATCAGTGTTCTTCTCCAACTCCGAAATTGGAAGAACATTGAGATCTCTCAGAGCATTTGCTGACATCTCAGCTATAGAAAATCAAAAGTTGAGTGGAGAAGAGACCGCAAGAGGGAAAGTGTAGTTGTTGGCTATATATAGCATTCAAAACTTTTTATATCACATATCTCACAACAAACTTCAATATTCACATCCTTACACCCAAAACACTCAAATAAAAACAGATTTAACACCCCGCCGTCAACTTCATCGGAGCGAGGCCGAAGCAAGAGAAAAATGGGCTTTCGGATCCCGTTGGAAGTTGGATTTGCGGGAATTAAAGAAGTTGAAGCGTGAGAAAGCGAATGTGAGTATGGGAAAGAAAGACGAGGGTTACCCTACTTGGTTTTCCGGTGGGATCGGAGAGGAAGGAGAAGCAAGATGAGAGTTTCGGAGCTCCTTGTATGCCGCGACCGCTGCGATCCCGTTGTACGCCGGTTTCACGGTGTAAGTACTGAAATTTGTAAGATATATGTAATACTAAAAATTTTGAGTGCTATTTATGTAAATCAATCTTAACATCTCTTTTCCTTTGAAATTTCAAATCGATCGATGGCAGGGCACGGTCACGTGACCATCCGCGGTGGGTCAGCATCGGTGGTTGGCTTCTCTTGGAAGTTGGAAATATGGAATGGAAATTGGGCTAATATATATATATATATATATATATATATATATATATATATATATAATTTGAAAGGTAGCATTTCATTTTTTAAAATAATTTTTATTTTTGAAAATTTTAAGATATGAAATCAAACCGATCTCACATCCCGAATAGTTTATATAAACGAGCATCACACATATCCCGAAGAATAAACACACTCGCTCGATGATGGGGCTCGATTAAATAAATTAGAAGATTTGTGACATCTGTTTCGATCCGCGAACAAATTTTATAAGCTCGACAAGCTCCCCTACTTAATATAAAGGAATTAAGCAGGGTTTATAATACCTGAGTTCTTAAAGTTCCCTATAAGGGCAAGCCGCTTTAGTTAATTACATCTTAAATGACGGGAATCATTTAAGAAAACTCTCGATAATGATCAGTGGTTTTGCTCTCAAGAATTTCAAAGTTTAAGGTTTTTAAATAATTAGGTTTGGAAATTTCAATGGGAATTGCTTAAATTTGGAACAGTTATTTTGAGAGTCCAATGGAAGAGAAGTAGGAGAAGCTGAGGATCCAAGAAGAATCTTGGCAACTTCCCAAACTATCATATTGTTTGGCTTCAATTTGAGAGTTTATTTAATGTTTCAATCCTGCCAATTTTTAGTTAATTAGGACTTATATTTGTATGATATAATCATACAAATAGCCTCGAAGATGTGAGGGTTTATGTCGTACCAAACGACTACCTCAGAGTCCTATGACCGGTTAGGGCTTAATTTGCATAACATGATTTTGCAAATGTCTAACAAAGAAGTTGAGGATTTATGTTTCACTAGGAAAACTACCTCGAAATCCTATGGCTTTGTTATTTAAGCTAAAGAATGGTTTTGCTGAAGTAGACTCAAGTTTTGCAGATGAAGATGGTCGTGCTGCCCACTGTGCTCCAAGCTCCTTGTTGTTGCAGAGGTTTAGTTTTAGAAAGTGGCAATCAAAAGATGAGAAAAGTGTTCTGGCTTAGAAGAGTCTTAAGTTTCAGATGTCTTAATATTTTAATTAAAACAAGTCTTAAAGTTGATTAAGCAGAACTGATTAAGATCTCACGGTTCCGTCATCCTAGCACCGCTATTTTCATCAGATTCACTTAGTCTAAATAAATTTGCTAAACTCAATTGAATAAGTTCCACACTTTCATTTAGACCATGGGAAATCTCGTTAGCAACACGTATGTTACATCATACGAGGGATTCCATATCATCCAACGAGACGTTTTAATTTAGTTGTAGTTGTAGTTTTTGTTGTTATGTTTGTGATTAAATTTTGAGTTGTTTTATCTTTTGAATGTTGTGGCGGTGAACTTTATCTTGTTGTGACTTTTAATTTAGTTTTGGGTTTCGGTTTTGAGGCTATCCTAAAAGATTTCAGTTTTCATGCAGGGTGGCATTCTTGTTTAACATGCAAATTTTGCAAGAAAGAAAGGATAGCGCAGGTAAATAAATTGCTATAAAATAAAAGCATACCTGGAGGGTCTTCTCGTCATTTCAAGTTGCACTTAAAACACATGTTAAGACATTTAAATATTTGCAAGAAATACCTAGGTAAAGCTAAGGGAAGGTTCTGGTTGTCTACCAAAATCCTAATCCTATTGCTAGTCAATTCCTATGACGTCTAGGTTCTTGTGTTTTATTAAAGATGATTTTCTTCACCAAAGAACAATTAAGTTCATTTATTCTTCTAAAACATCTAATCATATTGAGAAAGTGCTTAGGACGAGTCCTAAACATCTTTTCAATGCTTCAGGGATTATTTTGAGTCCAAATGAATTTCATTGTACAAGTGAGTTAATCATCCAAGAATTTAGTTGAATTTTGTTTCTTGCTCAGTGAACTTGGACATTTGATTGTCTGATGAGTGGAGTGACATTTCATTTGATACTCCACCTAAGGGTTAGTTTGTTAAGGGATTTGGCCGCTAAGATTGAATTACTATTTCAAAACAGTTTAGTAATGGAATTTCAAATTGCCTTTCTTTTTAAATGTTTTAAAATTATTTAAATTTAAGAGGTGTTTAAACTATTTAATTTCATTAAATTTTGGCGATTCAAATTTGCTTTAAGTATTTTAGATTGATTTTAATTATCACATCTTGATTGTAAATTGTTTTGAGATTATTTATTTTTTAACATTTCAAGTTTGTTTTGGGTTAAGTTGTAAGTGATTTCAAATTAATTTTAATGTTTTAAGTTTATTTTAAATTATTAAATCATTTAATTTTTTAAATATTTAATTAAGGGTTGCTTTCTTTTAATTAATAATTTCACTCATCATTTTAGTCAATTAAGAGTTGAATGTTATTAATTGATCCATTTAGGGACTTTACATTAAAGAATTGATATCTTCTTAAGTCTCATCCCCAATTTTAATAATCCAAACTTTAATTATTCTTCCAAAATCTGAATGAATTAATTAATTAGGATTTCATTTTTGATGTTGTAGGTGATCATTGGGTTTCTACCCCTTAATTCCCTAAGTTTCAATCATCCAATAGAAAGTTAAGATCAAATATTTTACCCTCCCTTTGATTAATCCTAAAGTATTAATTAGTGTTAAAATCCCTTAAATACCTTTAGGCCCTCTTAAGCTTGTTCACCTCATAACTCATTAAGTTGAGCTCAAATGAACTTGACATTTTTATGTCACTCCACTCACATGTCAATTAAGACATTAGAGGAGAAAATGTGATTTTTCCATTTTTAATTTAATTTATATATTTATTTTAATGAAAAATAAGGATTTTCAATGAAAATTCAACAACATGACCAAGGTAAAGTTTCTATCCTTAGGAAAATTATGGGATGTTCCTACTAACCACTTGGAACAATTTTGGTGATTTTTTGAATTATATTTTATTTCTTATAATTATTTTAATTTTTGGATTATTATTAAGTTTTATATTTTTCTTAAGACCCTCTGACTTCAAGGAACTCAGAGAAACAAATTTTATATTTTTTTTTTTATTTTTCTTTGAATTTTTATAATTATTTTAGTGGAAAAGGTTAAAGATCCATTTTTTTAACATTAAAAAGTTGCATTAAGCCTTTAAAATTTAATATCTCAACCTAGGGACTTAGGAAAAATATTTGGTTGGTTCCTAGATGATTAGGAAGCAAAATGTGACATTTTTATGATTTTTTTAATCTATTTCTTGGTTCCTTTGTCGCTTTATTAAATTTAAATCTCTTTCTCACTCTCAATTCTCTCACCCCCATCTCTCTCTTACACTCTTATGTTACTGTACTCTCGTGTCCTCTTATTCTTTCTCTCTGTCTATGTGCCACTTTATTTCGCTCTCCTTCTCTTGCTTTCTCTCTAAATCCCCAACTATATTTCATACTCTCTTCTCTCCCTCGCTGTCTCTCAAACACACTCACTCTCTTTCTCTCCCTTTGCCCTCCCTCACTTTCTCTTGCTCTATCTTGACCTCTTGTTCTCTCTTCCCTCACCTCTCTTCTCTCTCGATTTCTCTATTGCTCTCTCTCTTTCTCCCTTCGTCTCATTCTCCTCAATTTCACTCACTCTAACTAATATCTCCCTATCTTTCTCAATCTCTCTCTTTCTCCCTCTTACTATCTTATATATTGCTACATATTCCCTCCCTCATCTCACTCTTTCTCCTCCTCTATCCCCCCACATACTCTCTCGCATCCCTCCTTCCCTCTCTGCCTCTCATCCCCTCCATCTCCCTTTCTCAGTTGATCACTCTTTCTCTCTCTCTCACACACTCATTCTCTTAATATCTCTCCCTCTTTTCCTCTTGCTTACTCTCGCTTGCCCTATCTTCCTTCACAATCTCCTCTCTCTTTATTTGTCTCTTCATCTCTCTTCCTTTGTCGTTCCTTTTCTCTTCAATCTCTCTCAGCCCTTTCTCACATTATTTTTCACTATATGTTCTCTATCATTCTTGCTCTCTCTTATATTATTCTCTCTTCCATTACTCTCTCTCTCTCTCTCACTCTCTCTCGCTTTCTCTCTTCCTCTTGTTCCCTCGCTCTTTTACTCTATGTCCCCCTCTTCATCTCTATATCACTCTCACTCTTAACCTGTCCCTCTATCTTTCTCATTCTCTATTCTTTGTCTCTCACCTTATTTGTATTTTATTTATCTCTCTTTTCTCTCATTTCCTTACCTCTTTCTCTTAATATATCACCAACTCTCTCTCTTCCTCTCACTTTCATCCCCTCTTTATGTCTCCTTCTTTCTTTCTCTCCCACCTCTCTCTTTCACACACACTCTCACTACCTTCCACTCTCTCCCTCTACCTTTGCATCCCCCTCACTCTTTCTCTCTCTTAATGTCTCTTTCACTCATTCTCTTGCTATCCTTCCCTCTATCTCTCTCACTAAACCCTCTTACTCCATTTTATCACAATCTCTTTTTTCTCTCTATTTTCTTTCTCAATCTCTATCTCAATATTTTACTCTTCAATCTCCATCATGCCCTCTCTCTATATATCTCTTTATCACTCTCTATTTCTCTCTCTCACTCTATTTTCTCGTCTTTCTTTCTTGCTCTCTCGCTCTTCTCTCTCCCCGCTCTAACTTAGATAACATTCTCTTTTCTCTTAGCTTAATCTTCTTGTCCCCTATCCCTCACACACACTCTATCTCTCGCTCTCTAACTTTTATCCTTATCTCTTCTCTCTCACATCATTTCTAACTTTCTCTCACACTTATCTATCTTTTTCTCTCTCCCTCTCTCCCTTGTTCTCTCCCTCCTTCCCTTACTCTGTCATCCCTAACTCTCACTCCCATTCCTTACTCTTATTCTCACTCTATCCCTTTTTATTAATGTTTCTCTTGCCCTCTACCTCACTCTCTCTTTCATTCTTTCACTCTCAATCTCTCTCTTCTCTCCCTCCCTCCCTCACACTCTCTCTTCTCACCCTATTGATATCTTTTTTCTCAATAGTCTGTCAATCTCCTTCCCTCACTTATATTCTTTTCTCTCTGTCACTTTTTTTTTTCTCTTTTTCTCTAGAGCTTTTTAACTCTTTCACACTTTTTCTCTTTATCAGTCTCATTCTCTACCTCTATTTTTCTCACTCACTTAATCTTGCCCTCTCTAAATCTTCCTTATGTAGCTCACTCTTCTCTGTCAATCTCACACGCTCATAAACTCTCTCATTATCTTTCAATCACTCTCTCTCACCCTCTTTAGATCAAATTCTAACTCAGTATCTCACTCTCTCCTCTCCCACCATTACTCCATTTTTTTCTCTTCTCTCTATCCCATTCTCTATTATTCTATTTTACTCTCTCTCTCTCTCACACTCTATTCTCTTTTTTTATCTTATACTCTTTTTGACCCTCTCCTTTGTTGCTCTATCTTCTCTCTTTCATCTTACTTTTCTATCACTCTATTCCCCATACTTTCATCATTCTCTTGCACACTTGCTTCCATCCCTTGCACTATAACTCTTTCTTCTCTCCCTCCCTCTACATCCCTTTATCCCACTCCATCTTCCTCGCAATCATCATTCTCCAATTATCTCTATCTTTTTTGTCCTCACTCACTTTACTCTTACTCGATCTTGACTCAGTCTCTATTCTTACTCTCTGCCCTTCACTCTCTCTTCCATTCTCTTTCTTGCTCTCTCTCTAAATCCTCTCATTAGCTCCTTCAATCTTTCTTTCTCAGTCACTTTCTCTCTTTTTCACTCTCTAGTCCATATCTTTTTATCTCTCCCACTCTCTCTTTTGTGCTTTATTTTTCTCACCCCCTCATTCTTGCCCACTCTAGGTCTACCAGCACTTGTGTCTCTCCATCTTAGACACTCATACACACTCTCACTCTCTCTCAATCTGTCTCCCACTCACCCTCTTTAGCTCTGTTTCTTACTCTATACCTCACTCTTTATTATCATTTTGTTCTTTCTCTTTCACTCTCTCATGTCCCTCCCTTCCTCCATTTTTCTCTCTTCTCTCAATCTCCCTCCCTTCTCTATTATTCTCTCTCACTCTCTCTCTCTTTCTCACTGTTTATTCTCTTTTCTACCTTATACTCTCTTTTATACTTTCCTTTGTTGCTCTCCCTTCTCTCTTTTCTCTTTATTTCTCTAACTCCATCCCACACTTCCTTTCTCCTCTCTCTCTCTCTCTTGGTTCCCTCCCTCCCTCTCTCATTATATTTCTTCTCACATCCCTCCCTTTCCCTCACTTTATCCCTCTCTGTCTTTCTCTCTCTGGCTCCCTCTCTCTCTCTACATTCTCCTTCTCTCCATCAATCTTTGTGCCTCTCACTCACTCTTACTCGATCTTCCCTCAGCCTCTCTTCTCATTCTTTGTCCTATTCACTCTCTCTTCCTTTCTCTTTCCTAATAACTCTTTAAACCCTCTCATTGCCTCCTTCTATCTCTCTTCCTTACTCTCTCCCTCTCTCTCAGTCTCTGTTCCACCTCTTTTCATCTCTCTCTCGCTCTCTCTTCTGTCCCTCTTTTCATGCTTAATTTATCCTCACTGCCACTCTCTCGCTCTCCCTCCCTCTTTTACTCCCTTCATCCCTATCCTTATCTTACTCTCCTTACCTCCTGTCTTTTTCTCCCTCTCTCACTCGCTCACCCTCTTCCTCTCGCTTACTCACACTTCCCTCACCCCCTATTCTCTATGATACTCTATCACTCTCTCCCTTTCTCGCTCCCTTATCGACATACTTTTAAGCTGTGTGTTTTGAAGAAGGGGGGTCGCCTACAGAAATTGTCAGCAAATTTTGGATTTAATTTAAATATATATAATTTGAAAGTAGCATTTGATTTTGAAAATAGTTTTAAGTTTGAAAGTTTTAATATATGAAATCAAACTGATCTCACATCCCGAATAGTTTTATATAAACGAGCACCGCATCACAAACCATGTATCCATCCCGAAGAATAGACACACTGCTTGATGATGGGGCTCGATTAAATAAACTAGAAGATTTGTGACATCCGTTTGGTCTACGAACCAATTTTATAAGCTGAAAAGTTCCCCTGCTTAATATAAAGGAATTAAGCACGGTTTATATTACCTGGGTTCTTAAAGTTCCCTATAAGGGCAAGGCCCTATAGTTAATTACATTTTAAATGACGGGAATCATTTAAGAAAACTCTCGATAATGATTAGTGGTTTTGTTCTCAAGAATTCTAAAGTTTAGGATTTCAAACAAATTGGATTTTGGAAATTTCAAAAGGGAATGGATCAAATTTGGAACATTTATTTTCGAGAGTCCAAAGGAAGAGAAGTAGGAGAAGCCGCGGATCCAAGAGGAATCTTAGCAACTTCCCAAACTATCCTATGATTTGGCTTCAATTTAGAGAATTATTTAATGTTTCAATTCTACTAATTTTAGTTAATTAGGACTTATATTAGTATGACATAATCATACAAATAGCCTCGAAGATGTAAGGGTTTATGTCATACCAAAAGGCTACCTCGGAGTCCTAAGACCGGTTAGGGCTTAATTTACATGATATGATTATGCAAATGCCTAAAGAAAAGTTGAGGATTTATGTTGCACTAGGAAAACTACCTTGAAATCCTATGGCTTGGTTATTTAATTCTATGAAAGGTTTTGCTGAAGTAGGCATGAAGATGGCCGCGCTGCCCATTGTGCTCCAAGCTCCTTGTTGTTGCAGAGGTTTGGATTTAGAAGATGGCAATCAAGAGATGAGAGAAGTTTTTTGGTTTAAAAAAGTTAAAAATTGAGGTGGCTTAATGTTTTAATTAAAACAAATTTTAAAGTTGATTAAGCAGAACCGATTAAGACCCCACGGTTCCGTCATCCCGGCACCACTACTTTCATTAGATTCACTTAGTCCAAATGAGTTTGCTATACTCAACTGAATGAGTTCCACACTTTCATTTAGACCGTGGAAAATCTCGTTAGCAACACATCGGTTACATCATCCGAGGGATTCCCGATCATCCAACGAGATGCTTTAATTTAGTTGTAGTAGTAGTTTTGTTGTTAGGTTTGTGATTAAATTTTGAGTTATTTTATCTTTTGAATGTTGTGGCAGTGAATTTTATCTTGCTGTGACTTCTAATTAAGTTTTGGGTTTCAGTTTTGTGGCTATCCTAAAAGGTTTCAGTTTAAATGCAGGGTGACATTCTTGATTGACATGCAAGTTTTGCAAGAAAGAAAGTACAACACAGGTAAATAAATTGCAATAAAGTGAAAGCGTACCTTGCGGGTCTTCTCGTTATTCCAGGCTGCACTTAAAATACATGTCAGCGCATTTAAATATTTTCAAGGAACTCCTAGGTAAAGCTAAGGGAAGGATCTGGTTGTCTACCAAAATCCTAATCCTATTGCTAGTCAATTCCTATGACGTCTAGGTTCTTGTGTTTTATTAAGGATGATTTTCTTCACCAAAGAACGATTAAGCTCAATCGTTCTTCTAAAACATCTCATCATATTGAGAAAGTGCTTTGGGTGAGTCCTTAACATCTTTTCAATGTTTCTAGGATTATTTTGAGTCTAACTGAATTTCATTGTACAGGTGAGTTAATAATCCAAAAATTTAGTTGAATTTTGTTTCTTGCTCGGTGAACCTGGACATTTGATTATCCGATGAGTAAAGTAACATTCCACTTGATACTCCACCTAAGGGTTATAAGTGTGAGAGTCCTCAGGGGCAAGTTGGTTTGTTAAAGAATTTAACCATTAAAGTTGGGTTGACGATTTAATACTATCCAATTTAATTATAAGGTTCCAGGTTGATTTTTTAAATGTTTTAAAATTGCTTAAATTGAAAGAGGTGTTTAAATTATTTAATTCCATTGTGTTTTGAAAATTCAAGTTTGTTTTTAAATATTTTAAATTGATCTTAGTCGTAACTTGTTTTGGGATTACCTTTTAACATTTCAAATTTGTTTTAGGTTAAGTTTTAAGTGATTTCAAATTAGCTTTAATGTTTTAGGTTTACCTTAATTTAATCATTAAATCATTCAATGTTTTAAACTTTTAATTTAATTAAGGATTATTAATTTCTATTATCATTATGTTTTAGAGTTAATTAAGAGTTTGAATTTTATTAATCCATCTAGGGACTTTAAATTAAAGAATTGATATCTTCTTAAGTCATATCCCTAATTTTAATAATGCAAAATTTTAATTATTCTTCCAAAATTTAAATGATTTAATTAATTAAAGTTTCATTTTTTATGTTGTAGGTGATTAAGTGGGTTTCTACCTCTTAATTCCCTAAGTTTCAATCATTCAAGAGAAAGTTTAGGATCAAATGTTCATCCCTCCCTTTGATTAAGCCTAAAGTATTAGTTAGGGTTAATATACCTTAATTACCTTTATGCCCTCTTAAGCATATTCACTTCATAACTCATTAAATTGAGCTCAAATTAACTTAAAATTTTTATGTCACTCCACTCACATGTCAATTAAGACATTAGAGGAGAAAATTTAAATTCTTTTTTTATTTTTTAATTTAATTCATATAATTATTTTAATGAAAAATAATGATTTTCAATGAAAACTCAACAACATGACCAAAATAAGGTTTTTGTTCTTAGGAAAATTATGGGATGTTCCTACTAACCAGGGGACCTCTTGGACCAATTTTGGTGATTTTTTGAATTATATTTTATTTATTTTAATTATTTCAAATTTTAGGGCATTATTTAATTATAAAATAAAATTAAAGTTGAAAGTTAAGTTTTATATTTTTCTTAAATCTCTCTAACCTCAAGGAACTCAGAGAAATAAATTTTATATTTTTCTATTTTTTCTTTGAATTTTTAGAGTTATTTTAGTGGGAAAGGTTGAAAAATCCATTTTTAATATTAAAAATTACATTAAGCTTTTAAAATTCAATATCTTTTCTTAGGGACTTAGGAAAAATATTTGGTTAGTTCCTAAGTGATTAGAAGACCAAATGTGATATTTTTGTGAAACTTATTATTTTCGTGATTTTTATTATTTTTTAATTATTAAAATATTCAAAAAAAGGTTAAGAATTAAAATTTGAGAAAAATTCCAGTTTTTAATTTTCTTAGGCTTCTCTGATACCAGAGAGGCCTCAAATGAATTTGGTGAATTTTTTAAAGGTATTTTGAGTTTTATGAATTTTTAAAGTTTAAAAGTGGCCATTTATTTAAATAATTCATTTAGTGGGTTAAATCATTTTCAATTGATTTCAAATTTTTATGTGGGATTCCTCTAACCCTAAAGATCAGTGGAGAATTGATTTTGTATTATTTTAATAAGTGGTTGTTTCAAATTAATTCAATCTTAATTTTAGGGTTTTGGACAAATTTGGGCTTATTTAACTGAGTTAAGCCAAACCATAATTTTCATAGGGTCCTCTGGTCCAGAGATATTTCCCCTAATTTTGCTAGATTTTTTTAACCAACATGGTAGTTATAGGAATTAAATTATCAAAAAAGATACATAAACTTTAAAAATAGATAACTTGCCACAGAGGTAGCCTTTGGCCTTGGAAAATTCAAGGAATGTCCCCAAGAACAGAGGCTACAAAAAACCTATGTTCTCATGCAATGGTGAACTGTATGCATGGATGGAGAATTAAAACACTCAAAATAGTGTTAAATTAATTAAAAATAAAATACTTAACAAAATAACTCAATTCTTTTTTTACATTAATCTCCACTGTTCACTGAGCAAGAGGATATATTTAGTTAATTTCTAGAATTTTTCAATGCAAATATATGCATTTTTAAAGATTATGACATTTAAATAAATCAAATATAACCTAATTTCCTACTTATCCGACGCGGTGCCACCTAATCCTAGGCAGATCCGAAACTCCACACGGCGCGCTCCCATTCGACGCCGCCATCTGAAATGACGTGCACTTTTCGTTCTGCGGTTCTGTCCTGCTCAATCTCCACCGTCCATATGATACACGCTCCATCCAACGGTGGCTAGTCATCGTCCCCAACTAACCTGACCTGAGAGCCATCCACCTTCAGGACCTACGATCTCGCTCAAGACTCAACCAAATCATGCGCGGTTGGTCTCTATCGATGCGGCTAGCCTAGACGAACCTATCTATACAGCTAACATGCATTGAAATTGCACATAACATAATGGAGAATTACTGGAAGCTTGGGAGGGAGGAGAGTTCAATTCCTTAGCTCTAAGAGGTGAAGCCTCAATCAGAGTTGCTCGTCACGTTCGTTGTTGCAAGAGGAGCCTCCGGATGAAGCCTCTGGTTCTGGTGTGCTGCCTAGGTATGATTTCCTCCAAATTCGATTTGGTGTTTTCATGTCTGGGGAAATTGGCTGGCTTGATGAGGGGACTTTCACTGAGAAACTCCTTCTCTTGGTGCTGGGAAAGTGTGGGTGAGTTTAATTTGGTTTTGGTGGAGGTTCTGGGGATGTCCTCGTTTCCGGCTCGATTTTCGACCGAGAAGTCGGGCTCAACTAGGGATTTCAGGGCAGGAGAACTGTGGGGATGAGCTTCTCTTGGATAGGAGGAGCTTTGTGAGGATGTGAGGAAAAATTCAGCACTTGTTTCAAGGCGGAAAGGGGGGATTTTATAGCCATGGCCGGAGAGGGGAGCTCAGGGCCAGGCAATGAGTGGTTTAGGCTGCTTAGGGTGAGGGCTGAGCAGGCCAGGTGGCTGGAGAGGGGATTGCCCACTGCCAGGCCCAAATTTTGGGTTTAAAGGATAAGGGGGGTGCTCGGGCGTGTCTGTTCCGGTGGCTGGGATGGAGTTTAGCTCGATTAATTTGGGCAGGGACCTTGCTTAAGGTGATTTGTAGGATGGGACATGCCCTTAGCCATGTGGCTTGGTCCCTTGGTCTAAAGTGGTAGACCATTGGTCCATGGATCACGAGGCTAGGTTGGGTCAGGTCAAACTCACACTAGGAGGTCTAGGGTTGGTAGCCAAGAGGTTGGTTTGATCAAATTTGGATTGGTTAAGTTTGATTTGGTTCATGTGTTCAATTGGGTTCACTTGGGTTTGAGTTGGGTTAGGTTGAGTTTGGGTTTGAATTGGATCAAATTAATTGATCAACATTGTGTAAATCATTGTAAGGAAGATTTTTCATGAAGACATTATGTGGATTGGAGTTCATTTGGAGTTTCAATTTGGAGGATTTTGGAGCTTTGGATAACTTTGGTCACCATGGGTTAGGTTTGATTTAGGTTTGGCTAGAGTTTAATTCAAGGCCAATTTATGGTTCAAAATGTTACAAACGATTGTTATGAAAGTTTAGGATAGTAATTGGGTGGAAATTTTGGGTTTAGGGGATTCAATTTGAGGCATTAGGGGTAGGTGACAACTTTAGGGAAATTTTGGGGATTTTGATTTGAAAGGGATTTTGATTAAAGTTTGAGTTTAAATTTAGGGTCATTTGATGTTGTTCTTGGTGTAGTAATGTATTAGGAAGAGTTTGGGATTGTAATTGGGTAAAATTAAGTTGAATTGGGTTGGTTTGGGGTAAGTTTGGGTCATAGGCCAAAATTGGGGTTTTAGGTTTCAAATTGAAATTGAATTCAAATGTGAATCAAATTGAGCTTAGATTTGGTTTAAATTGGTATTTTGGATGCTGAATTAACGTTTAGAATTGAATTTGGGCAAAATTAAGATCAATTGGATTGATTTGGTTTGACAATGGGTCCACTTAGGTTAAAATAGGTCAAATTGGGGATTTTGATAAAATTGGGTTAAATTGGCAAAATTGTGCTTTGGTTTAGTTGAAAAAAATGAAATTGGTAATATTTTGGATATTATGAAATTTTTTTGGAGTTTTTGGAATTTTTAGAATTTTGGGCTAAAAGGGGTATTTATGGTATTTGGAGGTTATTTGGAAGGTATTGGGGTATTTTGGTGGATTTAAGAGGTGGGAATTGTTTTAAAATGATTCTTAGGAATTTAGGGAATTTTGCATAATTTTTGGGAATTTTCGGATGATTTGGTTGTTGTGGGAGCAACTTTGGTAATTTTGGGTAAGTTTAGGGGACCCAATGTCAAAACCAAAAATTTTGGCAAAATGGAAGGGGCTTCAAATAGGGGAGAATGAGACCATTTTAGGTGGGGTCAAGATTGAGTAAAATTGATTTGGGATGGAATTAGGGTTTAGAAGCATGAGCCATGGACTTAGCTAAGTCCAACCACTTTAGGACCAAGTCTAACTAAATGGTAACCACTTTATGATTCTTCACATATTGACCTTAGCCATCTTAATCAAAGACTAGTGGCTTGGGTTCAACCATGTGAGTTTCATAAAGGGAAGAAAGGCAAGGGTTCAAGGTTTGGGTTAAGTGGCTTGGGGGTGTGTGTGTGTGCAAGAGAAGCCCAAGTCACCCAAGGTTACCCTAAGTCCAAACATTCTTATAAGAACTCACTACTGGTTGCCCATATGGTGGTTTTAACCTTCCAAGGTGATTTAGAGGTTTGTAACCATTCAAGTGGGGACCCAAGAGGAGTCAAGAAGTAGCTGAATTGCTAAAGGGGTTGGTCCCAATTCTAGGTCTCTAGGATAGTCAAGAAGAAGTCCTATGGCTAGATCCTAAGCACTAAGATAAAAGAAAAGACCTCACCAAAAATGAGGTCAACATCCCTCTACTTCACTCCTTAGTTTCACTCTCGCACTCAATCTCCATTCCCTCTCTCTTTCTCCCTCCATCTTAACTCTCTGTCACTTACTCTTTCTTCTGTTTTTCCCTCTCCTCTCTCTCCTCTCAATCTTTCTCTCCCTCTTTCACCGACTCCCTTCATTCATTCCCTCCCTCTCCCACTTTTGCTCTCTCTTTCCCTCTCACACACACTTTCCCCCTCCTACTCTCTTCCAATTCAACCCCCTCTCTCCCACTAAATCTCATTCTCTACACCCTCTCTCCATCTCTCTCACTCTCTCTATATATTCCTTCACTCTCTCTTCTCTCTCACTCTCGCTTCTCTCTCACTCTCTCTACCTCTCTCACTCCCACTCTCTTCCATCCCTCTTATTCACTCCATCTATATCTCTCTTTCTCACTCTCTCCCTCTCTATTTTTGTTTTATCAATTTTTCTTTCTCTATTGTTCTCTTCTTTCTCTCTTTTCACACACTCTGTACTGCTCTCTTTTATCACTTTCTTATCACTTTACTCACTCTTTCTTTCTAACCATCTCCCCTCTCTCCCTCATTCATTAATTCAGTCTCTTTCTATGTACATTTCTCCCTCCCTCTCTCACCATATCTCCCTCAGTATCACCCTCTCTCTACCTCTCACTCACTATCTTTTGTTTTATCATCCCTGGTTCTCTCTTCACTCGCTATTTCTGTTGTACCCTCTCTTCCACAGCTCACATATCAATACCTAACTTCACTCCTTTTAATCTCTCTCCTGCACTCTATTTCTTCTGTCTTTATTGTTTGTTTGCTCTCTTGCCCCATCTCTGTCGTTCTCTTGCTCTTTCTTCTTTATCCCTCTCTTCTCTCTCTTTACTTACTCTTTCTCTCCGACTATCTCTCACACTCTCTTTCACACTCCCTCCCTTACACACTATCTCTCAATTGCTCTTACTTCTTGCTTTCTCCCCTCAAATCCATCTCATTATTTATTATTTTCTATCACACATCTCTCTTTCCTCCTTGATACCATTCTCTTTCAATCCCTTCTCCATACTCTTTCTCCCTCTTTCCCTATCTCACTCCTCTCTCTCTCTCCACCTGCACTTACTCATTCCTCCCTCTCTCTCTCCCTCTCATTTTTTTTATTGCTCTCTTTTATTTCCTCTATATTGCTCTCTCTTTTGTCACTTTCACTTTGTCTATTTCTCTCTCACCATCCCTCTCCCTTTCTGTCGCTCTCTCTCTCATCCTTTCTCAATCTCTCCCCCTGTTACCCTCCTTCCCATTCTCTCTATCTAATTCTCTCCCCTATCTCTCTCTCACTCCATCTATATCGCCCTCTCTCCTTTTCTCCTTCTCACTCATTCTTTTACTCACCATTCCTATTGCAAACCCCTCTCCTTCACTCCCTTTTTGCCTATCTTTCTCCCTTCCTCTCTATCTCTCTTCTCAATCTCCTATAACACTCACTTACTCAATCTCCCTCCCTCTCATTTTCTCCGTCGTCCTCTCCCATTCCTCTCTCTTGCACTCTCTTCTCTCACTTTCTCATCTCTTTATTTCTTCTCACTCTCCCTCTCTCATCCTTTCTCTCTCCCACTTTCCATCCCACTTCTCACCCTCTAACTCTCTTTATCTCAATCTCTCTCCCTCTCTCTCTCCCCCCTCTGAACCTCCAGCTCTCCATCTCTCTTTCTCACTCATTCTCTTAATCTCGCTCCCTATCACCATCTTAGTCAATGTCTTTTCGTCTCTCGTTTCCTCTCTCTATCTCTCCCTCTTAAATCTCTCATGCTCTCTCTCTCACACACACATGCTCACGCTTCAATCTCTCCCTCTTTCCCTCTATCTCCCCCGTTATCACACTCTCCCTTACTCTTACCCTCTATCTCTCTCTTTCTCACTCTTTCCCTTTCTTACTATGTCTCTCACTCTCTATCACATTTCTCCCTCTCTCAATTTCTTGTTCTCTCTTGCTATCTTCTCACTCTCATTACTCTTTCCCTCTATATCTCTCTTTCTCCCTCTCTCTCTTTCTCAATATATCTCTCACTTTCCATTTTGTTTCTCTCTCTCTTGCTCTCTTGCTCTTACTTGCTCTATTTTCTCTCTTTAACTACCTATGTCCATCACTCAATCTCTCTCCACGTTCCTCTCATTCTCTATCTCTTTTTTACTCACCCACTAATCTCTCTTATTATTTATTAGTTTCCCTCCCTCCTTATTTTGCTCTCTATTTCTCTCTCTTTCCCTCTCTTACCTCACTCTCTATTCTTTCTCTATTTCACTCTCTTTTTGTCTCTCTCCCTTCTGGATCCCTCACTCTCTTTAATTTCACTCTCACTCCCCTCAATCTCTTCTCTCACATACCCTTTATCTCCCTCTCTCTCTCACTTCCTCCCTCCCTAACTCTCTCGCTCTTCATCCATCTATCATGCTCTCTTGCTCCCTTTCTATTACTCTCTCTTCCCCCACTCTGTTTTTTAGCTTCACTCTCACTCTTACTCCCTCTCTTTATATCTTTTGCAATGCTTATTCACTCTTCCACTATTTATCTTATCTCTCTCTCACTCTCTATTCTCTCTCACATTCTCTCTTACTCTTCTCACTCTTTCTCTTCCTCTACCCCCCATTATCTCTTTCTCTATTTCTCTCACTTCCCCCTTTCCTCTCTTTCTCTCTCATGCTCTCTCCACTTTCCCTCTTTGGCTCTCCCTCTCACTTCTCACTCTTCATCATGCTCTCTCATTCTCTCTCCCTTTCTCTAATTCTCCCTCCTTCTCTCCCTCTTACTCACTCTCTCTATCTTAATCTTCCCTCACTACTATCCATCTCTCCCTATATCTCTCTCACTCTCTCTTCCTCCTTTGCTCCATTCCTCTCTCATTCTCACTATTATTTGCATTCTCTTTCTCTATTACTGCTCACTCTAGTCTTTCTTTTATATTTCTCTCTCTCCTCTCTCTTTGTGTTTCTCTCTCTTCTTTCCAGTTTCTCGCACACAATCTCTTCCTTTCTCTCTCCATCTATCTCTCCTCTCTATTAAATTTCACTCTCACTCTTACTACCTCACTTTCTCACCCTCTTTTATCTATCTCTCTCTTGCTCTCTCTTCCTCCTCACTCTACCTCTCAAACTCTTTCTATCTCTTTCTCTCACTCTCTTCGCTCCCAATTTCTCTCTCACTCTCTCCACTTCTATCACGCCCTTTGATCAACCTAAAAATGTACTATTTTTATGCCATATTTTATAATGATATTACGCTTTAAAAATATGTTTTCTTGTGTTTTTGGTTGTAGGTTCATCAAATTGAAGAATTTGGAGTGATTTTAGCAAGAAGAATAAAAATGGACCAAAATGGAGCATATCGTAGCAAAACATGTCAAACCGGAGCATACCGGAGCAAAATGGGTCAAACCAGACACATTTGTACCTGTGTCAAGAACCTAAGCGCCACCCGGTTGGCACTTAGCTGCCAGGCAGTGGTGCCTATGCGCCAAACAGTCGGCGCATAACCGCCAGTGACGGTTGGTGATGGTTTTTGGCATAACTTCTTGTAGAAACGTCAGATTTGGATGATTTTCAAAGTGTTGTGAAACTTATTTCATGGGGAATACATTGGGAATGATAAAATAAATGTTCTAGAAGAGTTTTTCTAAGTTATAAGGAGTTATTATGGAAGTGATGTGTCTCTTGGAGTGAAAAGGCACTTAAAGCACCCTTTGGATGATTCATTGAATGTGGACTCTTTTTTAAGAGACACTTAAGCATCTCTTGGAAAATTATATTAAGGCTTCCAACTCTTGAAGAAAGAGATTTAGAGAAAGGAGAGGAACTATTAGAAGAGGAGAAGAAATCCGAGAAGGAGAAGACTTGGGCGTGAGCCACAAGTGGGGCAGCAAGGTGAGAGAGAAAGAGAGAGTGTGAGAATTTCTTCTTTTCTTTTCATTTTGTTCTCTGAGAGGATTTTAAGGAGATTGCTTTTGTTATACAAGGAGAGTTTGATTTCCATCAAATATAAGTATTTTCATTGTATTTTGATTCGAATCTAGTACTTTGTTTGTGTGGTTTCAAAGTCTTGTTCAATGAAAAGTTTTTGTTGTTTCTCTATGCGTAGTGAGTAGTTATCTTTAGTCTTTCCTCTTACAATGAATTAGTATGCATGTGTAGGATATAGAATTGAGCAGAGTGAGAATATATTGTGATGATTTTACTTTGTTCTTCATTTACAAGTAAACTTGATCAACTTACATGTTAAAATCTGTTGTGAGAACATGTAAGAACCAATGTGGTATTGTCTCAGTCAACTATTGGTAAGAATCACGTGAGATTATCTGGGTGAGAATGTAGTCTATATAATTGAGTTCAAATAAAAAAGGAGATATGCCTTTTTAAGAGGTGTAATATTAGAGTACTATTGTGTGACAGACTAAAGCCTATAATTTGGTTTGATGTGAAAAGTTTTGTTATGAGATGTTAGCCCCCAGGTGAAGAGAGAAGTGGGAACACTAGAGTGAGAGCTAGTATCTTTCCTACCTAACCCACAAAATTTCAAATCATCAAATTATCTTATGTTCTTTATAAAACTATGTAAGGGTAAAGAGTATAATTTCTCCTATTTGTCACAATCTCTCTCGCAACTTGTTTTACTTTTACACATGTCACTAATTTCATTGCATGAGGAAGAGTACTTTTAATTTATTAAACTCCCCTTTTCTGATTTTCACTGTGTTTTAGATTATAAGTAGTATTGTAGTAATAATTTTAGGATTTAATTAAAACCAAACCTTTATCGACTTTCCATGCTAGGGCGTGTTATTCTAGACTAAAACTTCTCTTGAAAGCCAGTGTGATTAACGGTGATCTTTGTAGGATCGATATTTTGGGCTTAATCAGAAAGCCCTATATTACTTGATAATGATACTTATACTTGCGTTAAATCCCATTTTATACTAATATCAATTAAACTCTCATTTGCATCGACATCAAGTGTTTGGCGTTGTTGTGAAGAAAGAGATATAATTAAATGGAACTAAAATGTAAGCATAAATAGCGGTGTCGGGATGACAGAACCGTGGGATCTTAATCGGTTCTGCTTAATCAACTTTAAGATTTGTTTTAATTAAAATACTAAGCCATCTCAATTTTCAACCTCTCTAAAACAAAACACTTCTCTCATCTCTTAATTGCAACATTCTAATACTAAACCTTTGCAACAACAAGGAGCTTGGAGCACGGTGGGTAGCATGACCATCTTTGTCAGCAAAAATTGAGTTTGCTTCAGCAAAACCTTTCCTAGAATTAAATAATCAAGCCAAAGGATTTCGAGGTAGTTTGCCTAGTGCAACATAAGTCCTTAACTTTTTGTTAGGCAATTGCATAATGATGTTATGAAAATTAAGCCCTAACCAGTCTTAGGACTCCAAGGTAGTTGTTTGGTACAACATAAACCCTCACATCTTCGAGGCTATTTGTATGATTATGCCATACTAATATAAGTCCTAATTAACTAAAATTGGCAGGATTACAACATTAAATAAACTCTCAAATTGAAGCCAAACAATAGGATAGTCAGGAAGTCACCGAAGTTCACTTCGGGTCCATGACATCCTCTACTTCTCTTTCTTTGGACTCTTAAAAATAAACTGTTCCAAATTTGAGCTATTCCCTATTGAAATTTCCAAAATCCAATTTGTTTGAAAGCTTAAACTTTGAAATTCTTGAGAGCCAAACCACTGATCATTATCGAGAGTTTTCTTAAATGATACCCATCATTTAAGATGTAATTAACTATAGGGGCTTGCCCTTATATGGAACTTTAAGGACCCAGGTAATATAAACCGTACTTAATTCCTTTATATTAAGCAGGGGAACTTGTCGGCTTATAAAATTAGTTCGCAGAACAAACGGATGTCACAAATCTTCTAGTTTATTTAATCGAGCTCCATCATCAAACAATGTGTCTATTCCTCGTGAAAGATATATGGTTTGCGATGTGGTACTCGTTTATATAAACTATTTGGGATGTGAGATCGGCTTGAATTCATATCTTAAAATTTTCAAACTTAAAATAATTTTCAAAAATTAAATGCTACTTTTCAAATTGTATATATATTTAAATTAAATTTAAAATTTAAAATTCACCAACAATTTCTGTAGGCGACCCCCTTTTCAAAGCACATAACCTAAAAATATGCCGACAAGGGTGAAGGTCTTATACCAACGTTCTTATTTGCATTGAGCATTGAGTCAAGGTTTATCTCCATCAAATTCACCGCCAGGTTCTATCCTACCATTATTTTTAGTTTTTTCAAGGTTTAGGATGGTTTTCTTGTGTTTTTAATGAAGGTCATACGAATTTCTATCAAATACTTTTAATTTTTGCACAGCACATCAGGTTTTCCTAATTAAAACATCAATCCCCATGTCCTATCTTGTGTATATTTCACATCATTTGGTATCAGAGCCTCACGGTTCTTGAAGACGTAATTTTCTTCTTGTCTTTTTTGTGTTCTTGTTGGAATCTTTTCTTTCCTTTTTTTCTTTTTCTTCTTGGGTAATGGATTTGATTAGCTATGTTCTTGTTACTTTTGTTTGAACTTTTTTCTATTTCTGAATTTCATTAGGTAATCCAATTTATTCTTTCTTTTCATAACTAATTGTTCAATTCACCGCAATCTTTATTATTCATATTCATTTTCCTCTTAATATTCACATCGTTATTATTCATCATTTGTTCTTGCTATTATCCAAATAATGTTTTTGTTCTTTTTGTTTCTTGTAATTTTTGTTTCATTTGTTGTTATTATTATTTTTGTAAGTGTATTTGTGCTTTTGCATTGATTCAAGATATCAAAATTTGTACTGCATTATCATCATCCCATCGATTTGCTTAACATTTCAATTTTCTTATTTGTGGTAATCTTGAATTTCCTTTAAGTTTCTTATTTTAGGATTCTTGGTTACCTACCCTCATAAATCTTCAACCATGTCTCAACTAAATTTCAACCATTCCTAATCTCCAATTTCAAGCCATGGTGGAGGAGATGAAAAGGATGATTAGGGCTTGTCGGCATATTTAAGGTTATGTGTTTTAAAAAGGGGGTCGCCTATAGAAATTATCGGTGAATTTTTTATATTTTAAGTTTAATATATATATATATATATATATATATATATATATATATATATATATATATATATATATATATATATTTATTTATTTAGATAATGGAGCTGTTCCTGGTGGCGGCTGGGGCTCTGCTAGGGTTTGATGGCTGATCCTGGTGGCGGCTGGTGGGTCTGTGGAGCTGGTAGGTGGTTAGCTGCCCTCTTTCTTCTATTTGGTGGTTACTGGAAAGACTACTTTGGCTGATAGTAGTGTTTTCCATCTTCCCGGGCTTTCTTGTTTCAAATTTTGCTCTCTTTCTGAGTACTTGTTGGTGCCATCTTCTCCTTGGTTGGACTGGGGCATACTTACCCTCTCCTGTGGGAGGGTCCATTTGTTGGTTGTCATGGCTGATGGAAGTTATGTTGACAGACTCAGCAGTGGTGCCACATCCACTTATGCTTCAGCTGTCAGTAAAGGATTGTTAAATAATAACCACTTAATTTTTCCCCAACTGCTACATGATGCTGCTGCTGGCAAGTCAGATTGTCCCTATATCCGACCTCTTGGTTCTAAGGAAGGAAGGCTCCGTCGTCTGTTTTACCTCTCAGGAGATGAATTCTTTAGCAGATGCTATTAAATTCACCATCATTGGCCAGTTTCAGTTTGGACATCCTAAGATGGACCTTGTAAGACAGTTTTTTGAAAATTTGCACTTTGTTGGTCAGTGGAGACTGGGAATTATGGATGGCAGGCATCTACTAATTCGACTGTCCAGTGAAGAAGACTATGCCAGGCTTCTGGACATGGAAACACTACAAATTGCCAAAGCTACTATGAAACTCATGAAGTGGTATCCAGGATTTGATCCCTCCAAGGAACCCCCTGTTAAGCCCCTTTGGTTCACCTTACCTAACCTACCTCTACAATTGTATCACACTAATGCCATTTTCCAAATCGGTAGAGCAATTGGAACCCCTCCGAGGGTGGACTCCCCAACCTATGAGATGGGTAACCCAATCCGTTGCTAAAGTGTTGGTAGAAAGAGATGTTTCCCTCCCGGAACCTGGACAAGATATGGATAACAACATCCGATGATGGAGATGGCTTACGGCAGGAGGTTATCCTTGAGCGAAAACCTATTTTCCGCCATCATTGCAGAATGTTTGGTCATCTAAAGGAGAAATGTTATAGGCTGAAACCAACTTCAAAAAAACCATTTCATACTAGAAGTGGGACTACTCAGGTAAGGATCCCTAGTGACTTACCTTCTCAAAAAAGTGCTGGCAATCTGAATGAAAATGGAAATCTGCAACAAACTGAGGTGAATTCGGGAAGATGTTAATCACAGGGCTGAACCTGAGGCCACTCCCCAGAATGTCAATAACAACATTAATGGAAAGGAGCACACCCACCAGGATGCTCGCTCCGATGGAAGGAACCGAGGAAGACAACATGCTAAAGGAGACTCGCTCCATCTCCGGACAAGATCAACACTATGCGTAACAATATGGAAGGAGCCCTGCGGATACAAAAGACAAAAAAGAAAAGTAAATTAACCTCGGAACTACTCAAATTAACCCCCAAACCTCCTCGAACAATGAAAATCCCAATCCACCGGGTTCTCCCCCGCCACCGGTAGGGGTAGGACAAGATCCCAATCCCACCTTTTGCACCCCCCCTCCCCCCAAAAATACCTTGATGTTTAATTTCCTTTGTTGGAACATAAGAGGGGCTTCTCACCCCCTCTCTTACAAAAGGCTACTTCATATATATAAGAAACACCAACTTTGGTGTCTTGTTTTGCTTGAACCCATGGTTCAGAAAAACCATAAGAGATGGTTATCCGGATTCCCCGGATGCACACTCTTTAGTAATATCTCTAACAAAATCGGGTCATTTGCAGGGAAGGAAATCCAATGGAAGGTGAAGATTGATCGGCCACAATTGGTTCATCTCCACCTCCAATTGAATGGTTTTGATTTAGCTGCCACTTTTGTTTATCGTTGGATGCACCAAGATTGCTAGACAGAGAGTTGTGGGCTGAAATTCACGTAATCACTCGTATCGAGCTCTCCGAGTTGGATTATAGGAGGAGATTTCAACCGCATAGCTTCTACTTGCTGAAAAAAGTTGGGGGTAGAACACCTCTTCTCCCAAAACTTACCGAGTTTAATGACAACATTCAAAAAGCTGGATTATTCGACTCGGGTTTCCAAGGGAATAAGTTTACTCTGGAGAAGAGGCTCTATTTGGGAAAGATCTGGACGTATTCTTGGCTAACCACAGCTGGCACCAGAACTTCCTCCATACTATTATCTCTCATTTAAACTTTGCTGGATCTGACCACAGACCACTTCTAATTACCATCACTGCTTCTCTCAAGACATTCCAATCATCTCCATTCAGATATCTCAACTTCTGGTCCAATCATCCCACATTCCTTGATTTGGTGGCTGAACATTGGTTTCCCGACACCTCTAATAACCCCCTTACTCACCTCCAACAACTTGCTCTTGCGAGTGGGTAGGAAGCTTAGGTCTTGGAGTTGGAACACCATTGGCAATGTGTTTCAAGAAATTGCCAAGGCTGAAAAGGAAGTTGCTAGTTTTGAAGCAGATGCTCTCAGGAATGATTGCTATGGCAATTTTGTGACTGCACAGGAGAAACTCCTTACTCTTATTGACTGGCAGGACCAACTACTTAGACAGAAATCAGCCATATGTAAATTCAAAGAGGGAGATAGGAACACCAAGTTCTATCATGCTTTCATTAATTACAGGAGGAAGTGCAATGCAATTCATTCAATTATTAATGTCCATGGGAATCTCATCGGGGATGGAGAGGAAATTGCCTTGGATGTCGTCAGGTTCTATAAAAACCTTCTTACCCACAAGCCCGCTACCGGACCTCACATTGATCCACAATTGCTCAAGAAGGAATACCATTACACCCGATCCCTCCAACTTGGATGGTATTCCAACACAAGAAGAGATTTGGTTGGCCCTCAATACAATTGATAGTTATAAAGCAACTGGACTCGATGGGTTCACCTGCCGACTTTTTTAAGAAGACATGGAACATATGCAAGGAAGAGGTCACCAAAGCTATTCAGAGCTACTTCCAGGGAGTTGAGCTACCCCAGTATTTTCATGCATCTACAATGATTCTAATCCCAAAGAATGCTACCTCTAAGGACTGGAATCATTATAGGTCCATCAGACTAACTTCAGTAATCAGCAAAATTATTAGTAAAATATTGGTGAGTAGGTTACAACCCCATTTGGATAAGCTCATCTCTCTTAACTAATCTGCATTTGTGAAAGGAAGATCGATATCTGATAATGTTTTTCTAGCCCAAGAGTTGCTGTTGGATCTGGATAAACCATGTAGGGGGGGCAATCTGATCTACAAGTTAGATATAAAGAAAGCATATGACACTGTTGACTGGAATTTTGTTTTGGAGGTGCTCCATGCCAGAGGTTTCTCACAGAACTTTTGCAATCTTATCAGCAGGTGGCTGCACCAGAATCACCACTCCATTCTCATCAATGGTAACTGTTGGGGTGGCTTTAAGGCCACCAGGGGTCTTAAACAAGGAGACCCACTTTCTCCTACGGTTTTCATCTTATGCATGGACTACTTCTCTAGATTGTTGGAAGCCCAGGTCTCCCCTTATCCATATGCCAATTACCACCATAAATCTAACATTTCCATCTCTCATCTCATGTATGC
Source organism: Papilionanthe hookeriana x Papilionanthe teres (assembly GCA_022702705.1). Lineage (NCBI taxonomy): Eukaryota > Viridiplantae > Streptophyta > Magnoliopsida > Asparagales > Orchidaceae > Papilionanthe > Papilionanthe hookeriana x Papilionanthe teres. The sequence goes on from CM040425.1 coordinate 122,996,236, forward strand.
GAGATGATATTATGTTGTTTTCTAGGGCTAACGAACTCCGCGAGTGAAAAGAGTGATCAATTGTGTGCAACTATTCCAAGCAAACTTCTGGCCTGCAGTTCAATAATGCTAAAAGTGAGTTAATCTTCCCTCACCACCGTCCAGAGAAATCTCTCATCGGATCTCTCGGACCACCGGCTTTTCTAAGGCTACTCTCCCATTCAAATATTTGGGGGTCCCTCTTATTAAAGGTAGATCCAAACAGGGTTCATTTTGATGACATCATTGGCAAGATTCATACCAACCTCACCAGTCGGGCTCACTCCTTCTTGTCTAATGGTGGGAGAATTACTATTCCGAATAGTATTCGACATCCTTCCCCTCCTACATACTTCAAACGACTCCGTATCAAGAAGAGCACAAGAATTCAAATTGAAAGAATTTTTAATAGATTCCTATGGTCGGCAATAGGAAGCAAATACACTCGGGCAAGTTGGCAAAAGTTAGCTAAACCCTATGGTGCTGGTGGTTTGAACTTTAAAGGGTCGAAACAACTACAACGAGTAAACCTCTCGCAAGCTTTGGATTCAATTCGGGCAACGGACATCCATCCGGGCTAAATATATGAATGGCAAGTACTCGCAAAGGGAAGCACCCAGCCTACAATACAGGTCGGACTCAGGGACTCTGAATCCGGAAACAAATGGTGAAGATTAGGGAGCTGGCCGAGTCTATGTACATTTGGGAACCGGGAAAAGGTGAGATCTCTTTTGGCGGGATCATTGGTGTCCCGATGATATGCTCGAGTGGGCCGCCAAACCCGATCAAGACTCATTTTCCCGTTGCCGATTGTTGGTCCTATGATCAATGGGATCCTTCGCTCTCCAGCTACTCCTTCGAGACCATTCCGCAAAGCAAGTGGTAAAGATCCCTTTTGATAGATCTCAGCTCGATAGGATTATATGGCAAAATGGGAAGCATCGAGCCTCACTAAAACACTTTATCCGAAAATTAACAATCGGAGCTCTACCTGGTCGGGGACCGCAATTTGGAATAAATTTCTCACCCCATCCATGTCTTTTCCGAACTCGGAGGATCTTCCACCATCACTTACCCACCGATGATATTCTCAAACTAAAAGGGCTTAGAGGACCATCTAAGTGCTCTTTATGTGGCCAAGCAATCCGAAACAATTCAACACCTTTTTTTCACTTGTTCCTTCTCCCAACAGGTTTGGACCATGCTTATTAACTCCGTTTAAGTTAAATACTATGAACTTAGACTCGGTCTGGACTTTTTCACTTGTTGGCGATCAGTAGCGAAGATCAAACTTGGGGTGGTACCATTTATTGTGGCCTGGTTTGTATGGCTGCATAGGAAGGGTGTGAAGTTTGATGAACTCCAAAGTAGTGTCTCTACTGTAGTGGCTAATTGCCATTCATACATATCTAAACTTATCAGAATTCAGAAATTCCCCAACATCTTTAAAGATTCCTCTCAAGACCCACTCAAAAAGTTCGGGATTCTAAAAGTTACATGGCAAGCCCCTAGTTCCCCATATATCAAAGTCAACATTGATGGAGCATTCTCTCGGAAATGATGCTGGGTTTGGAGGGATCTTCGGAATAATTATGGGAAATGTATTTGCTATTTCTATTCTCCTACCGATGTGGTCGACCCCCGGAGGCCGAACTGCTCCGTATCTACTGCGCGGTCTCCTTTGCTCGACTCAATAACCGGAATTACTTAATTGTGGAGGGAGATTCTAGGATGGTTTTGCAATATATGAATGATATTGTTCCCCCACCTTGGCACCACTTATCGTGGAAGAACAGAATCAAGGTGATTACACAAAATCGCATATTACATTCTCATTCATTCTCGGGGAGGGCAACCGACCAGCCAACTGGTTAGCAAGGACTGCCGTCGGCTCTCAAAACATTTTGGTTTCTACAAAGCCTCCTCCTCATTTATTTTTGCTGCTGGAAGCTGATATTTTCCGGGCTCCTCACTTCGAATTATGGAGTAGTCCGGCCTAGCATTCCTGCTCTAGCAGCTCTTTTGCTTTGACTGAGGAACACTTGAAGATTGGGGTATACATGTAACTAGTGTCCAAGAAATTTGTTTATATATATATATATATGGTGCAATTGCTCACACATATTTATATATATATTAGCACACTTGTATTTTGGTTTAGTTATTTGGTATGGGTGGAGTTTTGGTATCTTGGAATAGGAACCCTTATTTTTGTGGGGATCCTATTCCCCTCACTTTTGTACTCCCATTTGATATGAACATGTAGGGAGCCGAGTAGCTCTTTTAACCAAAAAAAAAAAAAAAATATATATATATATATATATATATATATATATATATATATATATATATTAAAAAAAAAGGAAAATTTCATTTAAATAAAAGAGTTACATACATCTAATGTAGGGGAGATCATTGAGATCACCAAAAAGTAAAGGCTTAAGAGGCCCAAAAGGTGTGGCAGAAAAAGAAATAGTACTAGTGGATGTAGCATATTTTGCCAACCAATTAGCTGGTTGGTTACCTTCCCTATATATGTGAGACCATTTTAAAGTGAAATTGCTGGAGATATGGAGAATTTTTCTGAACAAGTAAACCAACTGCCAGGGAGGAGATGAAAGACCTTGTGAAATGTTAACTAAAGACTTTGAATCAGATTCAATCCAGATAAACTTGTAATTAAGTGCTTTAGCAGTTAGCAATGCCCAATAAGCAGCTTGCATCTCAGAATCCAGAGCTGAAACAGAAATAATGGGTAACTTGAAGCACCACAAAAATTGACCCGGAGAATTCCCGCACACGGCTCAATACCAGCGAGATGAAGGGGTATAGCTACCATCAATATTGATTTTTATCCATGGCAAGGAAGGAGGGGACCATTTCAGCAAAACAGGTTTGCTTTTAGGTGGGACTTCTAACATTGAGTGTTTACTAAAGAAGCTACAACAGTTAGCCACAATCTGATTGGTAAAATAAAGTTTGCCATCAAACTTTGCTCTATTCCTTGCCATCCATATGAACCAAAAGATAACCATAGGAACATGAAACCATTTTTCATTTTTCCAGTCCTCCCAGCAAGCCTCCACAGAAACCCAATTATATTTGAGATGAGATAAATTGAGATGCATTAGTACAGCCTTCCATACCTGATTAGTAACTTCACAGTTTAAGAAAAGGTGGGAGACAGATTCTTCATGAGATTGGCATAACCAGCATCTAGAAGCAGTTCTTAACCCTTTTAGCTTCAGAATGTCATCTAATGGGAGGTATTTATGAAATAGTCGCCAGCAAAAATAGGACATAGATGGAGATAGCATTCTTGTCCAGATTTTCTCCCCCCAACTAGTGTCAGGCCAGTGATTAAAGGAGCTGTAGATCATCTTGTTTAAGGATTGATTGGTAGATTGTTTCAAAACAATCCTATCTGGCTTGGTTGAATCAAGTGGTATAAGAAGTATCTGCTGCACACGCTCCTCATCCAGCACCTCTCTAAGTAAATTGGTATTCCATTGGTCTTCTATCCAGAACTCCGAGACTTTTAGTTGTGTATTAAATGCAACGAGGAAGGTTAATGGGTTACCCATAGTCCAGATTATCATAGTAGAAATTAATTTTCCCCTTGCCAACTTCCCAAAGAAAAACCGATTCGCGGTATCTCTAATTTTCAAGCAAGTGTTTCCAATGTTTGGAATCCCCCAATTTGGGCAAGACAGCATTTGGATGGGACTTCCCACAGTACTTGTTCTTTAAGTAAGTAGCCCACATAGTGTCTTGTTTACTAAACTTAATCCACTGTTTACAATAAAACAGTTGGCTCATTTGTTGAAAGCATTTGAAGCCTGCGACCACCGACTTAGATAGGTTTGCAAACTTTATTCCACACAGATCCAATGGGGTTGCTTGGATTGGCCCTCCTAAAGGAATTTGTTGAAAAGTGTTTCAATCATTTTCCGGGTGCTTCTCTTCATCCTTATCATTTGCAAATTATAGAGAGGGAAGGTTGCAAGAATACTCTTCAACGAAGGTTAACCTACCCCCATTAGACAAGAATGTATTAGTCCAACAATTTAAAGTTGAAGTAATTTTCCGGACCACTCCATCATATTGGGATCGTTTTCTCCTTCCTTTCATTAATCTGCATTCCTAGGTACTTCGGAGGAAGATCGACTGCAGAGAAGCCGATTACCTCCTTCATCCATCGTAGATGTTTAATCCCCTACCAGGCTTGAAAAAACCACGAACTAGCTACCATTGACAAGAATACTATAATAAGCATTAGCTAGCCATCTCTCGTATTAAATGGCAGAAAGAAGGATTGAAGCCCGAGCTTTAAGGACTATATCAATAAAGTGCCGACTAATAGTATCATAAGCTTTTTTGAGATCCAGGTTTTAAGATTAAATTCTGTCCCCTACACCTTTTATCAAGATCAAGTAATATCTCCTGTGCAAGCAAGCAATTGTCAACAATAGATCTACCTTGTACAAATGCAGATTGGTTAGGGCTGATTAAATGATTAAGATGTGGTTGTAATCTTCCAACAGTAATCTTGCTGATAAGTTTAGAGAGTGTGGAGGTTAGGCTGATAGGTCCGAAATCGACCAACTTGGTTTTATGATTATCCTTTGGGATCGAGCACAATACTAGCGAGCAGCAAAGTATTTAGGTAAATCAGTCCCTAAGAAGTAAGATTGAACAGACCTTAATGATGTCTTGGCCCACAATATCCCATGCTTTGAGGTAAAAATTAGAGGTGAAGCCATCAGGACCAGCTGTCCTATTTCCATCAATGTTCTTTAAGGCATTCTGAATTTCCTTGGCATCAGGAATGAAAGTCAGATTAAGCTGATTGACATAGTTATAGTTTTCAGAAAACACTTCTTCAATAAGACACTGTGAAGGGTTAGGTTGTGAAGCAAATAGTTGCTTCGAAAGTGCTCGAAGAGCACTATTCGAGATATGAGTGGGGTCCGTAACCCAATTTCCGTTGAATCCTTTATTCGAGAATGGCATTTATTTTCCTCCTGTGTTTGATCATAGCATGGAAATACGTGGTGTTTCGTCCCCAAAAAGATACCTTGTGGTAGCAGACTTTTTGTTGCGAGAAAATTCTCTTCTCTATCTAAAGCTTGTGCAAGTTGAGAATGAGCAATCAACAAATCCTGCTCCTGAATCTCTCCCAAATCCTGTTGAGCTTCCAATAGTTGGACTTTTGTTTCCGCATCCCTGACTTGTTGGAACACATTACCAAATGTGTGTTTATTCCAGTACCTGAAATGAAATGCCAGATTCTTATGAAGTCTCCAAAGTCTGATAAGTGGATTACTGTTATGACAATCAGGGATCTTCCAAGAGCTCTTGACTTCTTCAAGAAAGTTGGGATGATCACACCAAATGTTTAGGAATCTGAAGGGGGAGTGTCCTTTATAAGGGCTGAAGGAGATCTGAATCAATAATGGGGAATGATCAGAAGTAGATCTATGCAGATGAAGTACTTGAGTGATAGGAAAAATGCTCAACCAGGAATCATTTGCTAGAACTCTATCCAGCCTCTCCATGAGTTTGCCTCTCTGCCAAGTGAAGGGGGATCCAATGAATCCCATATCAAAAAGCCCAGAGTGGTTATATTGTGAGAGAACTGCATCATAGTTTGGAGATCCGGGGTTCGCCTCCCTTTTTTCACTAGGGTCCCTAATACAATTAAAGTCCCCACCCACTATCCAAGTTAGAGGGATTAGAAGCAACGATGCCGCAAATTTCAGCTCAAAGATTAGATCCGTCGGTGGAAGAACGACAAAGCATATACAAAAGTGGCACAGTACCATGGAATTGATCTAACCCAAATTGAATGTGTAACAATTGATAGTTATCAATAAGAGTAGTGCAATGCAATTCTTTTCTGGTAAAAACCCAAATCTTATTATTACAGTTTGATTGGAAGTGAAAACCAGGGAATCTTTTTGTAATTTTAGTAATATTAGTGTGAACCATTGGTTCTAAAAGAGCAAAGATCCAAAGTTTATAAGTCCTGTTCAAATGTAGCAACTCGTTGAGGGTGCCAGGACCTGCAACACCCCTAACATTCCAGCAGAGAAGATTAATCATGATGGAGTGCCTTACCAGACCCTAGTAAGCTCTAGGGGAGTGGTCGAAGACTGGTCCATACCAATGATGTTATCTTGTGATAAATTTTGTAGTTCCATATGATCTTTCCTCCTTCTCCTACTCTTTTGCAGAGACCATGCTCCTTCTGCTTCAGTATTCAAACCAGAAAGTATAATTTGGGCTGACTCACCTGTTATAGGTTCTGAGGGGGGAAATAAAACAGCATTTGTTGTAGGCTCTGTTGGAGTAACAAAGGTACCACTCGCAGCTCGAACCGTCGAGTAGTGCTCGTACAAAAGTAGGAGGGGGTTCTTCAGCATTAATCTGGTGTGAAGGACTTGTATCAGGGGGGTCTCTTATTTCAATAACTTGATCAGCATATCTCCTAGCAGCTGACAGGTCAAAACCACTTGCAGTCCCATCCTTCCCAGGTTCTGGCACTGCTGTAGGTTCAACCTGAGCAGGATTTAAAGAAAGAACTGGAGTGTTGTGATTGTGCTCTACTTGAGTAGTGGAAGTGTTCTCCATCTTTTTTGTGCCTTTCTTCTCCACATTACATGGTCTGAAATCAGGGTGAAGTTTGAAGCACTGCTCCATTGTATGACCAAAAAGATGACAGTTTTTACAATACGAAGGTTGGTATTCCATTACAATGGGTTGCCAGTACCCATTGTTAGCTGTGCCAAGCCAAACCCCATCAATGTATGGTTGAGTTATATCCCTTTCCACTAAAAATCTTGCATTTGAAATTCTTGTAGCATTTGCTGATGGTATATCAAGTTTTAATGGTCTGCCCATTGAGTCAGCAATGTCATAGATGATCCTATGATTATTGAAAGGAAGTTTCAGGTTAGGTAAACTGAACCAAACAGGAACAATTGGAGGTTCTTTTGTTGGATCAAAATCTAATGTCCATTTCAGCAGTTTCATAGGCTTCCCATCTATCATGATGACCTTTTTAGAGAAAATCTGAGCATAGTCCTCCTCCAATGCTAGCTGCAACATGATATGGCGATCGTCAAAAACCCCAATCTTCCACTCGCCTACCGCTTTAAAGTCATCAACGACTTTCCTAAGGATGTCCGATTTGGGATGTCCAAACCGAAACTTTCCCACCGAGTGTGAATCCGTATGGTTCGGATAACTTTGCCATCTCCTCCTCGAGTAAAAATAAGAGCAAGCTTGCTCGCCTTTTTGGTACATTTCCGAATGAATTCACATTCTACCTTACCCTCCATTGCATCATGAAATAGCCGGGAAATACTAACTTGTCTCCAATGGTGGTGCCTTCCTTCTTTTCTCACAATCACTTCAGCAAACGTGCCCCTTCCAACAAAATTAGGATCAGCACTAGTGAGTGCTGTGGCCATCACCAATGAAACAGTAACACACAAGAAAATTCAAATAAAAAATCGCCCGGGAAGGGAGAAAACTTAGTTCCCTTCCAAAAACCAGAGAAAGACCACAAAGAGGAAGCCTTCTTCTTGCTCCCAGCTAACTTCCTCCTCTCTAGAAAAGCAGCCGCCGCCACCACCTCTCGTTACTTAGCTCCATTGAAACCTAGCAGAGCTCCCGCAGCTCGCCACCTCCATGTATATATATTATATATATATATATATATATATATATATATATATATATATATATATATATATATATATATATATATATAATTTGAAAGGTAGCATTTCAGTTTTGAAAATAATTTTTAAGTTTGAAAATTTTAAGATATGAAATCAAACCGATCTCACATCCCGAATAGTTTATATAAACGAGCATCACACCTATCCCGAAGAATAAACACACTGCTTGATGATGGGGCTCGATTAAATAAACTAGAAGATTTGTGACATCTGTTTGGTCTGCGAACCAATTTTATAAGCCGACAAGTTCCCCTACTTAATATAAATGAATTAAGCAGGGTTTATATTACCTGAGTTCTTAAAGTTCCCTATAAGGGCAAGCCGCTTTAGTTATTTACATCTTAAATGACGAGAATCATTTAAGAAAACTCTCGATAATGATCAGTGGTTTTGCTCTCAAGAATTTCAAAGTTTAAGGTTTTTAAATAATTAGGTTTGGAAATTTCAATAGGGAATTGCTTAAATTTGGAACAGTTATTTTGAGAGTCCAATGGAAGAGAAGTAGGAGAAGCTGAGGATCCAAGAAGAATCTTGGCAACTTCCCAAACTATCATATTATTTTGCTTCAATTTGAGAGTTTATTTAATGTTTCAATCCTGCCAATTTTTAGTTAATTAGGTCTTATATTTGTATGATATAATCATGCAAATAGCCTCGAAGATGTGAGGGTTTATGTCGTACCAAACGACTACCTCAGAGTCCTAAGACCGGTTAGGGCTTAATTTGCATAACATGATTTTGCAAATGCCTAACAAAGAAGTTGGGGATTTATGTTTCACTAGGCAAACTACCTCAAAATCCTATGTCTTGGTTATTTAAGCTAAAGAATGGTTTTGCTGAAGTAGACTCAAGTTTTGCTGATGAAGATGGTCGTGCTGCCAACTGTGCTCCAAGCTCCTTGTTGTTGTAGAGGTTTAGTTTTAGAAAGTGGCAATCAAAAGATGAGAAAAGTGCTCTGGTTTAGAAGAGTCTTAAGTTTCAGATGTCTTAATATTTTAATTAAAATAAGTCTTAAAGTTGATTAAGCAGAACTGATTAAGATCTCACGGTTCCGTCGTCCTGGCACCGCTATTTTCATCGGATTCACTTAGTCCAAATAAATTTGCTAAACTCAATTGAATAAGTTCCACACTTTCATTTAGACTATGGGAAATCTCGTTATCAACACGTAGGTTACATCATAAGAGGGATTTCATATCATCCAACGAGACATTTTAATTTAGTTGTAGTTGTAGTTTTTGTTGTTCTGTTTGTGATTAAATTTTGAGTTGTTTTATCTTTTGAATGTTATGGAGGTGAACTTTATCTTGTTGTGACTTTTAATTTAGTTTTGGGTTTCGGTTTTGAGGCTATCCTAAAAGATTTTAGTTTTCATGCAGGGTGGCATTCTTGTTTAACATGCAAATTTTGCAAGAAAGAAAGGACAGCGCAGGTAAATAAATTGCTTTAAAATAAAAGCATACCTGGAGGGTCTTCTCGTCATTTCAAGCTGCACTTAAAACACATGTTAAGACATTTAAATATTTGCATGAAATACCTAGGTAAAGCTAAGGGAAGGTTATGGTTGTCTACCAAAATCCTAATCCTATTGCTAGTCAATTCCTATGACGTCTAGGTTCTTGTGTTTTATTAAAGATGATTTTCTTCACCAAAGAACAATTAAGTTCATTTATTCTTCTAAAACATCTCATCATATTGAGAAAGTGCTTAGGACGAGTCCTAAACAACTTTTCAATGCTTCTGGGATTATTTTGAGTCCAAATGAATTTCATTGTACAAGTGAGTTAATCATCCAAGAATTTAGTTGAATTTTGTTTCTTGCTCAGGGAACATGGACATTTGATTGTCTGATGAGTGGAGTGACATTTCATTTGATACTCCACCTAAGGGTTACAAGGTGGGAGCCTTCAGGGGCAAATCAGTTTGTTATGGGATTTAGCCGCTAAGATTGAATTACTATTTCAAAACAGTTTAGTTTAGTAATGGAATTTCAAATTGCCTTTCTTTTTAAATGTTTTAAAATTTTTTAAATTAAAGAGGTGTTTAAACTATTTAATTTCATTAAATTTTGGTTATTCAAATTTGCTTTAAGTATTTTAGATTGATTTTAATTATCACATCTTGATTGTAAATTTTTTTGAGATTATTTAATTTTTAACATTTCAAGTTTGTTTTGGGTTAAGTTGTAAGTGATTTCAAATTAATTTTAATGTTTTAAGTTTATTTTAAATTATTAAATCATTTAATTTTTTTTAAATATTTAATTAAGGGTTGCTTTCTTTTAATTAATAATTTCACTCATCATTTTAGTCAATTAAGAGTTGAATGTTATTAATTGATCCATTTAGGGACTTTACATTAAAGAATTGATATCTTCTTAAGTCTCATGCCCAATTTTAATAATCCAAACTTTAATTATTCTTCCAAAATTTGAATGAATTAATTAATTAGGATTTCATTTTTGATGTTGTAGGTGATCATTGGGTTTCTACCCCTTAATTCCCTAAGTTTCAATCATCCAATAGAAATTTAAGATCAAATATTTTACCCTCCCTTTGATTAAGCCTAAAGTATTAATTAGGGTTAAAATCCCTTAAATACCTTTAGGCCCTCTTAAGCTTGTTCACCTCATAACTCATTAAGTTGAGCTCAAATGAACTTGAAATTTTTATGTCAATCCACTCACATGTCAATTAATACATTAGAGGAGAAAATGTGATTTTTCCATTTTTAATTTAATTTATATATTTATTTTAATGAAAAATAAGGATTTTCAATGAAAATTCAACAACATGACCAAGGTAAAGTTTCTATCCTTAGGAAAATTATGGGATGTTCCTACTAACCAGAGGACCACTTGGAACAATTTTGGTGATTTTTTGAATTATATTTTATTTCTTATAATTATTTTAATTTTGGGATATTATTAAGTTTTATATTTTTCTTAAGACCCTCTGACTTCAAGGAACTCAGAGAAACAAATTTTATATTTTTTTGATTCTTTTTGAATTTTTATAATTATTTTAGTGGAAAAGGTTAAAAATCTATTTTTTTAATATTAAAAAGTTGCATTAAGCCTTTAAAATTTAATATCTCAACCTAGGGACTTAGGAAAAATATTTGGTTGGTTCCTAGATGATTAGGAAGCAAAATGTGACATTTTTATGATTTTTTTAATCTATTTCTTGGTTCCTCTGTCGCTTTATTAAATTTAAATCTCTTTCTCACTCTCAATTCTCTCACCCCCATCTCTCTCTTACACTCTTATGTTACTGTACTCTCGTGTCCTCTTATTCTTTCTCTCTGTCTATGTGCCACTCTATTTCGCTCTCCCTCTGTTGCTCTCTCTCTAAATCCCCAACTATATTTCATACTCTCTTCTCTCCCTCGCTGTCTCTCAAACACACTCACTCTCTTTATCTCCCTTTGCCCTCCCTCACTTTCTCTTGCTCTATCTTGACCTCTTGTTCTCTCTTCCCTCACCTCTCTTCTCTCTCTATTTCTCTATTGCTCTCTCCCTTTCTCCCTTCGTCTCATTCTCCTCAATTTCACTCACTCTAACTAATATCTCCCTATCTTTCTCAATCTCTCTCTTCCTCCCTCTTACTATCTTATATATTGCTACATATTCCCTCCCTCATCTAACTCTTTTTCCTCCTCTATCCCCCCACATACTCTCTCGCATCCCTCCTTCCCTCTCTGCCTCTCATCCCCTCCATCTCCCTTTCTCAGTTGATCACTCTTTCTCTCTCTCTCTCTCACACTCATTCTCTTAATATCTCTCCCTCTTTTCCTCTCGCTTACTCTCGCTTGCCCTATCTTCCTTCACAATCTCTTCTCTCTCTATTTGTCTCTTCATCTCTCTTCCTTTGTCGTTCCTTTTCTCTTCAATCTCTCTCAGCCCTTTCTCACATTATTTTTCACTATATGTTCTCTATCATTCTTGCTCTCTCTTATATTATTCTCTCTTCCATTACTCTCTCTCTCTCACACACTCTCTCTCACTTTCTCTCTTCCTCTTGTTCCCTCGTTCTTTTACTCTATGTCCCCCTCTTCATCTCTATATCACTCTCAATCTTAACCTGTCCCTCTATCTTTCTCATTCTCTATTCTTTGTCTCTCTCCTCATTTGTATTTTATTTGTCTCTCTTTTCTCTCATTTCCTTACCTCTTTCTCTTAATATATCACCAACTCTCTCTCTTCCTCTCACTTTCATCCCCTCTTTATGTCTCCTTCTTTCTTTCTCTCCCACCTCTCTCTTTCACACACACTCTCACTACCTTCCACTCTCTCCCTCTACCTTTGCATCCCCCTCACTCTTTCTCTCTCTTAATGTCTCTTTCACTCATTCTCTTGCTATCCTTCCCTCTATCTCTCTCACTAAACCCTCTTACTCCATTTTATCACAATCTCTTTTTTCTCTCTATTTTCTTTCTCAATCTCTATCTCAATATTTTACTCTTCAATCTCCATCACGCCCTCTCTCTATATATCTCTTTATCACTCTCTATTTCTCTCTCTCACTCTATTTTCTGTCTTTCTTTCTTGCTCTCTTGCTCTTCTCTCTCCTGCTCTAACTTAGATAACATTCTTTTTTCTCTTAGCTTAATCTTCTTGTCCCCTATCCCTCACACACACTCTATCTCTCGCTCTCTAACTTTTATCCTTATCTCTTCTCTCTCACATCATTTCTAACTTTCTCTCACACTTATCTATCTTTTTCTCTCTCCCTCTCTCCCTTGTTCTCTCCCTCCTTCCCTTACTCTGTCATCCCTAACTCTCACTCCCATTCCTTACTCTTATTCTCACTCTATCCCTATTTATTAATGTTTCTCTTGCCCTCTACCTCACTCTCTCTTTCATTCTCTCACTCTCAATCTCTCTCTTCTCTCCCTCCCTCCCTCACACTCTCTCTTCTCACCCTATTGATATCTTTTTCCTCACTAGTCTGTCAATCTCCTTCCCTCACTTATATTCTTTTCTCTCTGTCACTTTTTTTTCTCTTTCTCTCTAGAGCTTTTTAACTTTTCACACTTGTTCTCTTTATCAGTCTCATTCTCTACCTCTATTTTTCTCACTCACTTAATCTTGCCCTCTCTAAATCTTCCTTATGTAGCTCACTCTTCTCTGTCAATCTCACACGCTCATAAACTCTCTCATTATCTTTCAATCACTCTCTCTCGCCCTCTTAGATCAAATTCTAACTTTGTATCTCACTCTCTCCTCTCCCACCATTACTCCATTTTTTTCTCTTCTCTCTATCCCATTCTCTATTATTTTCTTTTACTCTCTCTCTCTCTCTCACTCTCTATTCTCTTTTTTATCTTATACTCTTTTTGACCCTCTCCTTTGTTGCTCTATCTTCTCTCTTTCATCTTACTTTTCTCTCACTCTATTCCCCATACTTTCATCATTCTCTTGCACACTTGCTTCCATCCCTCGCACTATAACTCTTTCTTCTCTCCCTCCATCTACATCCCTTTATCCCACTCCATCTTCCTCGCAATCATCATTCTCCAATTATCTCTATCTTTTTTGTCCTCACTCACTTTACTCTTACTCGATCTTGACTCAGTCTCTCTTCTTACTCTCTGCCCTTCACTCTCTCTTCCTTTCTCTTTCCTGCTCTCTCTCTCTAAATCCTCTCATTAGCTCCTTCAATCTTTCTTTCTCAGTCACATTCTCTCTCTTTCACTCTCTAGTCCATATCTTTTTATCTCTCTCACTCTCTCTTTTGTGCTTTATTTTTCTCACCCCCTCATTCTTGCCCACTCTAAGTCTACCAGCACTCGTGTCTCTCCATCTTAGACACTCATACACACTCTCATGCTCTCTCAATCTGTCTCCCACTCACCCTCTTTAGCTCTGTTTCTCACTCTATACCTCACTCTTTATTACCATTTTGTTCTTTCTCTTTCATTCTCTCATGTCCCTCCCTTGCTCCATTTTTCTCTCTTCTCTCAATCTCCCTCCCTTCTCTATTATTCTCTCTCACTCTCTCTCTCTTTCTCATTGTTTATTCTCTTTTCTACCTTATACTCTCTTTTATACTTTCCTTTGTTGCTCCCCCTTCTCTCTTTTCTCTTTATTCCTCTAACTCCATAACACCCTTCCTTTCTCCTCTCTCTCTCTCTTGGTTCTCTCCCTCCCTCTCTCATTATATTTCTTCTCACATCCCTCCCTTTCCCTCACTTTATCCCTCTCTGTCTTTCTCTCTCTGGCTCCCTCTCTCTCTCAACATTCTCCTTCTCTCCATCAATTTTTGTGCCTCTCACTCACTCTTACTCGATCTTCCCTCAGCCTCTCTTATCATTCTTTGTCCTATTCACTCTCTCTTCCTTTCTCTTTCCTAATAACTCTTTAAACCCTCTCATTGCCTCCTTCTATCTCTCTTCCTTACTCTCTCCCTCTCTCTCAGTCTCTGTTCCACCTCTTTTCATCTCTCTCTCGCTCTCTCTTCTGTCCGTCTTTTCATGCTTAATTTATCCTCACTGCCACTCTCTCGCTCTCCCTCCCTCTTTTACTCCCTTCATCCCTATCCTTATCTTACTCTCCTTACCTCCTGCCTTTTGCTCCCTCTCTCACTCGCTCACCCTCTTCCTCTCGCTTACTCACACTTCCCTCACCCCCTATTCTCTATGATACTCTATCACTCTCTCCCTTTCTCGCTCCCTTATCGGCATACTTTTAGGTAGTGTGTTTTGAAGAAGGGGGGTCGCCTACAGAAATTGTCAGCAAATTTTGGATTTAATTTAAATATATATAATTTGAAAGTAGCATTTGATTTTGAAAATAGTTTTAAGTTTGAAAGTTTTAAGATATGAAATCAAACCGATCTCACATCCCAAATAGTTTTATATAAACGAGCACCGCATCACAAACCATGTATCTAGCCCGAAGAATAGACACACTGCTTGATGATGGGGCTTGATTAAATAAACTAGAAGATTTGTGACATCCGTTTGGTCTGCGAACCAATTTTATAAGCTGACAAGTTCCCCTGCTTAATATAAAGGAATTAAGCACGGTTTATATTACCTGGGTTCTTAAAGTTCCCTATATGGGCAAGGCCCAATAGTTAATTACATCTTAAATGACGGGAATCATTTAAGAAAACTCTCGATAATGATTATTGGTTTTGTTCTCAAGAATTCTAAAGTTTAGGATTTCAAACAAATTGGATTTTGGAAATTTCAAAAGGGAATGGATCAAATTTGGAACAGTTATTTTGAGAGTCCAAAGGAAGAGAAGTAGGAGAAGCTGCGGATCCAAGAGGAATCTTAGCAACTTCCCAAACTATCCTATGATTTGGCTTCAATTTAGAGAATTATTTAATGTTTCAATTCTACTAATTTTAGTTAATTAGGACTTATATTAGTATGACATAATCATACAAATAGTCTCGAAGATGTAAGGGTTTATGTCATACCAAAAGGCTACCTCGGAGTCCTAAGACCGGTTAGGGCTTAATTTACATGATATGATTATGCAAATGCCTAAAGAAAAGTTGAGGATTTATGTTGCACTATGCAAACTACATTTAAATCCTATGGCTTGGTTATTTAATTCTATGAAAGGTTTTGCTGAAGTAGACATGAAGATGGCCGCGCTGCCCACTGTGCTCCAAGCTCCTTGTTGTTGCAGAGGTTTGGATTTAGAAGATGGCAATCAAGAGATGAGAGAAGTTTTTTGGTTTAAAAAAGTTAAAAATTGAGGTGGCTTAATGTTTTAATTAAAACAAATCTTAAAGTTGATTAAGCAGAACCGATTAAGACCCCACGGTTCCGTCATCCCGGCACCACTACTTTCATCAGATTCACTTAGTCCAAATGAATTTGCTAAACTCAACTGAATGAGTTCCACACTTTCATTTAGACCGTGGAAAATCTTGTTAGCAACACATCGGTTACATCATCCGAGGGATTCCCGATCATCCAACGAGATGTTTTAATTTAGTTGTAGTAGTAGTTTTGTTGTTAGGTTTATGATTAAATTTTGAGTTATTTTATATTTTGAATGTTGTGGCAGTGAATTTTATCTTGCTGTGACTTTTAATTTAGTTTTGGGTTTTAGTTTTGTGGCTATCCTAAAAGGTTTCAGTTTAAATGCAGGGTGACATTCTTGTTTGACATGCAAGTTTTGCAAGAAAGAAAGTACAACACAGGTAAATAAATTGCAATAAAGTGAAAGCGTACCTTGCGGGTCTTCTCGTCATTCCAGACTGCACTTAAAATACATGTCAGGGCATTTAAATATTTGCAAGGAACTCCTAGGTAAAGCTAAGGGAAGGATCTGGTTGTCTACCAAAATCCTAATCTTATTGCTAGTCAATTCCTATGACGTCTAGGTTCTTGTGTTTTATTAAGGATGATTTTCTTCACCAAAGAACGATTAAGCTCAATCGTTCTTCTAAAACATCTCATCATATTGAGAAAGTGCTTAGGGTGAGTCCTGAACATCTTTTCAATGCTTCTACGATTACTTTGAGTCCAACTGAATTTCATTGTATAGGTGAGTTAATCATCCAAAAATTTAGTTGAATTTTGTTTCTTGCTCGGTGAACTTGGACATTTGATTATCCGATGAGTAAAGTAACATTCCACTTGATACTCCACCTAAGGGTTATAAGTGTGAGAGTCTTCAGGGGCAAGTTGGTTTGTTAAAGAATTTAACCATTAAAGTTAGGTTGACGATTTAAAACTATTCAATTTAATTATAAGGTTCTAGGTTGATTTTTTAAATGTTTTAAAATTGCTTAAATTGAAAGAGGTGTTTAAATTATTTAATTCCATTGAGTTTTGATAATTCAAGTTAGTTTTTAAATATTTTAAATTGATCTTAGTCGTAACTTGTTTTGGAATTACCTTTTAACATTTCAAATTTGTTTTAGGTTAAGTTTTAAGTGATTTCAAATTAGCTTTAATGTTTTAGGTTTACCTTAATTTAATCATTAAATCATTCAATGTTTTAAACTTTTAATTTAATTAAGGATTATTAATTTCAATTATTATTATGTTTTAGAGTTAATTAAAAGTTTCAATTTTATTAATCCATCTAGGGACTTTAAATTAAAGAATTGATATCTTCTTAAGTCATATCCCTAATTTTAATAATCCAAAATTTTAATTATTCCTGCAAAATTTAAATTATTTAATTAATTGAAGTTTCATTTTTTATGTTGTAGGTGATTAAATGGGTTTCTACCTCTTAATTCCCTAAGTTTCAATCATTTAAGAGAAAGTTTAGGATCAAATGTTCATCCCTCCCTTTGATTAAGCCTAAAGTATTAGTTAGGGTTAATATACCTTAATTACCTTTATGCCCTCTTAAGCATATTCACTTCATAACTCATTAAATTGAGCTCAAATTAACTTAAAATTTTTATGTCACTCCACTCACATGTCAATTAAGACATTAGAGGAGAAAATTTAAATTCTTTTTCTATTTTTTAGTTTAATTCATATAATTATTTTAATGCAAAATAAGGATTTTCAATGAAAACTCAACAACATGACCAAGATAAGGTTTTTGTCCTTAGGAAAATTATGGGTTGTTCCTACTAACCAGGGGACCTCTTGGACCAATTTTGGTGATTTTATGAATTATATTTTATTTATTTTAATTATTTCAAATTTTAGGGCATTAATTAATTATAAAATAAAATTAAAGTTGAAAATTAAGTTTTATATTTTTCTTAAATCTCTCTAACCTCAAAGAACTCAGAGAAAAAAATTTTATATTTTTCTAATTGTTTTTGAATTTTTAGAGTTATTTTAGTGGGAAAGGTTGAAAAATCCATTTTTAATATTAAAAATTATATTAAGCTTTTAAAATTCAATATCTTTTCTTAGGGACTTAGGAAAAATATTTGGTTAGTTCCTATGTGATTAGAAGACCAAATGTGATTTTTATGTAAAATTTATTATTTTTGTGATTTTTATTATTTTTTAATTATTAAAATATTCAAAAAAAGGTTAAGAATTAAAATTTGAGAAAAATTCTAATTTTTAGTTTTCTTGGGCTTCTCTGATACCAGAGAGGCCTCAAAATGAATTTGGTGAATTTTTGAAATGTAATTTGAGTTTTATGAATTTTTAAAGTTTAAAAGTGGCCATTTATTTAAATAATTCATTTAGTGGGTTAAATCATTTTCAATTGATTTCAAATTTTTATGTGGGACTCCTCTGACCCTAAAGATCAGTGGGGAATTGATTTTGTATTATTTTAATAAGTGGTTGTTTCAAATTAATTCAATCTTAATTTTAGGGTTTTGGCTAAATTTGGACTTATTTGACTGAGTTAAGCCAAACCATAATTTTCATAGGGTCCTCTGGTCCAGAGATATTTCCCCTAATTTTACTAGATTTTATTAACCAACATGCTAATTATTGGAATTAAATTATCAAAACAGATACATAAACTAGAAAAATATATAACTTGCCACAGAGGTAGCCTCTGGCCTTGGAAAATTTAGGGAATGTTCCCAAGAACAGAGGCT
The DNA here is from genome assembly GCA_022702705.1 of Papilionanthe hookeriana x Papilionanthe teres. Lineage (NCBI taxonomy): Eukaryota > Viridiplantae > Streptophyta > Magnoliopsida > Asparagales > Orchidaceae > Papilionanthe > Papilionanthe hookeriana x Papilionanthe teres. The sequence goes on from CM040425.1 coordinate 123,014,501, forward strand.
ACAAAAAACCTATGGTCTCATGCAGTGGTGAACTGTATGCATGGATGAAGAATTAAAACACTCAAAATAGTGTTAAATTAATTAAAAATAAAATACTTAACAAAATAACTCAATTCTTTTTTTACATTAATCTCCCTTGTTCACTGAGCAAGAGGATATATTTAGTTAATTTTTAGGATTTTTCTATGCAAATATATGCATTTTTAAAGATTATGACATTTAAATAAATCAAATATAACATAATTTCCTACTTATCCGACGCGGTGCCACCTAATCCTAGGCAGATCTAAAACTCCACACGGCGCGCTTCCATTCGACGCCGCCATCGGAAATAACGTGCACTTTTCGTTCTGTGGTTCTGTCCGGCTCAATCTCCACCGTCCATTTGATACACGCTCCATCCAACGGTGGCTGGTCATCGTCCCCAACTAACCTGACCTGAGAGCCGTCCACCTTCAGGACCTACGATCTCGTTCAAGACTCAACCAAATCATGCGCGGTTGGTCTCTATCGATGCGGCTAGCCTAGACGAACCTATCTATATGGCTAACATGCATTGAAATTGCACATAACAAAATGGATAATTACTGGAAGCTTGGGAGGGAGGAGAGTTCAATACCTTAGCTCTGAGAGGTGAAGCCTTAATCAGAGGTGCTCGTCACGTTCGTTGTTGCAAGAGGAGCCTCCGGATGAAGTCTCTAGTTCTGGTGTGCTGCCTAGGTATGATTTCCTCCAAATTCAATTTGTTCTTTTCATGTCTAGGGAAATTGGCTGGCTTGATGAGGGGGCTTTCACTGAGAAACTCCTTTTCTTGGTGCTGGGAAAGTGTGGGTGAGTTTAATTTGGTTTTGGTGGAGGTTCTGGGGATGTCCTGTTTCTGGCCTGATTTTCAGCTGAGAAGTCGGGCTCAACTAGGGATTTAGGGCAGGAGAACTGTAGGGATGAGCTTCTCTTGGATAGGAGGAGCTTTGTGAGGATGTGAGGAAAAATTCAGCACTTGTTTCAAGGTGGAAAGGGGGGATTTTATAGCCATGGCCAGAGAGGGGAGCTCAGGGCCAGGCAATGAGTGGTTTAGGTACGCTAGGGTGAGGGCTGAAGCGGAGCCGGGTGGTCGGAGAGGGGATTGCCCACTGCCAGGCCCAAATTTTGGGTTTCAAGGATAAGGGGGTGCTCGGGCGTCTCTGTTCCGGTGGCTGGGATGGCTGGCCAAGACAGTCAGGAGACTGGGCAGGCTGAGGTGGAGTGGAGGAGGAGTTTAGCTCGATTAATTTTGGCAGGGAGCTTGCTTAAGGTGATTTGTAGGATGGGACATGGCCTTAGCCATGTGGCTTGGTCCCTTGGTCTAAAGTGGTAGACCATTGGTCCATGGATCATGAGGCTAGGTTGTGTCAGGTCAAACTCACCCTAGGAGGTCTAGGGTTGGTAGCCAAGGGGTTGGTTTGATCAAATTTGGATTGGTTAAGTTTGATTTGGTTCATGTGTTCAATTGGGTTCACTTGGGTTTGAGTTGGGTTAGGTTGAGTTTGGGTTTGAATTGGATCAAATTAATTGATCAACATTGTGTAAATGATTGTAAGGAAGATTTTTCATGAAGACATGATGTGGATTGGAGTTCATTTGGAGTTTCAATTTGGAGGACTTTGGAGCTTTGGTTAACTTGGTCACCATGGGTTAGGATGGATTTAGGTTTGGCTAGAGTTTGATTCAAGGCCAGTTTATGGTTCAAAATGTTACAAATGATTGTTATGAAAGTTTAGGATAGTAATTGGGTGGAAATTTTGGGTTTAGGGGATTCAATTTGAGGTATTAGGGGAAGGTGACAACTTTAGGGCAAATTTGGGGATTTTGATTTGAAAGGGATTTTGATTAAAGTTTGAGTTTAAATTGAGGGTCAATTGATGTTGTTTCTTGGTGTAGTAATGTATTAGGAAGCGTTTGGGATTGTAATTGGGTAAAATTAAGTTGAATTGGGTTGGTTTGGGGTAAGTTTGGGTCATAGGCCAAAATTGGGGTTTTAGGTTTCAAGTTGAAATTGAATTCAAATGTGAATTAAATTGGGCTTAGATTTGGTTTAAATTGGTATTTTGGATGTTGAATTAATGTTTAGAATTGAATTTGGGCAAAATTGAGATCAATTGGATTGATTTGGTTTGACATTGGGTCCACTTTGGTTAAAATAGGTCAAATTGGGGATTTTGATAAAATTGGGTTAAATTGGCAAAATTGTGCTTTGGTGTAGTTGAACAAAATGAAATTGGGAATATTTGGGATTTTATGAAAATTTTTTTGGAGTTTTTGGAATTTTTGAAATTTTGTGCTAAAAGGGGTATTTATGGTATTTGGAGGTTATTTGGAGGGTATTGGGGTATTTTGGTTGATTTAAGAGGTGGGAATTGTTTTAAAATGATTCTTAGGAATTTAGGGAATTTTGGATAATTTTAGGGAATTTTCGGATGATTTGGTGGTTGTGGGAGCAATTTTGGTAATTTTGGGTAAGTTTAGGGGACCCAATGTCAAAACCAAAAATTTTGGCAAAATGGAAGGGGCTTCAAATAGGGGAGAATGAGACCATTTTAGGTGGGGTCAAGATTGAGTAAAATTGATTTGGGATGGAATTAGGGTTTAGAAGCATGAGCCATGGACTTAGCTAAGTCCAACCACTTAAGGACCAAGTCTAACTAAATGGTAACCACTTTATGATTCTTCACATATCTACCTTAGCCATCTTAATCAAAGACTAGTGGCTTGGATTCAACCATGTGAGTTTCATAAAGGGTAGAAAGGCAAGGGTTCAAGGTTTGGGTTAAGTGGCATGGGGGTGTGTGTGTGTGCAAGAGAAGCCCAAGTCACCCAAGGTTACCCTAAGTGCAAACAATCTTATAGGAACTGACTATTGGTTGCCCATATGGTGGTTTTAACCTTCCAAGGTGATTTAGAGGTTTGTAACCATTCAAGTGGGGACCCAAGAGGAGTCAAGAAGTAATTGAATTGCTAAAGGGGTTGGTCCCAATTCTAGTCCTCTAGGATAGTCAATGAGAAGTTCTATGGCTAGATCCTAAGCACTAAGAGAAAAGAAAAGACCTCACCAAAAAATGAGGTCAACATCCCTCTACTTCACTCTTTAGTTTCACTCTCGCACTCAATCTCCATTCCCTCTCTCTTTCTCCCTCCATCTTAACTCTCTGTAACTTACTCTCTCTTCTATTTTTTTCTCTCCTCTCTCTCCTCTCAATCTTTCTATCCCTCTTTTCCTGACTCCCTTCATTCCTTCCCTCCCTCTCCCTCTCTTGCTCTCTCTTTCCCTCTCACACACACTATCCCCCTCTCTCCCTCCTACTCTCTTCCAATTCATCCCCCTCTCTCCCACTAAATCTCATTCTCTACACTCTCTCTCCATCTCTCTCACTCTCTCTATATATTCCTTCACTCTCTCTTCTCTCTCACTCTCGCTTCACTCTCACTCTCTCTACCTCTCTCACTCCCACTCTCTTCCATCCCTCTTATTCACTCCATCTATATCTCTCTTTCTCACTTTCTCCCTCTCTATTTTTGTTTTATCAATTTTTCTTTCTCTATTGTTCTCTTCTTTCTCTCTTTTAACACACTCATTACTGCTCTCTTTTATCACTTTCTTAACACCTTACTCACTCTTTCTTTCCAACCATCTCCCCTCTCTCCCTCATTCATTAATTCAGTCTCTTTCTATGTACATTTCTCCCTCCCTCTCTCTCCATATCTCCCTCAATATCACCCTCTCTCTACCTCTCACTCACTATCTTTTGTTTTATCATCCCTGGTTCTCTCTTCACTCACTATTTCTGTTGTACCCTCTCTTCCACAGCTCACATATCAATCCCTAACATCACTCCTTTTGATCTCTCTCCTGCACTCTATTTCATCTGTCTTTATTGTTTGTTTGCTCTCTCTAGCCCCATCTCTGTCGTTCTCTTGCTCTTTCTTCTTTATCCCTCTCTTCTCTCTCTTTACTTAATCTTTCTCTCCGACTATCTCTCACACTCTCTTTCACACTCCCTCTCTTACACACTATCTCTCAATTGCTCTTACTTCTTGCTTTCTCCCCTCAAATCCATCTCATTATTTATTATTTTCTATCACACATCTCTCTTTCCTCCTTGATACCATTCTCTTTCAATCCCTTCTCCATACTCTTTCTCCCTCTCTCCCTATCTCACTCCTCTCTCTCTCCACCTGCACTTACTCATTCCACCCTCTCTCTCTCTCTCTCTCATTTTTTGTTTTTGATCTCTTTTGTTTTCTCTATATTGCTCTCTCTTTTGTCACTTTCACTTTGTCTATTTCTCTCTCACCATCCCTCTCCCTTTCTCTCGCTCTCTCTCTCATCCTTTCGCAATCTCTCCCCCTGTTACCCTCCTTCCCATTCTCTCTATCTAAATCTCTCCCCTATCTCTCTCTCACTCCATCTATATCGCCCTCTCTCCTTTTCTCCTTCTCACTCATTCTTTTACTCACCATTCCTATCTCAAACCCCTCTCCTTCACTCCCTTATTGCCTATCTTTCTCCCTTCCTCTCTATCTCTCTTCTCAATCTCCTATAACACTCACTTACTCAATCTCCCTCCCTCTCATTTTCTCCGTCGTCCTCTCCCATTCCTCTCTCTTGCACTCTCTTCTCTCACTTTCTCATCTCTTTATTTCTTCTCACTCTCCCTCTCTCATCCTTTCTCTCTCCCACATTCCATCCCACTTCTCACCCTCTCACTATTTTTATCTCAATCTCTCTCCCTCTCTCTCTCCCCCCTCTGAACCTCCAGCTCTCCATCTCTCTTTCTCACTCATTCTCTTAATCTTGCTCCCTATCACCATCTTAGTCAATGTCTTTTTGTCTCTCGTTTCCTCTCTCTCTCTCCCTCTTAAATTTCTCATTCTCTCTCTCTCTCACACACGCTCACGCTTCAATCTCTCCCTCTTTCCCTCTATCTCCCCCGTTATCACACTCTCCCTTACTCTTACCCTCTATCTCTCTCTTTCTCACTCTGTCCCTTTCTTACTATGTCTCTCACTCTCTATCACATTTCTCCCTCTCTCACTTTCTTGTTCTCTCTTGCTATCTTCTCACTCTGTTTACTCTTTCCCTCTATATCTCTCTTTCTCCCTCTCTCTATTTCTCAATATATCTCTCACTTTCCATTTTGTTTCTCTCTCTCTTGCTCTCTTGCTCTTACTTGCTCTATTTTCACTCTTTAACTACCTATGTCCATCACTCAATCTCTCTCCACGTTCCTCTCATTCTCTATCTCTTTTTTTCTCACCCACTAATCTCTCTTATTATTTATTAGTTTCCCTCCCTCCTTATTTTGCTCTCTATTTCTCTCTCTTTCCCTCTCTTACCTCACTCTATATTCTTTCTCTATTTCACTCTCTTTTTGTCTCTCTCCCTTTTGGATCCCTCACTCTCTTTAATTTCACTCTCACTCCCCTCAATCTCTTCTCTCATACCCTTTATCTCCCCCTCTCTCTCACTTCCTCCCTCCCTAACTCTCTCGCTCTTCATCCATCTATCATGCTCTCTTGCTCCCTTTCTATTACTCTCTCTTCCCCCACTCTGTTTTTTTAGCTTCACTCTCACTCTTACTCCCTCTCTTTATATCTTTTGCAATGCTTATTCACTCTTCCACTTTTTATCTTATCTCTCTCTCGCTCTCTATTCTCTCTCACATTCTCTCTTACTCTTCTCACTCTTTCTCTTCCTCTACCCCCCCTTTATCTCTTTCTCTAATTCTCTCACTTCCCCCTTTCCTCTCTTTCTCTCTCATGCACTCTCCACTTTCCCTCTTTGGCTCTCCCTCTCACTTCTCACTCTTCATCATGCTCTCTCATTCTCTCTCCCTTTCTCTAATTCTCCCTCCTTCTCTCCCTCTTACTCACTCTCTCTATCTTAATCTTCCCTCACTACTATCCGTCTCTCCCTATATCTCTCTCATTCTCTCTTCCTCCTTTGCTCCATTCCTCTCACATTCTCACTATTATTTGCATTCTCTTTCTCTATTACTACTCACTCTAGTCTTTCTTTTATATTTTTCTCTCTCCTCTCTCTTTGTGTTTCTCTCTCTTCTTTCCAGTTTCTCGCACAGAATCTCTTCCTTTCTCTCTCCATCTATCTCTCCTCTCTATTAAATTTCACTCTCACTCTTACTACCTCACTTTCTCACCCTCTTTTATCAATCTCTCTCTTGCTCTCTCTTCCTCCTCACTCTACCTCTCAAACTCTTTCTATCTCTTTCTCTCACTCTCTTCGCTCCCAATTTCTCTCTCACTCTCTCTACTTCTATCACGCCCTCTGATCAACCTAAAAATGTACTATTTTTTATGCCATATTTTATAATGATATTACGCTTTCAAAATATGTTTTCTTGTGTTTTTGGTTATAGGTTCATAAAATTGAAGAATTTGGAGTGATTTTAGCAAGAAGAATAAAAATGGACCAAAATGGAGCATATCGTAGCAAAACGTGTCGAACCGGAGCATACCGGAGCAAAATGGGTCGAACCAGACACATTTGTACCTGTGTCTAGCACCTAAGCGCCACCCAGTTGGCACTTAGCCACCAGGCAGTGGTGCCTTTGCGCCAAATAGTCGGCGCATAACCGCCAGTGACGGTTGTTGATGGTTTTTGGCATAACTTCTTGTAGAAATGTCAGATTTGGATGATTTTCAAAGTGTTGTGAAACTTATTTCATGGGGAATACATTGGTAATGATAAAATAAACGTTCTAGAAGAGTTTTTCTCGGTTATAAGGAGTTATTATGGAAGTGATGTGTCTCTTGGAGTGAAAAGGCACTTAAGGCACCCTTTGGATGATTCATTGAATGTGGACTCTTTTTTAAGAGACACTTAAGCATCTCTTGGAAAATTATATTAAGGCTTGCAACTCTTGAAGTAGGAGATTTAGAGAAGGGCGAGGAACTATTAGAAGAGGAGAAGAAGTCCGAGAAGAAGAAGACTTGGGCGTGAGCCACAAGTGGGGCGGCAAGGTGAGAAAGAAAGAGAGAGTGTGAGAATTTCTTCTTTTCTTTTCATTTTGTTCTCTGAGAGGATTTTAAGGAGATTGCTTTTCTTATACAAGGAGAGTTTGATTTCCATCAAATATAAGTATTTTCATTGTATTTTGATTCGAATCTAGTACTTTGTTTGTGTGGTTTCAAAGACTTATTCAATGAAAAGTTTTTGTTGTTTCTCTATGTGTAGTGAGTAGTTTTCTTTACTCTTTCCTCTTACAATGAATTAGTATGCATGTGTAGGATATAAAATTGAGCAGAGTGAGATTATATTGTGATAATTTTACTTTGTTCTTCATTTACAAGTAAACTTGATCAACTTGCATGTTAAAATCTGTTGTGAGAACATGTAAGAACCAATGTGGTATTGTCTCAGTCAACTATTGGTAAGAATCATGTGAAATTATCTGGGTGAGAATGTAGTCTATATAATTGAGTTCAAATATAAAAGGAGATATGCATGTTTAAGAGGTATAAAATTAGAGTAGTATTGTGTGACAGACTAAAGCCTATAATTTGGTTTGATGTGAAAAGTTTTGTTATGAGATGTTAGCCCCCAGGTGAAGGGAGAAGAGGGAACTCTAGAGTGAGAGCTAGTATCTTTCCTGCCTAACCCACAAAATTTCAAATCATCAAATTATCTTATGTTCTTTATAAAACTATGTAAGGGTAAAGAGTATAATTGCTCCTATTTGTCACAATCTCTCTCGCTACTTGTTTTACTTTTACACATGTCACTAATTTCATTGCATGCGGAAGAGTACTTTTAATTTATTAAACTCCCCTTTTCTGATTTTCACTATGTGTTTTAGTTTATAAGTAGTATTGTAGTAATAATTTTAGGATTTAATTAAAATAAAACCTTTATCGACTTTCCATGCTAGGGCGTGTTATTCTAGACTAAAACTTCTCTTGAAAGACAGTGTGATTAACGGTGATCTCTGTAGGATTGATATTTGGGGCTTAATCAGAAAGCCCTATATTACTTGATAATGATACTTATACTTTCGTTAAATCACATTTTATACTAATATCAATTAAACTCTCATTTGCATCGACATCAAGTGTTTGGCGTCATTGTAAAGAAAGAGATATAATTAAAAGGAAATAAAATGTGAGCATAAATATCTGAGATCAAGTTTATAATTTAAAGGAAATAAAGTGTAAGCATAAATATCTGGGATCATGTTTTGGGTACTGTTTTCGGGGATTGCAATAGTTGATCTTGACTTTTAGGAGGATTTTTGTTGAAGTATTTAGTCTTAGATTTGCAAAATTGTAGTGTTATAAAAGCTATTTTGTTTGAAAAATTATTTTTTATATGAAAAAGAGTTGTGAAGAAACTGTTTGTGTGAAAACAAGGTGTTTGTGAAAATGCTTTCTTGTGTTGAAAATATTTTTTGTTTAATTGTTATTGTATTATATGTTGTGTTATGTATGCGAACTAAAGGATCTGCAGGACTTGTGCCTTATGATCCTGAGTTAGAAAAAATGAAAAAAAATCAAGAAACAAAAAGGACTTGAAAAACTAGAAATGGAAATGGAAAACATTCAAAATAATAACTTGAAAAATCATCTTAACTCATTGAGGGGTTATGTAAATCCTATGATAGGTGAAATTCACTCAAGTATACAAAACCCTTTCGTAGAAGCTGACTCATTTGAACTTAATCCAGAGATGATCCAACTGGTGCAGAACAACCAGTTTGGGGGAACTCCTTTGGAGGATCCCTATTTACACTTATCAAGTTTTCTAGAACTTTGTGCTACATTTTGTTATAACGGCATTTCAGACGATGCTGTTAGACTATGATTTTTCCTTTCTCATTAAGGGATAAGGCTAAAATATAGTTATACTCATTAGCACCTGGCTCTATAAAAAATTGGGAGGAGTTAACTCAGAAATTCCTAGCTAAGTATTTTCCACCTTCAAAGAATACTAAAATTAGAAACGATATTATCTCATTTTGTCAGTATGAAGGGGAATCAATATACGAAGCTTGGGAAAGATTTAAGGAACTCTTAAGAAAATGTCCACACCATGATCTGCCCAATTGGTTAATCATTCAAACTTTTTACAATGGGTTAGTCAGATCCCTTAGGTCTATAATTGATGCTGCTGCTGGTGGATCGTTAATGTCAAAACCATGTGATGAAGCGTTTGCATTAATTGAAGAAATGGCTACAAATGAATTTCAATGGCCCTCTACAAGGGTAAATCCTAAAAAGGTAGCCAGTATTCATGATCAAGAAAGTTGGATCAATTTGGAATGAACCAGCCTCAATTTACTCCAACAAGTGAGGAAAGTTCATTAGGGCTTATGATCGATTCTATCTTATCATAAGAGACTTTAAATACCATAAACAACCCCTATTCTAACTTTTACAACCCAGGTTGGAAGAACCATCATAATTTTAACTGGAATCATACTACTTGAGGTGGAAACCAACAATGGGAAAATAATCATGCAAATCCTAATGGAAGTTGGAATAATCAGGGGAATCCAAACTATAGACCTTCATATCCACTGGACTCTAACAATGATCAACAATTTGAGGATAAGAAGATGTCTATAGAAGAAGTGGTATTGCAAATGGGAAAACATATGCAAGGCCAAGGTGCTGTGATCATAAATATAGAGAATAAACTGGGACAAATTGCTGATTCACTTAGCAATATACCCCAAGGAACACTTCTTAGCAACAATGAGATCAGTCCTAAAGAGAACAATAATGAACAAGTAGAAGCTATCTGATTAAGAAGTGGAAGAGACATAGAGGATGTGGTTAGAAAAGAGAAAGAAGTTGTGAAAGAAACAAAAGAAACTAAAAGACCTGAAGAACATGTTTCTAAGGATCTGGAAAAATTAATATCTCCAACTAAAATTAATTTAGAAAGACCAACACCTCCATTTCCTCAAAGACTTAGACAACATGAGTTGGATAAAAAAAATTTCAAAATTTCTAAAAGTACTTAAGAAGTTAACGATAAATATTCCTTTCGCTGAAGCTTTGGAATAGATGCCAAGTTATGCAAAGTTTATGAAGGATATATTAAAAAGAAAAATAAACTTAGGGATCACGAGACAGTTTCACTAAGTGAGGAGTGTAGAGCTATACTTCAGAAAATGCTTCCTCAGAAACTTAAAGATCCTTGTAGCTTTACAATTCCTTGTGTAATTAAAGAAAAATTATGTGGATAAGCTTTATGTGATTTAGGAGTGAGCATTAATGTGATGCCTCTATCTATATTTATAAAGTTAGGTTTAGCCAATATTTCTCCCACTACTGTAACCCTTCAGTTAGCTGATCGATATAGCAATTACCCAAAATGGGTTATAGAAGATGTGCTTGTTAAAGTTGATAATTTTATCTTTCCTTTGGACTTTATTATATTAGATATGGAGGAAAAAAATATAATCCAATTATTTTGGGGAGACCTTTCTTTGTTACTGGACAAGATATGATAGAAGTGTAAGAAGGAGAGTTGACTATCAATATTAATGACCAAGATGTAACTTTTGATGTATTAAAAACTATGAAATATCTAACTGAGAGAAAAGATGATGGTTATTTTTGGATGGATGAAATTGATTATTTAAGTAAAGTCCATTTCCAAAAGATTTTTTAGAGTAAGTTAACAGATGAGATTGAAATGGACTTTCATGATAAGTTGAAAACGTTATTTAAAGAAGAATGTATGTTGTTCATGAGAGGTGTAAAATGATGGACATTACCAAAAATATTAAACTTTTAATTCCATCTGTTGAATAATCTCATGAACTTAAGATGAATGTACCCCATATAATTTTAAAGCCTACCTATTTAAGGAATTCATCTACACCACCAGTCTTTATATCTTCATATTTGACTAAATCACAAGAAGAACTTAAATGGAATGATGAACATGATAAAGTTATCCAATTAATACTTGGAAGAGAATTTGAGGATCTATTTCAACAGAACTTTGAGTTGAGAAAAGAGGAAAAGGATTCTGAAAGACCATTAGAAGATAACATGAGACCGAAGAATATCCTAAAAGAATTTGATCTAGAATCTTAATTATCTAGAGAGAATCTGATCCAAAATTTAGGAGATCTTGAAGTATCTTATAGAGATCCAATTCCTATAAGTTTCAAGGAAGATATTAATATGTAAATTAAGAAAATCATTAGAATAATATTGGATCTAGAGAAAAATACGTGGAACAATGATATGAATCAATCAGAAAAGGAAAAGCTGAAAGAAAAATTACAATTTGAGGATGTTGTAGGAGCCCTTGGATCTGAAAAAGATTAGGCGAGTGATCAAAGATTGCTTAAATGGAACTTTGATCCTAGAGGAATCATTTGTCGAGCTGGCGACGTTAAACCTAGTGCTTTATGAGAGGCCACCCATAGTTATCAGTGTGGTTTGATTTAGTGTGCTTGAGAGTTATGATTGTTAGTGCTGTATTGTGTTTACTTTAGTATGGATTGATCTGATTGATTGATGTTTTACAGATTTTTGGATTGTTAGTGGTTTGGGTTAATGTTGTGAGGTTATGCCTTGGTCTTGACTAAATTTGTTTATGACTTCTGATAGTAGCATACTAACGAGTCTGTTACGACTTAATTCTTAACCGGAGCTGAGCATTACCTTGAAGTATGTAGAGTTTAGACTTGGACAACTCCATGTTAACTCTATTACTTCCTTTATCTAACTTTGTCTTTACTGAGGAAGGTCATGAACTTACTTAGTGAACAACATATGGATGAACTGCACTATATTTATTTACCAGATTGTGTATACCTTAGACTTAGAGTAAACCTGAAATTTGAAACACATGAGTTTTTATAATAGGGGAATTCTGGTCCAAGGGAGATAACCATATAAAAAATCATAAAATACACCCACGTTATTAGTGTTGTTTCTTCCATTAGAAATTGAAAGCATTACCTCACTCTCTTCTCTCTTTCTCTCTTGCACTCTCACCCTTTCTATCTCCCTTTCTGTCTCCCACAGTCCCTCCCTCCCTTACTCTCCCACTTGCTCTATCTATCATTCTCTCTTGCTCCCATTCCATTACTCTCACTTCCCCCAATCTCTTTCATCAGCTTCTCTCTCACTCTTACTCCCTCGCTATCTCTTTCATAATCTATATTCAAACTTATCTTAGTCCATGTTTCACAATATCTCTTACTTTTTTTTCGGTACTCTTCATTTCTATCTCACTATTTTATCTTCTCGCTCTCTCTCTCCCTCAGTCTCATGGTCTTATCTCTATATCTCTCTATCTAGGAATTTATCTAATATTCTTTTCCTCTCTCTCAATCTATCCCTTTATTACTCTCTTTTTCTCACACCCCCTCTCTCCTGCACCTCTTTCACTCTTGCACTTCTGTACTCTCTTATTCTCTCTCAAGCTCTCTCTCGTTCTCTCTTTCTCTCCCTCCCTCACTCATCCTCTTCCTTCCCTTAATCTAACTATTCTCTCTATTTTTGCATCTATTTCTTGGTTCCTCTATCCTTTTATTTAACTTAAATCTCACTCTTAATCCCTCCTTCTTTCTCTCTCCCCTCACACTATCTCTCACTCTCTCTTCTCTCCCTCTCTATCTCTCACACATGCACTCTCTCTTTCTCTCCATCATACCCTCCCTCACTCTCTCACTTGCTCTTCCTTTTCCACTTGTTCTCTCTTCCCTCACCTCTCTTATCTCTAAATTTCTTTATTTCTCTCTCTCTTTCTCTCTTTCTTTCTCCATCTCTTTCTCCTTATTTTTACTCACTCTCACAATGCTCTCCCTCTCTTTCTCACTCTCTCTTGCTTGCTCTAACTATCTCTTCTATTGCTACCTATTCCCTCTCTCTTCTACTCTTTCTCCTCCTCTATCCCCCATACACAATCACTCTCTCGCATCTCTCCCTCCATCTTCCCTTTGAATCACTCACCCTCTCCCTTCCTCTCTCTTTATCCATCTCATCCCTTCCATCTCCCTCTCTTACTTGCTCACTCTATCTCTCCCTCCCTCTCACTATCGCTCATTCTCTTATATTTTCTCCCTCTTTTCCTCTAGCTCACTCTCTCTTTCTTTATCTTCCTTCACACAGTCTCTCACTCTCCCCCTTCCACTCGCTCCCTCTACCACTGCATCCCCCTCGCTCTCTCTTTCTCTTTCTCCTTGATCTCTCTATCACTCATTCTCTTGCTCTGCTTCCCTTTGTCCCTCTCACTAGCCCTCTCTTGCTCTATTATTTCTCAATCTCCTTTATCTTTCTATTTGTCTCTCGCAATCTTTCTCTCTCTCTATCTCAATCATCAACTCTTTAATCTCTCTCACACCATCACTCTTTCTCTATTCTATCTTTCATTCTCGCTTTCTTGTTCTCTCTTCAGTTACTCTCTCTTCTCTCTTTGCTCAATCTTTTTCTCCCATATCCCTCACACACACTCTATTTCTCGCTCTCCTACTTTTATCTTTCTCAACCCTTCTCTCTTCTCTCTCATTATTTCTCACTTTCTCTCACACTTCTCTCTCTCTCATTCTTTCTCTATCTCCCCTTTCCTCTCTCTGTCACCCCTATCTCTCACTCTCTTTCCTTACTCTTTTTCTCACTTGATCCCTTTCTTTCTATATTTCTTACTTGTTCTTCCCTTCACTCTCTCTTTCATTCTATCACTCTCCATCTCTCTCTTCTCTCTCTCCCTCCCTCGCTCATACTCTCCCTTTCTTCCAACTCTGTCAATATCTTTTTTCTCTCTTGTCCCTTACTTTATTTCTCTCTACTTCAATCTTTTCTCTCTCTCACTTTCTTTTCCTCTTTATCTGTAGATCTCTTTGACTCTCTCACACTTGTTCACTTTATTGGTCTCACTCTCTCCCTCTATCTTTCTCACTCCCTCAATCATACCCTCTCTAGGTCTTCTTTATGTAACTTACTCTTCTCTCTCCATCTCATAGACACACTCTCTCACTCTAACTTAATCACATTCCCTCTCACCCTCTTTAGCTCCATTTCTCATTCTCTATCTCACTTTCTCTTGTCATCTTATTCTTTCTCTCTCACTCTCTCCTCTCCCTCCCTCACTCCATTTTCTCTCTTATCTCTCTATCCCATTCTCCATTAATTTCTCTCACTCTCTCTTTCTCTCTCTTTATTTTTTTTATCTTATAATGTCATTTACAGTCTCCCTTGTTGCTCTCTTTTATCTCTTTCCTCTTACTTTTATCTCACTCTATTCCCCAATCTCTATCTCTCCTCTCTTGCTCTCTGGCTTAAATGCGTCCCTCTCTCATTCCATCTCTTCTCTCCCTCCCTCCTACTCACTCCCTTAATTCCTTTCCCTCTCCCTCTCCCTCTCTCTCCCTTGCTTTCTCTCTCTCTCTCTCTCTCTCTCTCTCGTCATTCTTCTGCTCTCCCTCGTTTTACACCTTACTCACTCTTAGTGAATCTTCGCTCAATCTCTCTTCTCGCTCAATCTCTCTTCTCGCTCAATCTCTCTCAATTTCATTCTCTCTTCCTTTTTCTTTCCTGCTCTCTCATAAATCCTCTCACTAACTCCCTCTATTTTTCTTTCTCCCTCAGTCTATCCCTCTCGCTCTCACTCTCTACTCCATCTCTTTTTATCCCTCTCTTTCTCTCTCTTCTACCTCCCTCTTTTGACACTCTTTTATCCCTCACTGGCATTCTCTCACTCTCCCTCCCTCTTTTACTCCCTCATTCCTCTCTTTCTTCTGCTCTCCTTATCTTGCTCGCTCTTGTTCCCTCTCTTGCTCGCACACTCTCTCCCTCTCTCACGCTCTCTCTTCCCTCACTCTCTATTTACTCTATTTTTCTCTTACACTCTCTCCCTTTCTCGCTTTCTCTTCCTCTCTCTTATGTAGCACTCTCACTCTTACTCCTAGAACCTCTATTTCTCTCTCCATGTTACTCTCTCTCACTTACTCTCTCTTTAATTACTTAATTTCCTCACTCTCCTCTATATCTTTCTCTCCCTTTCTCCCCCTTTCTCTTGCATCCTTCCCTCCCTCCCTCTCTCTCCCACTTTTGCTTTCTCTTTCTCTCTCTCACACACAATCTCCCTCTCTCCCTCTCACTCTCTTCTAATTCATTCCCTCTCTCTCCCACTAAATTTTATTCTCTACTGTTGACCTCATTTTTGATGAGGTCTTCTCTTCTTCTTTTTAGTACTTAGGATCTAGCCTTAGGCTTTTCCTTTGACTATCCTAGAGGATTAGAATTGGGACCCACCACCTAGAAATTCAAACCACTTCTTAAACTCCCCGCAAACTCCACAAACTTGATTGTAGACCCCTAATCACCTAGAGGGTCGAGATCAAATGTGGAAGTTTAAAGGATGAGTTCCTATGTGACTCTTCGGCCTTAGGACCGCTTCCGGGTGGCCCGGTCCGGTGAGGGGTCGACTTACACACATACTACACCTATACACTACATTTTCACACACACCTCCTAAAACCACACCTATACCCAACTTGACCTCCCGACTCATGAAGGTGATTCACATGGATGGTCCTTAACCCCTAGCCCTCGGCTAAGCAGGGTTAGGAAACAACATAGTGGGTGCCTCAAATGAGTCCCTTCATGGCTCATGTGGGCTTGATATGGCTTCATGGCTCAACCAAAATGATTTCATTCCACTTACATTCACCCAAGCTTCAATTTTCTAAATCTTCAATTTTTTGACCCCGGGGACCCTACACCCGCCTAGCCTACCCAAAACCCTTGAAATTACCCAAATTTTCTAAAATCTCCTAATCACCCAAAAATCCTCAAGACCAATCCCAAACATTTCCTCACCAATCAAATTGATCATCCATAGCCAAAAATACCAAAAATTCCAAAAATACCTCCCAATACCCTCCAAATACCCAAAATGCCCCTCTTAGCAAAAAATCCAAAAATTCAGAAAATTCCCAGAAAATTCCACAAAATCCTAAATATTCCCAATTTCATTTTGTTCAACTACACCATAGGCCAATTGTGTCAATTTACCCCACTTTTATCAAAATCCCCAATTTGACCCATTTTAACCCAAAGTGAACCCAATGTCAAACTAAACCTACCTAATTGACCCAAATTCTGGTCCAATTCAATTCTAAACTTCAATTCAAAATTCCCAACACCAATCTAGACCAGATCCAAGTCCAATTTGATTGACATTTGAATCCAATTTCACTTTTGGCCTTAAAGCCCAATTTGGACCCATGACACAAACTTAGTCCAAACTCACCCAATTCAACTCCAATTGACCCCAAACCTTTTCTAAACCTTCCCTAACATCTCCACACACAAAATTCTAACATGATTTGCCAAGATTTGGACTCAAACTTCACTCAAATTCAACCCAAAGCTAAAAGGCCCAATTTTGACCTACACCTAAACCTAGCCCAAATAGGCCCAAACCCCAAAATCAAAACTCAACCAAAGCCAAAACCTCTTTGAAACACTCCCATAAACATTTCCCAACATTTATTTTACATCAATGTCAACCCTAGCCCAACATTGGCCCAAGTTAGCCCAATTTGACCTATATTGGCCCATTTACCAAAGAGGTCCAAATCCAACCCCATTCAAACCCAAATCATTCCAAACTCATTTCAAATCATTCATGACATACCCCTAAACCAAACCCAACAATTATTTGGCCCAAGCCTTCACCAAACTTTCATCTTAAAATCCATTTTAAAATCCAAAAGCCCACTTCCCTAAACCATTTTAAAAGCCCATCTTCACTAAATTTCAAAGGCCCAAACTTCATGCTAAAGCTCATATGACATTCTTTTCATCACCCCATTAATTGATATCATCCCTTAAGTCCTAAATCAATCATCAAATGATTCCAAATTAAGCCCCATACAAATTCCCATCAAAATAAAAAAATTTTCCTAAACCCATTTCCATGAAATTGACTTAGCTTTTCCCCAAGCCAAAGACAAGCCATGAAGCCACATGCAAGCCATGGACAAGTCACATGAAATCATGGGAGGTTTGACATGTGATCAAGCCATTAATGGCAAAAGGAGGAGCCTCTTTTAAGCCCCCTTTAAAAGGTTTTAACCCTTTTAATGCTTCACCTTAATCCATGATTAATCAAAATATTCATGGATGGTGACCTCTCCACCCTTTTCTAGCTGATTCACCTGATCCTCCCTCAGCCCAAATCGCCCATGAAAGGGTGCACCAAACCCAAAATGGTGGGTTGACCCATTTGGACCCAAAATGAGCCTCTCCTCATACCATTTCAATCCAAACCCTTTACACATGTCCATGGCCAATTGATTGCACAAACCTCCAACCCTGACCCACCTGGACCTGAGGGTGACCCATGCCTGCCGGCCAGCCGCCTGGGTCGCCGGAAAACTCCATGGCCGAGACATAGGGAGAAGCCAAAATTTGGACTTCCACCTTGCTGAGTTGCCCCATGCCCAATGGCCACCATGGTCGTTCTTCTCATCACCGGAGCAAGCTCGATCCCAAGCCCTAACTCCCCGGGAGAGCCTCCAGCCATGCCTATTTAAACACCACCCCTTCTCGGCCATGAGAGGTGCCGAACCGGACCTTACCGAAACTCGCCAAAATTGCTCCGCATCATTCTCCATACTTAGAGCAGCTTGATCCCCAGTGCCAATTCGCCCTATTCCCCACCAACAGAGCCCAATTTCTCACCAAAATTCCACCCAAAACCAGGACACTTCTCCACGATGGATCAATCCTCAAATCGATTGGTCCTACTCCTTCACCGGACCAAGGGAAGAAGTCCACCGAAGAAAAGCCCCCTCTCCGGGCCACCCATCCGTTCTGGACTCCAAGCTTTGTGATCGGGCTTGGTCGAAATCATACCTGAGCAATTCACTGCGACCGGAGACTTCATCTCGAGCTTGCTGGGATCCAATCGAAGGTGACACAACTCTCAGATCGAAGCTTCACTTCTCTGAGCAAAGGTATGGACTTACTCTTATTCCCGAGCTTACAGAGATTCTCCATTTAATTTGAGTCAATTTAAATACATGTTTACCGTATGGATGTGTTCGTCTCCTCAAGACGAATCCATAGAGCATAAGAACACAAAAATTCGTTGAGAATCGAGTGAGAAATTAGGGCTAGAAGGTTGACGGTCACGGGTGCACACCGGTCGTAGACGATGACCATGAGCCGTCTGGATCGAGCGTGTATCGAGTGGACGGTCCGGATCGAGCCCGGACAGCGCGTTGGTACGTGACCCACGGGGCCTTGGATCGGCCGAGTCGGATGGCGGCGCCGAATCGGGGAGACGCCGTGTGGAGCTTCGGAGATGCCTGAGGTCGACGCGGCGCCGCGTGGATAAGTAGAAAATTAGGGTATTTTCTTATTTATTTAATTCCCTAAACTTCAAAAATGTATAACTTTGTGTAGGAAAGTCGGAAAAATAAAATAAAAATACCCTCTCTGCTCGGTGAACGGAGGAGAATAATGTGGAAAAGAAATCATTTAATTTCATCAAGTATTTTATTTTTAATGATTTATTTACCCTCTGCATTGTTTTAATTCTCCATGCATATAGGAAATTCACCATGGCATGAGACCATACGGCTTTTGAAGCCTCTAAATTTGGGAACATTCCCTGAATTTTCTAAAGTCAGAGGCCATCCCTATGAAGAGTTATTGATTTTTCAACTCTAGGTTGCTAGTTTGAGTATTTTAATTCCAATAATTAGCATATTGTGAAATAAATTCTAGGAAAATTTGGTGATGTTTCTTATGACTAGAGGACCCTAGGAAAAATAGGTTTTGAATTAATCCACTTGGAATAACCCTAATTGGCTTAAACACCCAAAATAGGTCCTTAATTAATTAGAGCTAATCATGCATCAAATTGACTTGAAATCAATTCTCCACTGACCTTTAGGATCAGAGGAACCCACCATAAAAGTTTGAAGTCAATTAGGTTTGGTTAGCCCTATCAAATAGGTTAATTAAGCCATTTAGCCAATTTAAACTTTAAAAATTCATAACTTTCAAAATGCTTTTAAAAAATTCACCAAATTGGTTTTGGAGCCTCTCTGATATTGGGGAATTTAAGAAAATTAAAATTTCAATTTTCTAAAAAAGTTGATTTTTTGCATTATTTTAATATTTTTAATAATTAAAAAATAATAAAAATCACAAAAATAATAAAATTCATCAAAATGTCATATTTTGAATTTTAATCACTTAGGAACAAACCCCATATTTTTCTTAAGTCTATATGATGAGATATTAAATTTTAAAGCCCAAAGGTAATTTTAAAATTAAAAAAATGTATTTTTTAGCATTTCCACTAAAATAATTCTAATAAATCAAAGAAAAATCAGAAAATTGTAAAAATTGATTCTCTCATTTCCTTGATATCAGAGAGATTTTTAAAAAATATGAAATTCATTTTTCAACCTTTATTTTATTTTTTAAATTAATTAATACTCCAAAACTCAAAATAATTATAATAAAAAGAATATAATTCAAAAAATCACCAAAATTGGTCCAAGTGGTCCTCTGGTCATTAGGAATGTCCCATAATTTTCTTAAGGACAGAAACTTTCCCTTGGTCATATTATTAAATTTTCCTTGGAAATCCCTATTTTTCACCAAAAATAATTACATAAATAAATTAAATACAGAAAAATCACATTTTCTCCTCTAATGTCTTTATTGACATATGAGTGAAGTCATATAAAAATTTCAAATTCATTTGAGCTCAATTTAGTGAGTTATGAAATTATTAAGCTTGAAGGGCAAAATGGTAATTAAAATTTTAACCCTTAATTAAAACTTTAGGCTTAATAAAATTAAAGAGTAAAATATTTGATCTTAATCTGATTTGGATGATTGAAATTTAAATAATTAAAGGGTAGAAACCTACTAAACAATTTAAAAATAATTAAAATAAACCTTAATCAAATAATTAAATTAAAAATGGAAGAATAGTAAAATTGGAATTATTAAAATAGGGATATTATTAGGAAGAGATTTGTTCTTTAATTTAAGAATCCCTAAATTAATCATCTCAATAATATTTAATTCCTAATTAAAAATGATAATCCAAGTTTAGGATTTAAAATGCTAAAAGACTTAATTATTGAATTAAATTATTTAAATTAAATCCTTTTAAAATTTCAATTAAATTAATACTTTAACAATTAAAATTAAATCATCTTTAAAACATAAAAAATAAAATATTAAAATAAAATTAAATTAAAATTCAAATTAAATTAAATTAAATTAAATTAAATTAAATTAAATCAAATTAAATTAAATTAAATTAAATTAAATTAAATTAAATTAAATTAAATTAAATTAAAACCAAGTTAAAATTAAAATTAAATTAAATTAAATAAATCAAATTAAATTAAAATTAAAACTAAATCAAATTAAATTAAATTAAATTAAATTGAATTAAAAATAACATCACTTAAGACATAATGAATTCAAAAAAAAAAATAAATCTAAAACAACTTGAACACTATTCCAAACTTAAATCCATTAACTGAAGTTAAATCAAATCACAAATCACTTGAACGTTAATTTGCCCTCAAAAGCTCATGTTGTCATAACTCCTAAACGGAGCGTTAAGTGAAGTGTTACTTCATTCATAGGATATTCAAATGTCCTAGTTCACTGAGCAAGACAACAAACTTGAACTCCCGACGATTAGTTCATTTGTATAATTAAATTCTCTTGGACTTAAAACAATCCTAGAAATATTGAAAAGATGTTTAAGATTCGTCTTAAGCACTTCCTCGATATGATAGGATATTTATAAGAACAATTGAACTTAGTTGTTCTTTGATGAAGAAAATCATCCTCAAACCAAAATACAAGAATCTAGACGTCATAGGAGGTGACTAGCTATAGGATTAGGAACTTGGTAGAAAACCATAACCCTTCCCTTAGCTTTACCTAGGAACTTGCTTTAAATGCTTAATTATTCTAATTGTGTTTTAAGTACAGCTTGGGATGACGGGAAGACCCTCCAGGTACGCTTTCATTTTATTGCAATTTACCTTATTGCAATTTATTTAATCGCATCGCACTTAATTTTCTTGCATGATAAATAACTGTTGCATGAAAACCCACACCTTTAGGATAGTCCCTAAAACTGAAACCCAAACTAAATTAAAAGTCATTACAAGATAAAATTCACCGCCACAACATTTCAAAATATAAAACAACTCAAAATTTAATCACAAACGGAACAACAAAACTACAACTACAATTAAATTAAAATGTCTTGTTGGATAATCGGGAATACCTCAGATGATGTAACCTACGTGTTGCTAACGGGATTTCCCACGGTCTAAATGAAAGTGTGAAACTCATTCGATTGAGTTTAGCAAATTCATCCGGACTAAGTGAATCCGATAAAAATAACGATGCCGGAAGGATGGAACCGTGGGATCTTAACCGGTGTTGTTATAATCAACTTTAAGATTTGTTTAATTAAAATATTTAAAAACACTCGGATTTTAAGATTTTCTCTAAACCAGAACACTTCTCTCATCTCCTGATTTATGACTTCTAAAATTAAACCTCTGCAACAAGGAGCTTGGAGCATGGTGGGCAGCACGGCCACCGTCATCAGCAAAACCTGAGTCTACTTCGGCAAAACTTTCTTAGAATTAAATAACCAAGCCATAGGACTTCGAGGTAGCTTACCTAGTGCAACATAAATCCTCAACTCTTCGTTAGGCATTTGCATGATCATATCATGTAAATTAAGCCCTAACCGGTCTTAGGACTACGAGGTAGTCGTCCGATACGACATAAACCCTCACATCTTCAAGGCTATTTGTATGATTTTATCATACAAATATAAGTCCAAATTAATTAAAATCGACAAGATCAAAACATTAAATAAGCATTAGGGCTTTCCTAAATCCAAGCCAAACAATAGGATAGTCGGGAAATTACCGAAGTTCGCTTCGAATCTGTGATTTCTCCTACCTTTCTTCCTTTGAATTCCCAAAACAAAATGTTCCAAATTTGATCCATTCCCTATCGAAATTCCAAAATTCAATCCCTCGAAGACTTAAACATTGAAATTCTTGAGAGCGAGAACTACCGATTATTATCGAGAGTTTTCTTAGGTGATTCCCGTCACTTAAGATGTAATTAACTATAGGGGCTTGCCCTTATAGGGAATTTTAAGAACCTGGTAATATAATCCCTGTTTAATGTTTTCATATTAAGCAGGGGAATTTGTCGGCTTATAAAATTGGTTCGCAGACCAAACGGATGTCACAAACTTTTCTAGTTTATTTAATCGAGCCTCATTATCAAGCAGTGTGTCCATTCTTCGGGATAGATACACGGTTTGTAGTGCGGCGCTCGTTTATATAAACTATTCGGGATGTGAGATCAGTTTGATTTCATATCTTAAAATTTTCAAATTTAAAATTATTTTCAAAATCAAATACTACTTTTCAAATTATTTATTTAAATTAAATTAAAATTCGCCGACAATTTCTGTAGGCGACCTCTTTTCAAAATACAACACTCAATCCTAAAATAAGCCGAACAATTTTTTGGCGACTCCGCTGGGGAAAATTCCTCTCTCCATTTTTAATCAGATAGTTCTGCTTTCAAAAATCGGTAGTGTATTCATGTCCCTAATGGATCAAACTACCCTTCTTTTCGTTGGAATACTATGTTCATTTCTACCTTGAACGAGTATAGCCAACATTCTCTCGGATTTAGGAGCCACTGTTTAGACACCCCTAAACAGAAAGGTTCCGAGATCCTTTTACCTCATTTCTGAGGTGGGATGGACCCCCAATAGGTGTTAGTTTAGGAGTGATCCTTCGAGTCGAGAAGTCTTGCATAAGACTTTCTTTTCCTTTCCAACTCTGAATCAGATTCCTTACCTTCTCTACACCTTTGAACATTCCATTCCTAATAAACAAACTCTCTAATGAATGACTCTTTTAACAAATAACTCCTTCTTATAAATACATGAACAAGAATGTGTTCGGACTCTTTTCGATTCCTTTCTTTTCGTCCCGATGAGAAGAAGCATAACTTGGGACCGACAATCGAATCTACCCCGCGAAATGGAAGCCCCAAAGCTGATTTTCTCGTTCACCAATGGACTGGACTTCGCTGTGTACAAGGATGAACTGCCCGACAATGAGATCATCCGATTTGGACAAGGATTCGAGAACACAAATGTCAAGATCGCTGACGTTACCCTTTTCGCGCTGACAAACAAAGTATCTGAAACTGAGAGACCTTTGATCGAGTTCAACCTTAAGTCAATTCAAGAGTTTCCTCCTCTGCAAAGGGTTCCAACTGAGAGGAATACTACTGTCCAAAGGAGGACTGTTATCTCTACCCCCACTGGTCTAGTCGTCTCTGCACCTACCCCGGCTCCCGCCAAACTGAAGGGGAAGGAAGTTCAAATTTGTAACGAGCATGTTACCGTGGAGGGTATAGATTTCCGTGCAAGACCTTCTGTTTTTGAATTTGGATCCGGCCTCAAGGGTTCCACCCCTAACACGGACTCGGAGGAGAAACAGAGGCGGGAAGATTGCCGAGAAGGCCGTAGCCGCCGAAGTCGCTTTCTTAGAAGAAATTCCCGAGTACACACCACTACCTCGAATACATACCATTGCTCGAATATACACCCCTTTTGGAAGGAAGTAGATTCCATCCCCTTTCCGCCGCAATCGACAAGGAAAATGTCCGCAGGATTGCATCTACATTACCTCGGCCTGCATACTATAGCGACAACAGAAAGAAAAGGGTAAGGATTACACCATTTGCCCGACTACAGACTGTGATTGAAAAGTTAGCAAAGAAAGAAAAATGCCCTGTATCGGAGATCTTAAGAAGAATAGGACGGGTGCCGGCCAAATCCCGTCTTGGGCCACGAGTAGAACCTGCTATCGCTGCAGAAGGGCCGAATAAGAAGATGAAGGCTAGTCCACCTGTTGTTGTTTCAGGTTTACAGATCAGGGAGGATACCACCTTCCAACGATTCGACCGACGTACCATCCGGTCCTAGGCCTTCTACTCGCAGAAGGATGGTATGGCGTCCCACTACCGGCCAATTAAGACCGAAACAACGACCGGAAAAGGAAAGTCTCGTCGGGAGACTTGAGTCCGAAGAAAGTGCTACCGCAGATAAAGGGGACTCATGAGAAAGAAACCCGACAATTATCACATGACAACCGCAAGGATGTACGGAAAAGACCACTGGAAGATGCTATGGAAAAGCTAAGAACTGATATTCAGCGACTAGCAAGGGAAAGAGAAGAGAAATTCGGAGATGAAGTTGACTCGTCAGAGTTCATGGATGATGAATATGCAGGAATTAACATGGTTGAAACGCAAGCTTCGTCAGCTTCACAAGGTGCTCCTGCGGCACGCGAAAGAGAGGAGCCGAAGTAATGAGAAGGCAGCTTCAAGAGAAAGATGATACGATCGACCAAATGGCAAAAAGGATGGAAGAGATGGCCGTAGCCCTAGCCACTCTCCGCAGTCGAGTTCAACCCCAAAGAGAAACACCCCGGAAGTTATTCACATTGTAGACGGAGGAAAGGAGATTACATCCGTCAACGAGGACGATCAATTAAAGAAGGATACAACACAAAGCGTGATTCCGGAAAAGGATATCAAGAGCATGGTGGAACGAGCGAAGTGCGAGAAGCCTTGGCACAATCAAAGAGCGGGACATCCATTCGGACGGGTAGACCTTACCCCGAAGAATTCGACGCTGTCCAATATCCGAAAGGCTTTGTACCACCTCTGTTCAAAACCTTTAATGGAACCGGAAACCCTCGGCAGCATGTTGCACATTTTCGTGCCAGTTGTTGCAATGCCGACGGAAGTGATGCTTTACTCTTCCGACAATTTGTCAGTAGCCTGTCAGGGATTGCCTTTGATTGGTATGCGGAATTACCAAACGGTTCGGTGAAGAAATTTTCAGAATTAGAGAACCTCTTCATCAAGCGATTTGTCGGAGCTCAGCACCACACCACTATAGGTGATTTAGTGGTAGAGAAGCAGAAGCTGAACGAAACCTTGGTGGACTACATACTTCGATGGAGGAATCTAAGTATGAAGTGTGAGCCACAACTACAAGAACAACATGCAGTCGGCATTTTACTAAAAAGCATCCATGGCCCGATAGCACTTCTCCTCAAGGGATTTACTATTAAGACTTTCGAGAAGTTGTTAAGAAAGGCCGGAAGCTAGCAAGAGGAGGCAAAGCAATTAAGTTTCACCGATAAGACAGACAAACAGAAGCCCGTGAAAACTTTTGAAAAGAAGTCCGGGATCGTCGCAGCAGTCGATAAAGGCAAGCAACCGATACAAATATCGTCGGAATGGCCACGACAACCTCAACATAATTACCAACGAACCACGACCCATCTATCAGTCATCTCAACGAGTATGAACAACCGCCTCGTCCGCAACGTACTTTAAGGGAACTTCGAGCGGGGAGTATCCATTCAAGAATGAGGCAGAGGCCGAAAATGTTCCGCAATTTGATGAAGACTCCGCATTTCCAACTGCTGGAGCCTAAAAGACCGGAAGAAGTCGACAAGAAAGGTGATCCCAACTTTTGCCCTTACCACCGGATGCTTGGACACAAGATAGAAGATTGTATTACCTTCAAAAGTTGGCTCAATGACGATCTTCGGAAAGGGAATATAACGATCCGAAGGAGTACATGAAGGAACCCCGAGAAGGAGGTTCCGTCAATGTTATCTCGACGGATTTCATTGTTCCGATAGATCCCTATGTGACGGACGATGGATGGACTACCGCTTGGACAAAGTCTTCGAAGAAGATTTTAGATCGCATCCAAACCACTTCGGTGCGAGCCTCAATTCAGAGTTCGAAACCTGTCAAGTCGGCGCTATCACTTGCGATAGAAGAACAACCTCAACAAGAGACGACTGAAGAAAAGAAGAAAATTGACGAAGAAGAGAAGACCGAGGCTCTTAAGGCTAGACTAGGGGCGCTTATCCTAGGATAGTTGTTTCTGATTTGGGGGAGAAATCCCTCGAACCTCTGACTCTATATGATTATTTGCTCACTCCGGTGGGATCTTATAATGATGAGGGTTATGGCGTTGGCTACATTTTGACTGTTTCTAACGATTACGTAACTAGCGACAATCAACCTAATCAGGACGTCGATTCCGATACAAATAACAATTCTCAAATCATACACAATCTCGACGATCACAATGACAAAGAAGACATCCACCAGGGAGGCTACGAGAGTTCAACAAGCAATGGATCTATTTGCAAGTTTCGAGGAGCTCCAGTCACAATAGAGTTAGAGCCTTCAGACTCCGAAGCTAATCCAGAAAAACCTGTCATTCCGATTCAGAAGGAGACACCAGCAAACTCAATGCTAAATTCAGAAGAAATCACAGAAGTCAACTTAAGAAGTGGGAGAGTTCTACCTCCAAGAATGGGTCCAAAGGACAAAGGAAAGCAGGTGGTTGTTCAGGAAGAACCAACTTCGGCAGAAGAAATACCCATTCGAGAAGAAAACGAGGCAGATGAAAACAAAGTGGACTACAACATGCTAGCCCATCTTAGGAAACTACCGACCAACCGAGCATCTACGACGCTCTCATCTTATCAAAGGAGATGAGAGAAGCTCTGATCAAGGCCTTACTTGATCCGAAAATTTGCTTAGCTCAAATGACTAGAGATTCCTTAGATGAGGTTTGCTCGTTAAAAGAACAGCGAGGTGTCACCTTCACGGACAATGACCTACTACTGGGACGACGGACCACAATCGACCGTTGTACATTTCGATTACAATTGGGAAGTTTACACTCTCCGGAGTATTGGTGGATCCAGGAGCATCAATCAATATAATGAATCTTCGAACGCTAGCATACTTGGAAATTGATGCTCGCGAGCTCGAAGCGGACAAAATGTTATTAAGAGGATTCAACCAGAAAGGAGAAAGAGCCCTCGGATCAATAACACTGCTAATGAAGACCGGTGACTTAGCAAAGACAACCGCGAAATTTCACATAATTGATTCGGAAACGTCGTTCAACGCTCTACTGGGCCGACCATGGATACATGAAAACCGGATGGTACCATCATCTCTACATCAGTGCATCAAATACTACGATGGAGGGGAACGATGGCATCAAAGGTGACTTACAACCGTTCTCCGTACATGAAATTGGAATCCATGAAGATGCAGCTTATTATACACCTCCGAAGAAAACAATCTTCTCCAGAGATACCATAACGAATGAGGCAAAGGAAGTTCGGGACAACGAAGGACCTGAGATTCTAGTCCAACAGTCACTCACCACTCCCTTACGGCGAGATGGTGAAGGTTTCTCCACAACTCGCATCCGAGGTCGAGGCCGGGGACGAGGTCGTGGCAGAGACGTTAGGACAGTTGGACAAAGGAAACTAGCCATCAATGTTGATTGGGAAGACAGTTCTGAAGAAGAAAAAGAAATCAAACAAGAAGCAGCGACAATAAGTCGGAAGAAGCCGCAATTCAGAATCCCTCTCGAAGATGGAAAAAACGAAGAATATAAATCGATGTACGAGAAGATTAACCACTATGTACATACTATGACCCTGACCCCGATCCATTCTAATAAGATCGAGGGTATGGTGGTCAAAGAGGTACGTAGCGGCGGTGCAAAGCCCATCAAATTCTACCGTGGTGCTCCTTCCTCAAAAAATGAAAATAATGTACAATTTGAAGATGCTACTTCATCAGAATTAATGGAATTGCCTTTTGAGTGGTACTCTCCTGTGTTCAAAATTTAATTCGGCGTGGTTTCTTACCTCGACAATGGACAAAAGGTCGATCACAACATTTTGAAAATTTATGGAATAACTCCGGTCGTCCACCCGATTCAAAGCATGGTCTCGGATTCGGCACAGTAGGATCAGTTGACGATACTGAATTTTGCTTGGTTGTCACTTGCGAGTCTAATGAAAACTGCATGGAAACTACAGAAGAACTCGAAGATTTACAAATTGGAGACGCTCCACCAGAATTCGAAGAAGAGATCAAATCTACAATAGATGAGTTAACGGAAGTTAACTTAGGTACTAGCGAAGAACCTAGACCTACCTTTGTTAGCTCCTTACTCGATAGAGAAGACTCCGAAGAAATAATTGAGTTATTAATGGAATTTAAAAACTGTTTTGCTTGGAGCTACGATGAGATGCCAGGTTTAGCTCCAGAGGTCACGGTCCATAAGCTAGGGGTGGATCCTGCTTCTGTTCCAGTCAGACAAGGTCCCAGAAGAATGCGTCTAGAAATCTAACAACAAGTCATAGCTGAAGTTAAAAAGCTAATAGATGCTAAATTTGTCCGTGAAGAACAATACCTGACTTGGTAAGCCAATGTGGTACCAGTTAGGAAGAAGAATGGTCGAATCGAATTTGTGTGGATTTCGGAGATTTAAATAAGGCATGTCCAAAAGATGAATTCCTCTACCGATCCCGAATTAATGATTGACATTGCTTCGACACATGAAATATTTTCGTTCATGGATGGATCTTCGGGATACAACCGGATAAAAATGGCTCCATAAGATGAAAAACTTACAGCATTCAGAACGTCGATCGGAGTATATTGCTACACAGTGATGCCATTCGGACTGATGAACGCAGGAGCAACCTACCAGAGAGCGATGACAAGAATTTTTGATGATCTCATCCACAATCAAGTTGAATGCTACATGGATGATGTGGTCATCAAAAGCAAAGTAAAGGAAAACCACCTGTATGATTTGAGAATTGTTTTCGAACGATTAAGACAATTTAACCTTAAGATGAACCCTTAAAATGCGCCTTCGGCGTCACCTCCGGAAATTCTTAGGATTCGTTGTCCGGCATCGTGGAATTGAAATCGACCCGGAAAGATTAAAGCTATCTTAGAAATGCCGCCTCCCAAAACCTTAAAACAACTACGATCTTTTCAAGGGAAGCTAGCATATCTTCGACGCTTTATCTCAAACTTGTCGAGTAGGTGTCGACCTTTCTCGGCATTAGTTAAAAAGGACGCCAAATTTATTTGGGAA
Source organism: Papilionanthe hookeriana x Papilionanthe teres (assembly GCA_022702705.1). Classification (NCBI taxonomy): domain Eukaryota; kingdom Viridiplantae; phylum Streptophyta; class Magnoliopsida; order Asparagales; family Orchidaceae; genus Papilionanthe; species Papilionanthe hookeriana x Papilionanthe teres. The sequence goes on from CM040425.1 coordinate 123,043,590, forward strand.
GAGAAATGCCAGAAGACCTTCGAGGACATTAAACAATATTTAATGGCACCTCCTGTCTTAGCAGCCCCAGTCTCAGGTAGACCGTTGATACTTTATACCGCGGCTTTAGAAGACTCACTCGGAGCCCCGTTAGCCTGAGTCAATGATGAGGGTAAAGAAAATGCTCTTTACTTATCTAAGCCGTCGTTTACTTCCGATGGAAGTAAGGTATCCCGCAATTGAAAAGCACTGTTTGGCCCCGATCTTCGCCACTCAAAAGCTCGGGCACTACATGCTTTCTCATAAGGTCAACTCGATCTCGAAATTTAATCCATTGCAATACTTGATGACCCGTCCAACGCTTTCCGGCGGACTTGCCGGATGGTCGATGATATTATTGCAATTCGATATAACTTTCGTGCCTCTTCGTGCCGTAAAGAGACAAGTCTTAGCAGACTTCCTCGCAACACACCCTTTGCGGCGGAATCTCCTCTCAATGACGATTTGCCGGATGAACAAATAATGAACCTAGAAGACCCCGATGATCGACGTTGGGAATTATATTTCGACGGAGCATCTTCGAGCACACAAAGACGAAGAATCGCAAGTGATAGTGTCCGGTAAGGCGGGGATCGGACTAATCTTTATAACACCGGAGCGGGGATGTTAAGATACTCCTACCACTTGACGGAGCCGTGTACAAATAACGAAGCGAATACGAAGCCCTCATAACGGGACTAGAATTAACTATTCAAATGGGGATAACAAACATCAACATCTACGGGGATTCACGAGTTAATCATTCAACGGATCGCCGGACGAGTACGAGAATTTTAAAACCAAGACTCGAGCAATACTTCCGAGTATGCCATGAAATTGTTGGAACAAATTCCGAATGTGACGATCTACAAAATTCCCGAAAAGAAAACGCTTTAGCAGATGCGTTAGCCCGCCTCGCAAAAGAATTTGCACCGCTACAAGATGAATCGATAGAAGTGTCGGTTCACGGACGTCGAGTCCTATCACGGCTCGACATAGACATAATACACAAATCGGAAAAGGAAAAAGGATCAATTGCGAGCAGTGACGGAAAACACGGAAGATTGGCGACGACCATTGATGGACTACCTGCAAACAGGAAAACTACCAGACGATAGGTCGTTAGCCCATCAGATCAAGAAAAGAACTCTGTCCTACGCATTAATAAATAATACATTATACATAAGGTCTTTTGATCAAATGTGGCTAAGATGCCTGAGCGGGTCCGAGGCTCGTGAAATTGTTAAAGAGGTGCATTCGGGACTACGTGGCGCTCACCGGTCGGGTCCGAAGATGAAAATGAAAATTAAAAGACTAGGGTACTACCGGCCCTCGATGATGACCGATCGCATGAAAATCGCCAAGAGCTGTCACCAATGCCAAGTGCACGGAGTGGTTCTACACCAACCTCCAAATGTGCTACATCCGACAATTGTGTCGTGGCCATTTGAATGTTGGGGCACAGATATAGTGGGTCCAATAGAACCACCATCTTCGAAAGGACATCGCTTCATTCTTGCGGCTACAGATTACTTTTCCAAGTGGGCAGAAGCAGTTCCACTCAAAGAAGTGAAAGCACATCACGTGCTACAATTTTTCAAGAACCAAGTTGTCTACCGTTTCGGAGTGCCGCGCAGGATCATCTCAGATAATGGGTCGGCATTCGAAGCACGCAAATCAACAATTTTGTCGGGAGACACGGAATCGACTGGCGGTATTCAACAATTTACTACCCAAGAGCAAACGGCCTGGCTGAGGCTTTTAATAAAACTCTCATTCAAATTTTAAAGAAGACTTTGGACGATAATAAGAGAAATTGGCACGAGAAATTGTTAGAAGACTTATGGGCTTACCGGACAACCTTCAGAACTCCTACTCAAGCTACACCTTACGCTCTGGTGTATGGGTCCGAGGCAGTGTTACCCTTAGAGGTCCAGGCTTCCTTCACTCAGAATTGCAGTTGCAAACAAGATCACGACAGAAGAGAATGCCAAATTACGACTAGAAGAATTGGAAAGCCTGGAAGAAAAAAGACTCGCAGCGCAGCAGAATTTAGAACTATACCAAGCTAAGATGGTTCAAGCCCATGACAGACTGGTCCGCCCAAGAACCTTCAAAGTTGGTGACTTAGTTATCGTTCTCAAGAGACCTATCCTTGCACACCGCAAGATAGGAGGAAAATTTGAACCCACTTGGGAAGGGCCGTTTGTGGTTGAGGCAGTCTACTCAGGAGGCTCCTACCAGCTAGTGAATTGCCAAGGAGAACGACATATGCTTCCGATCAATGGACGATACTTGAAAAAGTATTACGCTACCTGATGTTTCGAAAGAACGAATTTTTCATCCCTAGAAGCACGGGTGAAGTAATTACTTATGACTGGGTCCGAACCCAAAAATAATAAAAATGTGCTAAAATAAATAAAATCATGATAATAAAGTTTTCCTTGTTTTCTTTCCCAAATCAAAATCTCTTTCCTGATCTTTTCCCACTTCATTCCTGTTGAATTTAAAAATAAAAAAAAGTAATAATAAAAAAAACTGTCTTTAATAAACATTTTCTTAATGTTCTTGTTCTTAGTATGACCCCCGATCCTTTTCCTTGTCTTTTCGCGAGGAAATGTCGAACGGGCAGTTGGTCCCGAACTTTAGAAATGGCGTAAGCCTTGCACTCGACGAAAAGAGGGTGAAAGATGGAGCGATAATAGAGATTGACTCGGACTTCGCACCGAGCGAGCTCTGCAATACAAGGAAGGTGACCGGGTCCCGATTGACCGAGAGGAACTGCCCGATCGGACGATAATGAAAGTGGGTGGCCCAAGCCACCAATCCAACGACAAGAAAAGTAAAACAAACACCGAAGAGGACAAGAGAATCAAGTCCGTCAGTCACTACAGCGAGAGGGCGGGCTTGTCGGCGCCGCGCCCGCGAAACTCGGGAAATACGAAGAGCTACTCTCACAACGAACTCAACGAAGAAACAAAAATCGTCGTATCCGCAAGATGTTAACTAAATTAGCGAGCGGACCGGCGCGACGAGGCGGTTGCTACTGCGCAGTGCATATACTTCGAGGATACCGGTTCGCCAGGAACCTGAAGAAAGGAGGCCAGCTCCGAGGATAACAGAAGAAACCAGGGGAATCTCAAGAAGATCAGAAGAAGGAAGGCTACCACGCCACCAGATAAAGTCACCAGTAATGCATGACCTTGTTGCAGAAGCAACCCCGGAGGACGTCCCGACGGAGACCATCCCCGAGGAGCCGAGGTATGCAGGAGAACGCGAAGGGATTGAGCCATATATCCCACAGTACGTCACTAGGCTTCGCCATTTGCAAATTATCCCAGAATACGAGCTAGAAAGAATACAGAATGTCGAGAAGAAAACTTTTGAATACTTCGAGAGAATCAGAGGCAGGAGAGTCAATATACTAGAAGGCCTCGAGCTACATACAGACGTGTTCTCAGAATACGAACAACAACAAATCGTGGACTGCATCCGGTATTTGAAAAGAATGGGTCGAGCAGGCCGCCTAAGAAAAAACACTTACTCGGAACCCCGGAGGTGGATGCCAGGGAAAGGAAGAATTACAATACAATGTGGATGCTGCTACAACTTCGCAGAAGACAGGAAGGGAAACCCACCGGGGATACTCCGTCATGGCCGGGTGGATCCAATGCCATTAGTCATCAAAAGGATGGTAAAGAGAATGATAACATGGAGGGTACGCGCGCGGATTGCATACCCAACAGTTGCATCATTAACATTTACAAGAATGGTGATCGCATACCCCCGCACATAGATCACCACGACTTTGTCAGACCTTTCTACACAGTTTCTTTTCTGAACGAGTGTAATATCATGTTCGGATCTGACCTCCGGATAGCAGGCCCAGGTGAGTTCCGAGGGCCAGTAAAGATACCATTACCGGTAGGTTCCGTCATGATACTAAAAGGCAACGGAGCGGATGTCGCTAAACATTGCATACGGGAGTACCACCGAAGCGGATCTCGCTTACTTTTAGAAGGATGGATGACGTGAAAGCACCTTACCACTTCCAGCCGGACCCGGAGCTAGAGAGCCTCCGGCCTTACGAGCCGTGAGTTACATGGAAAATATCACACCTCCAACGTACATCCATACGGCAGCCTTGCCAAGGATGGCTTGGAAGGTGATGTTATTGACCATGTACGTCGCTATTCAGACATGGATTTTTGACAGATGCCTTTTTGGATGGATCAACAAAGATCATACATAGTCCGTTTTGAGTCTATATGGATTGTATGAGATGTATTCCAGATCGAGTTGTATGATGTATCTTCAACATGATTGGAATGAAAGTGACCATGTCACATTTTTGGCCTTCACCTCTTTTGTGCAAGTTGATTGGGAAACGCCATTAAAGTTAAATGAACTTCGAACAAAGAACAGAAAAGAAACAAAAAGAATAAAAGAAAACTTTCCTTAAAAAATCTAAAAAATAATAAACTCCAAATTCACGATAAAATAAAATCTGAATCGTTAAAAGACAAACAAAATGGATACAAATCTTAAATCAAATTTCAATCAAAATTCAAATTCAACCTTCCATATTTCAAATCAAATTTCAATCAAAATTCAAATTCAACCTTCCAGATCTCAAATCAAATTTCAATCAAAATTCAAATTCAACCTTCCAGATTTCAAATCAAATTTCAATCAAAATTCAAATTCAACCTTCCAGATCTCAAATCAAATCTCAATCAAATTCAAACTCAACCTTCCAAATCTGAAATCCAATCCGTTCTACTCTCTCCCTTGTCTGGGATGGAAGCGGTTGATTCCATTGACACGGATCGAATCTAGTGGCAAGGAATTATATCCAATCCAAACCAGCAACTTTCGATCAACTCTTTTGTATGGGATATGTAGCACCTACATATTCCCTCCTAATCTATTTCCTTCCATGAAAGTCTTTTACAACTTTCATGAAATTCTCAAAACACCAAAATTCCATACTTTCCAAATCAACACTACAAATCTTTGCAAAATCAATTACCATCAAAATCAAACTTTTGGGGTTGAGGATTTTACATCCGAGACTGCATTGCTTTAGGATTCTTTCCCTATTGCAATGAAATACATCAAAATCAAACTTTTGGGGTTGAGGATTTTACATCCGAGACTGCATTGCTTTAGGATTCTTTCCCAATTGCAATGAAATACATCAAAATCAAACTTTTTGGGTTGAGGATTTTACATCCGAGACTGCATTGCTTTAGGATTCTTTCCCTATTGCAATGAAATACATCAAAATCAAACTTTTGGGGTTTAGGATTTTACATCCGAGACTGCATTGCTTTAGGATTCTTTCCCTATTGCAATGAAATACATCAAAATCAAACTCTTGGGGTTGAGGATTTTACATCCGAGACTGCATTGCTTTAGGATTCTTTCCCTATTGCAATGAAATACATCAAAATCAAACTTTTGGGGTTGAGGATTTTACATCCGAGACTGCATTGCTTTAGGATTCTTTCCCTATTGCAATGAAATACATCAAAATCATACTTTTGGGGTTGAGGATTTTACATCCGAGACTGCATTGCTTTAGGATTCTTTCCCTATTGCAATGAAATACATCAAAATCAAACTTTTGGGGTTGAGGATTTTACATCCGAGATCGCATCGCTTTAGGATTCTTTCCCTATTGCAATGAAATACATCAAAATCAAACTTTTGGGGTTGAGGATTTTACATCCGAGACTGCATTGCTTTAGGATTCTTTCCCTATCGCAATTAAATACATCAAAATTAAACTTTTGGGGTTGAGGATTTTACATCTGAGACTGCATTGCTTTACGTTCTTTCCCTATCGCAATGAAATACATCAAAATCAAACTTTTGGGGTTGAGGATTTTACATCCGATACTGCATTGCTTTAGGATTCTTTCCCTATTGCAATGAAATACATCAAAATCAAACCTTTGGGGTTGAGGATTTTACATCCGAGACTGCATTGCTTTAGGATTCTTTCCCTATTGCAATGAAATACATCAAAATCAAACTTTTAGGTTGAGGATTTTACATCCGAGACTGCATTGCTTTAGGATTCTTTCCCTATTGCAATGAAATACATCAAAATCAAACTCTTGAGGTTAAGAATTTTACATCCAATACTGCATTGCTCTGAGTTATTTCCTCATTGTAATGATTTAATTCAATCAATTCAATTTTCTTTTGAGGTTGAAGATGTTACATCTAAAACCACGAAGTTCCGATTTTCATTTCAAGGTTCAAATCCCTTCAAATTAATCTTAACAAAACTTCAATCTAAATTGAAACTCAAGTTAAAATCTGAACTTACACATCAAAACTTAAACTGAAACAACTGAAATCTAAATCGAAATTCCCCCAAATCATGTGATTTGGGATTCACCTCCTTTTCCTTTCCCCAACGAGAGTTCAGGAATCTCCGGCTCCAAAGATATACTCGACACTCCCCAGCGGAAATTCTTCTACTTCGTCCTAAGTTTATCACTTGGACATCCGTGTTGGTTTTGTCGATCTCTTCGGTCAACGCCAATACGCGCGGTGTGCTTGGTTAGCACACCACACCTATCGGGGGTCCATTTGTTGACCTCATTTTCGATGAGGTCTTCTCTTCTTCTTTTAGTACTTAGGATCTAGCCTTAGGCTTTTCCTTTGACTATCCTAGAGGATTAGAATTGGGACTCACCACCTAGAAATTCAAACCACTTCTTAAACTCCCTGCAAACTCCACAAACTTGATTGTAGACCCCTAATCACCTAGAGGGTTGAGATCAAATGTGGAAGTTTAAAGGATGAGTTCCTATAGGACTCTTTGGCCTTAGGACTGCCCTGGTGGCCTGGTCTGGTGAGGGGTCGACTTACACACATACTACACCTATACACTACATTTTCACACACACCTCCTAAAACCACACCTATACCCAACTTGACCTCCTGACTTATGAAGGTGATTCACATGGATGGTCCTTAACCCCTAAGCCCTTGGCTAAGAGGGTTAGGAAACAACATAGTGGGTGCCTCAAATGAGTCCCTTCATGGCTCATGTGGGCTTGATATGGCTTCATGGCTCAACCAAAATGATTTCATTCCACTTACATTCACCCAAGCTTCAATTTTCTAAATCTTCAATTTTTGACCCGGGGACCCTACACCCGCCTAGCCTACCCAAAACCCTTGAAATTACCCAAATTTTCTAAAATCTCCTAATCACCCAAAAATCCTCAAGACCAATCCCAAACATTTCCTCACCAATCAAATTGATCATCCATAGCCAAAAATACTAAAAATTCCAAAAATACCTCCCAATACCCTCCAAATACCCAAAATGCCCCTCTTAGCCAAAAAATCCAAAAATTCAGAAAATTCCCAGAAAATTCCAGAAAATCCCAAATATTCCCAATTTCATTTTGTTCAACTACACCATTGGACAATTTTGTCAATTTACCCCACTTTTATCAAAATCCCCAATTTGACCCATTTTAACCCAAAGTGAACCCAATGTCAAACCAAACCTACCTAATTGACCCAAATTCTGGTCCAATTCAATTCTAAACTTCAATTCAACATTCCCAACACCAATCTAGACCAGATCCAAGTCCAATTTGATTGACATTTGAATCCAATTTCACTTTTGGCCTTAAAGCCCAATTTGGACCCATGACCCAAACTTAGTCCAAACTCACCCAATTCAACTCCAATTGACCCCAAACCTTTTCTAAACCTTCCCTAACATCTCCACACACAAAATGCTAACTTGATTTGCCCATGATTTGGACTCAAACTTCACTCAAATTCAACCCAAAGCTAAAAGGCCCAATTTTGACCTACACCTAAACCTAGCCCAAATAGGCCCAAACCCCAAAATCAAAACTCAACCAAAGCCAAAACCTCTTTGAAACACTCCCATAAACATTTCCCAACATTTATTTTACATCAATTTCAACCCTAGCCCAACATTGGCCCAAGTTAGCCCAATTTGACCTATATTGGCCCATTTACCAAAGAGGTCCAAATCCAACCCCATTCAAACCCAAATCATTCCAAACTCATTTCAAATCATTCATGACATACCCCTAAACCAAACCCAACAATTATTTGGCCCAAGCCTTCACCAAACTTTCATCTTAAAATCCATTTTAAAATCCAAAAGCCCACTTCCCTAAACCATTTAAAAGCCCATCTTCACTAAATTTCAAAGGCCCAAACTTCATGCTAAAGCCCATATGACATTCTTTTCATCACCCCATTAATTGATATCATCCCTTAAGTCCTACATCAATCATCAAATGATTCCAAATTAAGCCCCATACAAATTCCCATCAAAATGACAAAATTTTCCTAAACCCATTTCCATGAAATTGACTTAGCTTCTCCCTAAGCCAAAGACAAGCCATGAAGCCACATGCAAGCCATGGACAAGTCACATGAAATCATGGGAGGTTTGACATGTGATCAAGCCATTAATGGCAAAAGGAGGAGCCTCTTTTAAGCCCCCTTAAAAAGGTTTTAACCCTTTTAATGCTTCACCTTAATCCATGATTAATCAAAATATTCATGGATGGTGACCTCTCCACCCTTTTCTAGCTGATTCACCTGATCCTCCCTCAGCCCAAATCAGCCATGAAAGGGTGCACCAAACCCAAAATGGTGGGTAGACCCATTTGGACCCAAAATGAGCCTCTCCCCATACCATTTCAATCCAAACCCTTTACACATGTCCATGGCCAATTGATTGCACAAACCTCCAACCCTGACCCACCTGGACCCGAGGGTGACCCATGCTCGCCGGCCAGCTCGCCCGGGTCGCCGGAAAACTCCATGGACGAGACATAGGGAGAAGCCAAACTTTGGAATTCCACCTTCGCTGAGTTGCCCCATGCCCAATGGCCACCATGACCGTTCTTCTCATCACTCGGAGCAGCTCGATCCCAAGCCCTAACTCCCCCGGAGAGCCTCCGACCATGCCTATTTAAACACCACCCCTTCTCGGCCATGAGAGGTGCTCGAACCGGACCTTACCGAAACTCGCCAAAATTACTCCGGATCATTCTCCATACTTAGAGCGGCTTGATCCCCAAGTGCCAATCCGCCCTATTCCCCACCAACGAGCCCGATTTCTCAGCCAAAATTCCACCCAAAACCAGGACACTTCTCCACAGTGGATCAATCCTCAAATTGATTGGTCCTACACCTTCACTCGGACCAAGGGAAGAAGTCCACCGAAGAAAAGCCCCTCTCCGGGCCACCCATCCGTTCCGGACTCCAAGCTTTGTGATCGGGCTTGGTCGAAATCATACCCAGGCAATTCACTGCACTCGGGAGACATCATCTGGAGCTTGCTGGGATCCAATCGAAGGTGACACAACTCTCAAATCGAAGCTTCACTTCTCTGAGCAAAGGTATGGACTTACTCTTCTTCCCGAGTTTACAGAGATTCTCCATTTAATTTGAGTCAATTTAAATACATGTTTACCGTATGGATGTGTTCGTCTCCTCAAGACGAATCCATAGAGCATAAGAACAATAAAATCCGTTGAGAATCGAGTGAGAAATTAGGGCTAGAAGGTTGACAGTCACGGGTGCACACCAGTCGTAGACGATGACCATGAGCCGTCGGATCGAGCGTGTATCGAGTGGACGGTCCGGATCGAGTCGGACGGCCGCGTTGGTACGTGACCCGCGGGGCCCTGGATCGCTGAGTCGGATGGCGGCGCCGAATCAGGAGACGCCGCGTGGAGCTTCGGAGATGCCTAGGTTGACGCGGCGCCGCGTGGATAAGTAGAAAATTAGGGTATTTTCTTATTTATTTAATTCCCTAAACTTCAAAAATGCATAACTTTGTGTAGGAAAGTCAGAAAAATAAAATAAAAATACCCTCTTGCTCAATGAACGAGAGGAGAATAATGTGGAAAAGAAATCATTTAATTTCATCAAGTATTTTATTTTTAATGATTTATTTACCCTCTGCATTGTTTTAATTCTCCATGCATATAGGAAATTCACCATGGCATGAGACCATAGGGCTTTTGAAGCCTCTAAATTTGGGAACATTCTCTGAATTTTCCAAAGTCAGAGGCCATCCCTATGAAGAGTTATTGATTTTTGAACTCTAGGTTGCTAGTTTGAGTATTTTAATTCCAATAATTAGCATATTGTGAAATAAATTCTAGGAAAATTTGGTGATGTTTCTTATGACCAGAGGACCCTAGGAAAAATAGGTTTTGAATTAATCCACTTGGAATAACCCTAATTGGCTTAAACACCCAAAATAGGTCCTTAATTAATTAGAGCTAATCATGCATCAAATTGACTTGAACTCAATTCTCCACTGACCTTTAGGATCATAGGAACCCACCATAAAAGTTTGAAGTCAATTAGGTTTGGTTAGCCCTATCAAATAGGTTAATTAAGCCATTTAGCCAATTTAAACTTTAAAAATTCATAACTTTCAAAATGCTTTTAAAAAAATCACCAAATTGGTTTTGGAGCCTCTCTGATATTGGGGGAATTTAGGAAAATTAAAATTTCAATTTTCTAAAAAGTTGATTTTTTGCATTATTTTAATATTTTTAATAATTAAAAAATAATAAAAATCACAAAAATAATAAAATTCATCAAAATGTCATATTTTGAATTTTAATCACTTAGGAACAAACCCCATATTTTTCTTAAGTCTATATGATGAGATATTAAATTTTAAAGCCCAAAGGTAATTTTAAAATTAAAAAAATGTATTTTTTAGCATTTCCACTAAAATAATTCTAATAAATCAAAGAAAAATTAGAAAATTGTAAAAATTAGTTCTCTGATTTCCTTGATATCAGAGAGATTTTTAAAAAATATGAAATTCATTTTTCAACCTTTATTTTATTTTTTAAATTAATTAATACTCCAAAACTCAAAATAATTATAATAAAAAGAATATAATTCAAAAAATCACCAAAATTGGTCCAAGTGGTCCTCTGGTCATTAGGAATGTCCCATAATTTTTTTAAGGACAGAAACTTTCCCTTGGTCATATTATTAAATTTTCCTTGGAAATCCCTATTTTTCACCAAAAATAATTACATAAATAAATTAAATACAGAAAAATCACATTTTCTCCTCTAATGTCTTTATTGACATATGAGTGAAGTCACATAAAAATTTCAAATTCATTTGAGCTCAATTTAGTGAGTTATGAAATTATTAAGCTTGAAGGGCAAAATGGTAATTAAAATTTTAACCCTTAATTAAAACTTTAGGCTTAATAAAATTAAAGAGTAAAATATTTGATCTTAATCTGATTTGGATGATTGAAATTTAAATAATTAAAGGGTAGAAACCTACTAAACAATTTAAAAATAATTAAAATAAACCTTAATCAAATAATTAAATTAAAAATGGAAGAATAGTAAAATTGGAATTATTAAAATAGGGATATTATTAGGAAGAGATTTGTTCTTTAATTTAAGAATCCCTAAATTAATCATCTCAATAATATTTAATTCCTAATTAAAAATGATAATCCAAGTTTAGGATTTAAAATGCTAAAAGACTTAATTATTGAATTAAATTATTTAAATTAAATCCTTTTAAAATTTCAATTAAATTAATACTTTAACAATTAAAATTAAATCATCTTTAAAACATAAAAAATAAAATATTAAAATTAAATTAAATTAAAATTCAAATTAAATTAAATTAAATTAAATTAAATTAAATTAAATTAAATTAAATTAAATTAATTAAATTAAATTAAATTAAATTAAAATAAAACCAAGTTAAAATTAAAATTAAATTAAATTAAATAAATCAAATTAAATTAAAATTAAAACTAAATTAAATTAAATTAAATTAAATTAAATTGAATTAAAAATAACATCACTTAAGACATAATGAATTCAAAAAAAATAAATCTAAAACAACTCGAACACTATTCCAAACTTAAATCCATTAACCGAAGTTAAATCAAATCACAAATCACTTGAACGTTAATTTGCCCTCAAAAGCTCATGTTGTCATAACTCCTAAACGGAGCGTTAAGTGAAGTGTTACTTCATTCATAGGATATTCAACTGCCCTAGTTCATCGAGCAAGACAACAAACTTGAACTCCCGGACGATTAATTCATTTGTATAATTAAATTCTCTTGGACTTAAAACAATCCTAGAAATATTGAAAAGATGTTTAAGATTCGTCTTAAGCACTTCCTTGATATGATAGGATATTTATAAGAACAATTGAACTTAGTTGTTCTTTGATGAAGAAAATCGTCCTCAAACCAAAATACAAGAACCTAGACGTCATAGGAGGTGACTAGCTATAGGATTAGGAACTTGGTAGAAAACCATAACCCTTCCCTTAGCTTTACCTAGGAACTTGCTTTAAATGCTTAATTATTCTAATTGTGTTTTAAGTACAGCTTGGGATGACGGGAAGACCCTCCAGGTACGCTTTCATTTTATTGCAATTTACCTTATTGCAATTTATTTAATCGCATCGCACTTACTTTTCTTGCATGATAAACAACTGTTGCATGAAAACCCACACCTTTAGGATAGTCCCTAAAACTGAAACCAAAACTAAATTAAAATTCATTACAAGATAAAATTCACCGCCACAACATTTCAAAATATAAAACAACTCAAAATTTAATCACAAACAGAACAACAAAACTACAACTACAACAAAATTAAAACGTCTTGTTGGATGATCGGGAATACCTCGGATGATGTAACCTACGTGTTGCTAAAGGGATTTCCACGGTCTAAATGAAAGTGTGAAACTCATTCAGTTGAGTTTAGCAAATTCATCCGGACTAAGTGAATCCGATAAAAATAACGATGCCGGAAGGATGGAACCGTGGGATCTTAACCGGTGTTGTTATAATCAACTTTAAGATTTGTTTAATTAAAATATTTAAAAACACCTGGATTTTAAGATTTTCTCTAAACCAGAACACTTCTCTCATCTCCTGATTTATGACTTCTAAAATTAAACCTCTGCAACAAGGAGCTTGGAGCATGGTGGGCAGCACGGCCATCGTCATCAAGAAAACCCGAGTCTACTTCAGCAAAACTTTCTTAGAATTAAATAACCAAGCCATAGGACTTCGAGGTAGCTTGCCTAGTGCAACATAAATCCTCAACTCTTCGTTAGGCATTTGCATGATCATATCATGTAAATTAAGCCCTAACCGGTCTTAGGACTCTGAGGTAGTCGACCGATACGACATAAACCCTCACATCTTCAAGGCTATTTGTATGATTTTATCATACAAATATAAGTCCAAATTAATTAAAATTGACAAGATCAAAACATTAAATAAGCATTAGGGCTTTCCTAAATCCAAGCCAAACAATAGGATAGTCGGGAAATTACCGAAGTTCGCTTCGAATCTGTGATTTCTCCTACCTTTCTTCCTTTGAATTCCAAAAACAAAATGTTCCAAATTTGATCCATTCCCTATTGAAATTCCAAAATTCAATCCATCGAAGACTTAAACATCGAAATTCTTGAGAGCAGAACTACTGATTATTATCGAGAGTTTTCTTAGGTGATTCCCGTCACTTAAGATGTAATTAACTATAGGGGCTTGCCCTTATAGGGAATTTTAAGAACCCAGGTAATATAAACCCATTTTAATGTTTTCATATTAAGTAGGGGAATTTGTCGGCTTATAAAATTGGTTCACAGACCAAACGGATGTCACAAACTTTTCTAGTTTATTTAATCGAGCCTCATTATCAAGCAGTGTGTCCATTCTTCGGGATAGATACACGGTTTGTAGTGCGGCGCTCGTTTATATAAAATATTTGGGATGTGAGATCAGTTTGATTTCATATCTTAAAATTTTCAAATTTAAAATTATTTTCAAAATCAAATTCTACTTTTCAAATTATTTATTTAAATTAAATTAAAATTCGCCGACAATTTCTGTAGGCGACCTCTTTTCAAAATACAACACTCAATCCTAAAATAAGCCGAACATCTACCCCCTCTCTTCACATTCTCACTTTCTATCATTATCTTCTATGACACTATCTTCTCTCTCACCCTCTCTTCCTCTCTCACTCCCACTCTCTTCAATCTCTCTTTATCTCTCTCTTTCTCACACTCTCCCTCTCTCTTTTCTCTATTTATGCTTAATCACTTTATCCTTCTCTATTTCTCTCTCTCTCTCTTTCTCTCTCTCTCTCTCTCACCCTTGCTCTCCTTTATCACTCTCTCTTATCACTTTACTCACTCTTTCTCTCCAACCATCTCTCACTCTCATCCTCCCTTCCTTTCTCCCTCATTCGATAATTCAATCTCCCTCTCTATCTCCCTCCTGCTATCTCACTATGCCTCCCTCTTTCTATCTCTCACTCACTATCTTTTACTCTATATTCCTTAGTCTCTTCCCTCTATGTCTCTGTTTCACATTCTCTCCTTTCCTTCCCACTCACTCTTCAATCCTTATCTTCACTCCCTCTCTTTCAATCTCTCTCACTCTCTATTTTATCTCTCTTTTTGTTTTCTTTCTCTTTTTCCCCCCTCTTTGACTCTCTCTCTTGTTGTTTCTTCTATCACCCTCTCTTCTCTATCTTTACTCACTCTTTCTCACTCTATCTCTCTCACTCTCTTTCACTCTCCCACACCCTCTCTCCAATAGTTTCTCTCGCATCTTGCTCTCTGCCCTCATATCCATCTCATTATTTCTTAGTTTCTCTCATAGATCTCTCTTTCCTCCTTGCTCCCTCCCTCTTTCAATCCCCCACTTCCCACTCTTTCTCGCTCTCTCCCTATCTCACTCCTCACTCTCGCTCGTGTTTCACTCACTCATTCAATCCCTCTCCCTCCTTCTCATTTTCTCTATTGATGTCTCATTCCCTCTCTTTTGCTCTCTCTTCTCTAACTTTCTCTTCTCCATTTCTTTCTCACTCTTCCTCTCCCTTTCTCTTGCTCTCTCTCTCATTGTTTCTCACTCATTCTCTCCCTCCCACTTCCCTCCCTCCCACTCTCTCTATCTCAATGTCTCTCCCTCTCTCTTCCTCTCTCCCTCTCCATCTCCCTCTCTCCTTCTTTTCTTCTCACTCATTCTATTAATGTCCCTCCCTATCTCAAACTTGCTCACTTTATTTTGCTCTCTTCCCCTCTAACTTCCTATATCTCTCTCTCTTAAATCTTTCTTTCTCTCTCTCCCTCTCTCACTCCCTCTCACTCTTTAATCTCTCTCACACACCCTCTATCTCCCGCTTTCTCTCTCTCTCCATTACTCTTGCCCTCTATCTCTCTTTCTTACTCTATCCTTTTCTCAATATGTCTCACTCTCTATTATGTTTATTTCTCTCACTATATGGCTCTCTTTTGCTCTCTTTTTCTCTCTTTAATCACTTTTTATCGCCCATATCCATCACTCTAACTCTCTCTCCCTTCCTCTCATTCCATCTCTTCTCCCTCTCACCCCCCACCTTTCTCTCATTGTTTATTAATTTCTTTCCTTCCCTCCCTCCCTCCCTCCCTCCCTATTTTTGCTCTATTTTTTTCTCTTTAGCTCCCTCTCACTTGCCCCCAAATTCCTCACCCTCCATTCTTTCTCTATTTCTCTCTTGCTTTGTCACTCTTCACATCTCGATCCCTTACTCTCTCTAATTTCACCTCACTCTTCCTTACTATCTTTTTCCTTCTCGTTTACTCTGTCCTCCCTCTCCCTTGCTCCATCATTATTCTTTACTTTTTTTCCTTTTCTCTATTTTTCACTCTAGGTCTAACTCTTATTCTCACTCTTTTTTTTCCTTTTTCTATCTTATACTCTCTTTTAGAGCCACAATCATCGCTCTTTTCTCTCTTTCCTCTTACTCGGTCTCTCATTCTATCCTCCACTCTCTCTCCCCACTCTCTTACTTCATCCCTCCCTCT
Source organism: Papilionanthe hookeriana x Papilionanthe teres (assembly GCA_022702705.1). NCBI lineage: Eukaryota > Viridiplantae > Streptophyta > Magnoliopsida > Asparagales > Orchidaceae > Papilionanthe > Papilionanthe hookeriana x Papilionanthe teres. Next base: position 123,059,517 of record CM040425.1, read on the forward strand.
CTTTCTCTCTCTTCTCTCCCTCCTTCCCTCCTTCCCTCCCCATCTCAATCTCCCTCTACATCTCCCTCTCTCTTGCTCCCCCTCTCTCAGCATAACATATTCTTCCTTTCTATTTACCCCTCATGCACGTACTCTTGCTCAATCTTCCCACAACCTCTTCTCAATCTCTCCCATTCACTCTATCTCACTTTCTCTTTCCTACACTCTCTTTAAACCCTCTCACTCTCACTTGCTCTATGTTCACTATCTTTCACTCACTCTCACTTATGCTTCTCTCTACTCTCTCTCTTTTTCAATTTTTCTCTCCTTCTCTCACCCTGTCGTTTGCTTCCTTCCCTCACTCCCTCTCTTTCCCTCTCTTAGTATCTCTTTCTCTATATCAGACACTCTATCATTGTCCCCCTCATACAATCTGTTTCATTCTCGCTCTCTCTTTAACAAAATCTCATTCACTACCCCCTCTCTCCCTGTTGCTCACTGTCTTTATATCTTCCCTCGCTCTCCCTTCACTTTCGCTCTCACTTCCTCGTTCACTCCAAGTCTTCAATCCCTCTCACTCCCTCCATTCCTCTCTCTTTATCACCTCTTCTTCTCTCATTTTTTTCTCTTTTTACGACTTATCACCTTTCATTTCACTTTAGCTCTCTCCCTCTCTCTTTCACTCTCACACACTCCCTCTCTTGCTCTCTTTTATCACTCCCACCTTTCTTTTTACTCAATTTTTTTCTCCAACCATGGCTCAATTTCCTCCTCCCTCTCTCTCACTATCTCTCTCTCACCTTCTATCTCTCTCTGTCTCCCTCTCTCCTTCCATCTCTCTCCATATCTTCACCAATATCTCCCTCTTTCTACCTCTCACACACGATCTTCTGCCCTATCTTCCATGAGTATCTCTTCTCTCTATATTTTTGTCTCGCTCTGTCTCCCTTTCTCCCTCCTACTCCCTCTTTTATCTCTATCAGTCCCTCCCTCTATCTCTTTGTTTCTAGTTCACTACCTCTCTTGCTCCCTCTCTCACTCTTTAATTCATCTCTTTGTATTGTTGCTTTCTCTCTCTTACCTTCTCTCTGTCTTTCTTTCTCTTTCATCTATTACCCTCTCTTCTCTCTCTTACTCTCCCTTTCCCTCCCTCTATTCCTCACTCTCTTTCTCTTACTCTCTCTCTGTCCCTCTCTTAGTTACTCTCACATCTTAGTCTCAATCCTTATCTCCATCTCACTATTTATTATTTTCTCTCACACATCTCTCTCTCCAATTTTGTCCCTTTATCTCTATTATCTCCTTTCCTCTATTTCTCCCAATGTCCTTATCTCTCTCCTCTCTCGCTCCCATTCCCTCACTTTTGCTATCTTTTCCCTCATTTTCTTTTCTCTCTATTTCTATCTCACTCTCCCTCATCCTCTCTCTCTCCCTCACTCTGTCTCACTTCTCTCTCCCACTCTCTATATCTTAATCTTGCTCCCTCTCTCCCTCTCAATCTACCTCCTTTTCTCTTTCTCTCATTCCCTTAATCTCACTACTTATCTCTATATTGTTCACTATCTTTTCCTCACTCGTCCTCTCTTGCATTCTCTCTCTCCCTATTAGATGTTTCTCGCTCACTCTCCCTCAATCACTCCCTCTCTCTCTTCAATCTCTTAAACTCTTTCTCACTCTCTCTTACTTTTGCCCTTTTTCTCTCTCTTTCCCACATTCTACCTTTCTTTCTATGTCTCTCACTCTATTCTATTTCTCTTTCTTTTTACCTCTATCTCTCTCTTTCTCACATTCTCCCTTTCTTTCTGTGTCTTTCAGTCTCTATTTTGTTTCTCTCTTTCTTACTCTCTTGCTTTGTCTTACTATTTTTTCTCATTAATTACTCTAGCCCTCTATCGCTCTATTCCTCACACTCCCTTTCTCACAAAGATGTCTCTCACTCTTTTTTTGGTTTCCCTCTCTCTCTCTTACTCTCTATCTTCTCTATTTTCTCTCTCTTTACTCACTATTTATCTCCTAGCATTCGTCACTCTATCTCTCTACTTGCCTCTTAGAACCCCTCACTCCCTAATTCTCCATCTCTCTTAAACTCTTTTCTTTCTCCCTCAACCCATCTCACTTGCTCTCTCTCTCTTCAGTTTTACTCTAACACTTATTCTCTGCCTCTCTCATCTGCTTTTTCACACTATTCACTCTCATTCATTCTCTCTCCTCTATTACTATTCTCTCTCTCCTCTCTCTCCTCTCACTATTTTTTTTATACATCACCCATTCCCCCTCTCTTTCATTCTCTCGTTATTTTCCTCATTCTCTTTCTCATCCTCATTCTCTCTTGTTGTGTTGCTCACACTCCCTCACTCCCTTAACTGTCACTAATTCACTTTATCTCTCTAACTTCCCCCTCTCTCTCCTTTTTCCCGTGCTCCAGCATCTCTCTCTAACTTGCTCACTTTCTCTCTCTCGCACATGTTCTAACATCCTCTTATCTCTTTCTCTATCTCCAACCCTCTCACATCTGATGCAAATGATAACATGGATGGCAATGAACAACTTCAAGAGAAGATTTAATTAAAGTTCCATGTGGGCCAATTATAGATGACGTTCAACGAGGTTGAAAGTAGCTCTTAATGGATTAGTCCAAGAGGTGTGGACTCAGGCCAATTCATGGGGGTCTAAGGAGTACGAGCCACAAAGATTTGTCAACTTAATTCAAGCCCAAGAATAAAGGAGTCATATTATTATTGTCGGATATTTCATCTTTTTATTGCGATCTAATAATGGCTTGGATGCAAACTTGATGTAGTTTTTCATTTATTTTGGAAGATATTTTATCTTCACTTTTTTGCTTATAATCATTAGCCTATATCTAGGCCTTACATTAAATGAGAATTGAAGACTTTTGATTTTGGCAAAGTTTGCATTTGGGTTATTTCCCACGGTTTCCTTAAGATTCCAACAGAACTCTTGGCGATTGCTTAAGAAGTTCTTCCCCAACTTATCAAGAAAATTCCCACTTCGTTTGTGGCATCTAACATTGTATCAAGGTTCTTTCCTCACGTCAAAATTAGGGTGCTTATACCAACGTTCTTGTTTGCATTGAGCATTAGGTCAAGGTTTATCTCCATCCATCCATCCAAACATTTTACCGCCAGGTCTATCTCTCATTCAGTTCAGTTTGTTCTAGCTTTTGGAATAGTTTTCTTATCTTGTTTCATGAATCACATATGAATTGCCATAAATTCCTTTCAGTTTTGGCCTAGCACATCAGGTTTTCAAATTAGAACATCAATCCCCATGGTCCTTTCTTGTGTATATGCACATCAGATAGAGGAAGATAAAGAGTGAGAAAAGTAACAGAGAAGATGACAAATAATATAGAGTGCGATTGAGATAGTAATAGAATGTGGAAGAGATAATAGAGGTCATGAAAGAGATAAGGAGAGGGAATATGAGAGTGTAGCTGAAGGGAGAGAGTTTGTGAAGAGAGAGTAATAAAAATGGAGCAATAGAGGGAACGATTGATGGAGAAAGAGAGAGTTAGGAAGGAGTGTGAGAAGAGAAAAGGAGACAAAAAAAAGAGAGAGTGCAAGAGAGAAAGAGAGAGAGAGGTGTGTGATGGAGTACGAGTGAGAGTGAAATTGAAGAGAGTGAGTAAGAGAGGAAGGTAGAGAGAAACTAAACGAGAGAGAAATAAAGGATGAATGTAGAGCGATGAGAGAGAGAAAAAGAGACAGAGCTAGAGAGAAAAAAGAGCAAAAAAAGGTGGGGGAGAAGGAGGGAGGGAAAGAAACAATCTAATAAACAAAGACAAAAAATAGGAGGTTAGAGAGAGAAGAGAGAGAGAATGACAAGAAGGAAGAGAAAGTTAGAGCGATAGATTTAGGAATGTAAAGAGTGAATAAAGATAGACAAAAAGGAGCAAAAGAGAGTGAGAGAGCGAGAGGAAGATACATAATACAAAGTGAGAGACATAGTGAGAGAGGGAGTGAGAATGATTGAAATAGAAGGCAAGAGTAGAGGATATAGTGAGAAAGTGGGAGATGGAGGGAGAGTATGAGATAAATTGAAGAGACTGGGAGTGAGAGAGGGAGAGAGTGGAAAAGAGATTTAAGAGGGAGAGATAGGAAGCGAGAGAGGAAAAGGGCACAAATGATTGTGAGCAAGATTGAGAAAGGGAGGGAGATTAATAGAAATAGTATGAAGGAGAGAAGAAGAGAGGGAGATGAAGACGGAGGGTGGGAGGGAGAGGGAGAGAGCTTGTGATAGAGTGAGTGGCAGGGAGGGTAACGAACAGAAATAATGAGAGAGAAAGTATGAGAGAAAAATAGAGAAAAGTAAAAGTGAGCAAAAAGAGAGGGAATAGAGCGAGTGATAGAGAAAATGAGAGGGTGGGAGAGGGAGTGAATGAGTGAGTGCAAGTGTAGATAGAGTGAGGAGTGAGATTGGGAGAGAGGGAGAAAGAGAAGGATGGAGGAATTGAAATAATGAGGAAAGAGAGATGTATGAGAGAATAATAAGAAATAATTAGATGGATTTAAGGGGAGAGAGAAAGATGTGGGAGCAACTGAGAAAGAATGTGTGAGGGAGGAAAAGAGATTGTGAGAGATAAAGGGAGAGAAAGAGCGAGTAATGAGAGAAGATAGTGAGATAGGAAAAAGAGTAAGAGACAGGGTAAAACAGAGAAAACAAACAAAAAAGGAAGATTAAATTAAGAGTGAGAGTGAGAGAGAGATCAAGAGAGGGAGTGAAGACAAAGATATAGACAGAGGGAGCCAGAGGGATGGAAGTGAGTGGGAGTGAGAAAGGAGGAGAGTTTGAGAGAGAAGAGAGTGTGAAGGATGATATAGTGAGAGAGTGAGAGACAAAGAGAGAGGGGTAGAGAATCAGATTTAGTGGGAGAGAGTGGGGGATGAATTGGAAGAGAGTAAGAGGAAGTGAGGGGGAGAATATGTGAGAGAGAAAAATAAGAGCAAGAGATAGTGTGAGAGAAGTGTGAGAGATAGCAAGAAAGGGATTAGAGTGAGCTAGATGCAAGGGGAAAAAAAGAATGAATGAGAGAGTGTGGAAAGGAAGGGAGGGGGAGATGGAGAGAGGAAAAGGGAGGGAGGGAAAGAGGGAGTGCATGTGTGTATGAGAGAGAGGGAGAGAGTGAGCGATAGAGGCAGAGCAAGATAGAGTGGGGGATAGACTATGAGAAAAAATAAATGGAGAGGAGAATATAGTAACATAAGTGAGTAAAAGGGAGAGGGAGAGAGAGAATATAGAGTGAGAAAGGGAGGGGGGAGTAAGAGTGAGATTTAAATTGAATAAAGGGAAAGAGGGATGATCCATAAAAAAAAATACCTATTTTTATGCCTTAATTCTTATCAATTTCTAAGGATATTATGCTTTAATGAAAGGTATTTTTGTGTTTTTAGATGTAGGTGATGTAAAAAGGTCCAAAAAAGGAAAAAGGAGCAAAAAGGAGCAAAAATGGAGCAAAATACAAAAACTATAAAAAAATATGGCCTGGCGCCTAGGCGCCAGAAGTTGGCGCCTAAACGCCAGACTCGATACAGAACTGTCAAGTTTTTGACAACGTTTGGACGGTTATTTTGACGGAGTGAGCGGTTATTGGATATTCTAGAAGACTGGCAGTTGTTCCTTGATAATAGGACATGTGATACATTGCATTTGGACACTTCAAAACGGTTTTAATCGCGAAGAGGTGCTAGCCAAAGTGAAGAGGAGCGAAGAACTGGACGCGGTATCCGGCGCCTAGGCGCCAGATTCCGGAGCCTAGGCGCCAGACAGACCTTCTAGAAGTTTCATTGAATGTGAACATGTTTTTAAGAGGTGCCTCAAGGCAACCCTTTAAGCATATAAATAGGAGTCCATTTCTTCAGAAAAATGTGCCCCCATTGTAACCCATTTCTCTTAGCCACTTCAGGGTCTCTCATCCTTAGAGAGAGAAATAGAGAGAGAAATTTAGGGCCACTTTTATTTAGTTTAGTGAGTTTATTTTCATGTTGTTGCATCTGGAGTTCATTACATTGTGGAGTCAGAAGGAAACAGAAGATCTGTAGAAGGAATATTTGAGATAAGTATTTTTTTTATTCAAAGTTTATTTATTATGTTTTGTTGTTTATATTCAATGTGTTCAGAGTAGTTAGTTTACTTTCTTCCTTCGATTATGAAAAGATAAATAAGATAATATAAGATTCGATGGAGACTTGAAATTCAAAATATTTTCAAAACATTGTGGTGATATTAATACCTGATCTTACTTTACTTTTTAAATTGGTCATTTAAATTGTTAAAACCTGTTGAAGAGTTTTGAGACCTAGAAGGAGAAGAACTCTTAACTTGTAAATGTCACATGAATCCTTGGGTAATCGAAGGCCATGTGCGGGCTATTTAAGGTGAAGTGCAAATAAATAGGAAGATAAGATTTAAAGGGCGTAGAATTGATAAGTTTTCAGAGTGACAGACTAAATTCTTATAATTTGATTTATAGATAAGGAAAGGGTCACTAGTAGGGCCGACCATAGCCACCCTTGGAAATCTTGTAGTGTGAGCCTAGATTAACCCATTCTACTAACAATACATCCGGACCTGATCTGTAAATTAGCAAATGTTCTTTGCGCCTGGATCAAAGGGTAAAGAATAGGAATGCTTCTATTTGGCACAATGCCATAAATCAAATTCTCCAACGAATATTAAATTATCTTAAAAATCTTAGATTAATTGAAGGGAATAATGTTGTTTATTTCACAAAATCATTTTTTTTATTATTGTTTTCTTTATCTTCATCTAGTAAGTTAAAATTAATTTATAGTTAGATTAAAATACAAAAATTTTTTTGAAATACAATATTTAAAAATTTATTACCATATTTTTTCCCCCTGGGATCGATACTGGGGTCTTTGTTTCAAAGCCCTATATTACTTGAAACGATACGTATACTTGCGTAGTACCTAAAAAGTATATAAAATATTTTGTTTTTAAATTATATTTTGCTATATAAACATATATTTAAAAAAAGTATTAAACATTAACGGCCTAGCATTTAGTAGCAATCAAGTTTTATTTAATGTTATTGCCGTAATTAAAATTTGGTACACATCTATATAGCAAGTTATTCCAGGTCAAGTGTTTTGCGCCTTTGCCAGAAGTTAAATTTTCTAGCAGTGGTAACAAATCCTTGTATTTGGAAATACAAAAATCGAGTCAAGTTTTGGCGTCGTTGCTGGGATTGAATAAAAATAGTTATAGATTTTTAAATATTATATTTCCAAAAACATAAAAAATATATAATAATATAAAATTAAAATATAAAAAATAAATATAAATATTTTATTCCTTGTTTTATTTTTTTTATGCGAAGTTTTGGTTCTGAAGGACTAATACCTTTAGATTCTGAACTAGAAAGAACAATTAGAAAAATTAAAAAGGGAAAAAAAATTCAAAAATTTCAAGAAATGGCTACTTTACAAAATCTAATTGAACTTAATGATCAAAATGTTTATAAACCATTAAGGGATTATGCTAACCCTACAGTTGATGAACTTCATAGTAGTATTCCATACCCACTGTAGATGCTAATTCTTTTGAACTTAAACCGTCTATTATTCAAATGGTGCAAAACAATCAATTTGGTGGAACACCAAATGAGGATCCAAATTTACACCTTGTTAGTTTTTTAGAACTTTGTGCTACCTTTAAATATAACAATGTTTCTGATGATGCTATTAGACTTAGACTCTTTCCTTTTTTTAAGAGATAAAGGAAAGATGTGGTTAAACTCATTAAGAATCGGTTCTATTAAAACATTGGCTGAAATGACACAAAAATTCTTTGCTAAATATTTTCCTCCTTCTAAAACTGCTAAATTGAGAAATGATATTACTTGGTTTAGTCAATTTAACGGGGAGACAATATATGAAACTTGGGAAAGATTTAAAGATCTATTAAGAAAATGTCCTCATCATGCTTTACTTGATTGGTTAATTATTCAAACATTTTATAATGGATTAATTGAATCTTTAAAATCAATTATTGATGCTGCTGCTGGAGGTTCCTTAATGTCTAAATCATTTGAAGAAGCTACACTTTAATTAAAGAAATGGCTAATAACAATTTTCAATGGCCTTCCGAAAGGATTACTCTTAAAAAGATGGCAAGTATTCAGGATAATGAAGCCTTTTCTATCTTAGCTTCACAAGTAGCAGCAATGTCTAAGAAATTAGATAATTTTGCAATTAATATTTCACATAATAACTCTGCTAATATTGAAGATTCTCAGACTATTAAAACTTTACAAGCTATTGCAAGTAAAAATAATCCTTATTCAAATTATTATAATCCTGGGTGCAAAAATCATCCTAATTTTAACTGGAATAATTCACAACAACAATGGGGTAATAATCAATCTCATTGCATTGGAAATTGGAATAATCAAGTTAATCCAAATTATAAACCTCCTGGATTTAATAATCAACAGAAAAAATTATCAATAGAAGAATTAATTTTACAAATGAATAATTAATTACAAAATCAAAATACTGCTATTCGTAATATTGAAAATCAAATGGGGCAAATTGTTAGTTTAATTAATAACAGACCTGTAGGAACACTTCCTAGTAATGTTGAAATTAATCCAAAGGAAACTAGAAAAGAACATGAACATTTTAAGGCTGTGCAACTTAGAAGTGGAAAGGAATTAAAAGAAATAATGCAAAATGAAATTGAAAAAGAGATTGAGGTTGAAGAGGTTGAAAAACCTAAAGAAACTCTCTCTTCTAGTCAAGATCAAACTGTTATACCTATTAATGTGGAAGTTGAAAAACCACCACCACCTTTTCCTCAAAGACTTAAACAGCAGAAACTTGATCATCAATTTTCTATGTTCTTTGAAATTTTTAAGAAACTTACTATTAGCATACCTTTTCCTGAAGCTTTGGAACAAATGCCAACTTATGCAAAATTTATGAAGGATATTTTAAGCAAGAAATGAAAATTTGAAGCTTTTGAAACTGTTGCATTAAGTGAAGAATGTAGTGCAATAATTCAAAAGAAATTACCCGAAAAGCTTAAGGATCCCGCAAGTTTCACTATACCTCGTGCTATTGGAGAAAAATTTTATGGAAAAGATTTATGTGATTTAGGAGCAAGTATTAATCTCATGCCATTTTATATCTTTCGAAGATTGGATTTAGGAGATATTACTCCCACCACTGTAACACTTCAATTAGCTGATAGATCTATCACTTATCCGAAAGGAGTTATAGAGGATGTCCTTGTTAAAGTGGATAAATTTGTCTTCCCTGTAGATTTCATCGTACTTGATATGGAAGAAGATAAAGAGATACCTATTATTTTAGGGAGACCTTTTCTAGCTACCGGACGAGCTATGATAGATGTGCAAAAGGGAGAACTAACCATGAGAGTTAATGATCAAGAAATTAAATTCAATGTTCTTAAATCAATGAAGTACCCTGATAAAGAGAAATGTTATCGAATGGATATAATTGATTATTTAATTGAGAAACACTATCAAGAAAAATGTAAAGTCATTTCTGAAGAAAAATTTGAATTTTTAACTGATGAAAATGAAGAAATAGAAGAAGAGGAGACTCATTTTATTAAAGATAACTGGGAAACTTTAGACATAACTCAAAATGATATAATTTTACCATCAATTAAAAAAGCCCCTGAACTGGAATTAAAAATGTTACCTTCACATTTAAAATATGCGTTTCTTGGAAATTCGTTAACTTTACCTGTTATTATTTATTCTGAACTGAGTAAAGATCAAGAAGAAAAACTACTAGGTGTGTTAAAGAATTATAAGAAAGCTTATGGTTGGACTATTGTAGATATAAGAGGAATAAGCCCTTCCATTTGTATGCATAGAATTTTAATGGAAGAAAATTTTAAACCTACTATTGAATCGCAAAGAAGATTAAATTTTATTATGAAAGAGGTTGTTAAAAAAGAAATTTTTAAGTGGTTAGGTGCTGGTATTATTTATCCTATTTCGGATAGTCAATGGGTAAGTCCTATTCATTGTATTCCGAAGAAAGGAGGTGTAACTGTCATTTTTAATGATAAAAGTGAACTAATTCCTACAAGACAAGTTACTGGATGGCGAATTTGTATTGATTATAGGAAATTAAATAAAGCCACTAGAAAGGATCATTTTCTTTTACCTTTCTTGGATCAAATGCTCGATAAATTTGTTGGACACCCATATTTCTGTTTTTTGGATGGATATTCTGGTTATCATCAGTTACTTATTGCTCCTGAGGACCAAGAAAAAACAACATTTACAAGTTCTTATGGAACCTTTGCTTTTAGAAGAATGCCTTTTGGATTATGTAATGCACCTGCAACTTTTCAAAGATGTATGATGTTAATATTTTGTGATTTGATTGACAAAGGAATTGAAATATTCATGGACGATTTTTCAGTTTTGGAACTTCTTTTGAATCTTTGTTTGGAAAATATAGCCAAAGTTCTGAAAAGATGTGAATAAACAAACTTAGTTCTTAATTGAGAAAAATGTCAATTCATGGTCACAGAAGGCATTGTATTTGGTCACAAAGTTTCACAAAAAAGGATGGAAGTAGATCAAGTAAAACTGAAAATTATTGCTGAATTGCAACCACCTACTTCTGTTACTGATGTGAGAAGTTTTCTAGGTCATGCTGGATTTTATAGAAGATACATAAATGATTTTTCTAAAATTGCTAAACCTCTTTGTCATTTATTAGAAAAAGATACGAAATTTGAATTTAACAAAAAATGTATTGATGCTTTTAATATTCTAAAAGAAAAATTAATAACTACACCTATCATTGTTGCACCTAATTGGAATAAACCTTTTGAATTAATGTGTGATGCAAGTGATTTTGCAATTGGAGCTGTATTAGGACAAAAACATGAGAAGATTTTCAAAGTTATATATTATGCTAGTAAAACTCTCACTGAAACACAAAGAAATTACACTACCACTGAGAAGGAGCTTCAAGCTATAGTATATGCATTTGATAAATTTAGACCTTATCTTCTTGGTACTAAATGCATAGTTCATACTGATCATTCTGCTATTAAATATCTATTATCTAAGAAGGATTCTAAACCTAGACTTCTAAGATGGGTTTTACTTCTACAAGAAGTTGATTTTCAAATATTAGATAGAAAAGGAACTGAAAACTAAATTGTTGATCATTTGTCTAGAATTAAAAATGATATTATTTCGGAAGAAAATATAAATGAGAAATTTCCTGATGAATCTTTATATGTTATTCAAGGATACAAAACACCTTGGTATGCTGATATTGTTAATTAAATAATTAGCAATATTTTGCCTTATGAATTAGAAAAAAATTTATTAAGAAATTCAAATATGATGCTAAATCTTATATTTGAAAAGATCCTCATTTATTTAAAATTGGATGAGATTCTATGATTCGAAGATGTGTACCTTATGAGGAAACTTTTGCTATTATTCAAAAATGTCATGATTCCGATTTTGGAGGACACATTGGCATAGATAAAACTGCATTTAAAATTTTAAATTCTGGATTTTATTGGCCTACCTTATTTAAAGATGTGAGACATTTAGTGAAAACATGTGATCGATGTCAAAGGATGGGAAATATATCTAGGAAGAATGAAATGCCTTTAAACTATATATTGGAAGTTGAAATTTTGATATATAGGTTTAGACTTTATGGGACCATTTGTTCCATCATCTGGAAAAATTTATATTTTATTAGAAGTTGATTATGTTTCAAAGTGGATTAAAGCTGTTGCTTTTCCAAACTATTATTCCAAAAGTATTTCTAAATTCTTAAAGAAAATGATATTTTCAAGATTTAGAATGCCTAAGGTAATTATCACTGACGGTGGAAGTCATTTCAGGAATATAAGAATTCAATCATTACTACAAAAATTTGGAATCAAACATAGAATTGCAATCGCTTATCACCCACAAATAAGTGGAATGGTTGAAGTATCAAACGAGAGAAATTAAAAGAATTTTAGAGAAGACTGTTAATCCTAAAAGAACCGATTGGGTTGATAGACTTGATTCCGCATTATGGGCTTATAGAACGGCTTATAAGACACCAATCGGAATGTCACCTTACCGGTTAATTTATGGTAAACATTGTCACTTACCCGTAGAACTTGAACATAAAGCTTATTGGGCGATAAAGGAGTTTAATTTTAATTTGAATAAAGCGAGGAGAAAAGCGATTATTGCAATTGAATGAGATGGAAGAAATAAGAAATGAATCATATGAAAATGCAAGGATTTATAAAGAGAAAATGAAGATGTTGCATGATAAGAAATATTCAGGGAAAAATTTTTGAACTCGGACAAGAAGTATTCATCGTTTAACTCTCGTTTAAAAATTTTTCCTGGAAAATTAAGATCTAAATGGATTGGACCCTATATAGTTGAGAAAGTATACCATTATGGAGTCATGGATATTAAAGACCCCAAAACAGGAAAAAATTTTAAAGTAATTGGATTAAGATTGAAGCCTTATTTGGGAGATATTAAAATGATTTATAAAGAGGCTTATGAATTGAATCAACCTGATTAAAGATTTACTTAAGTCAGGCTGACGACGTTAAACCAAGCGCTTTGTGGGAGGTAACCCATAATTAGCTTTTGTTATGAGTGTTTTTATGTTTTAGTGTAAGGTTATGCCTCGATCTTGACTAATTTTATATTACTTTAAATATTTTGATGCTTATAAGTCTTTGTTGACTTAGGCTGAAGATTATCTTGAAGTATGTAAGATTTAGAAATTGGATCACTCTATTCTAAATATGAGTAAAAAGGAGATCAAGTTAACCTTCATTATGATTGTTTACAATGTGTGTTATTGAGTCTAGATTACTCTTACCAGTTTAATTTACCTATCTTGGAGAACGAAACTTTGAAATTTGACGATTAGGCGAAATGGAGTTGAACACAGTTCCGGCACCTAGGCGCCAAGATTCGGCGCCTAAGCGCCAGAGTTAAACTATGTATCAATAGGTCGGCGCCTAGGCGCCAGATTCGGCGCCTAAGCGCCACGGTTACTGGGTCGTGCAAAAAACCGAAAATTTTCAGTTTTTCACACGATTTTCACCTTTAAATCAACCCATCTTCTTCTCTAACCATCAAGCAATCAAAGTAACGTCCATTACACTTCATTCTTGAGAGATTTGAGAAATTTTTGAAGAAATGGAAGGAAGAAATCATGGAGAAGAAGCTAGGGACAAGGTCTCAAAGTATCCTCAGCCCTACTTCAATGGTTTCATCGTGGTAAGTTTAGAGAAAATTTCTAGTCGTTTGGATAAGTTTGAAGGGAGTTTAAAAGAATTGAAGATTGCCTTCATGAGATGTTTCATCAAATTGAACATCTAGAATGGCAAATGAAACATCAATTTGATCATTTTGCGGCTTATCAAGATGCTCAAGTTGAAATGTATGCGAAGAACAAGTAGATTGACGAAAAGATGGCTACAGATTTCCTGAGAGCATTAGTGTTCTTTCCAAGTGGAATGTACAATTTTCCCTTGTGAAGATTAGAATATTCTGGTAATGAGATAGTTATTATCTGGTTTATTGAGTCGTTGTATCGATTTAGTGAATCGATTATGTTTGTTTGTGTATTTGCTTTCATGTTCAATGTGTGGTATTTTTGCTTAGAAATTGTTGTTTTTGAGTGTGTATTAGGAACTTGAATTAAGTATAATACTTATCTGGAATATATTGAGCCAATATTGAAGATTATAAATGGAATTTAGTGAAGTTTGATTTAAACTTTATGTTTGATTGGTGGATTTAATATTTAAATTTTTAAAATTTTTGGAAAATGTTTTGGAAGTTAGAAACTGAAGCCCTACTCTAATGTGAGTAATTGGAAGTTGAATTTATGAATTTTTGGTGGAAAATTAAATTTACAAATTTTTTTTTTTTGTGAAAGGCGAGTCTGGTGCCGAGGCGCCAGAATTCGGCGCCTAAGCGCCAGTTCGGCATGTACCCGAAAATTTCCTTAAATACCCCCAAAAGCCATTATCGACGCCTAAGCTTCATCTTCATCCCCATTTTCATGAAAATACACCTTTTAGATCCATTTTGAGGTCAAAACATCAAGGATTTGAGCGCGAAACCACTTGATTTCTTCGTCTCAATGTCAGATCTACTCTTTAAACCATTTATTTTTTATTTTCACCATAGATTTCTCTAGGTTTTGCTAAGAACCAAAATTTTAAAAAAAAATTTGATTTTTAGTGATTTCTTTGGATTTTTAAACGTATTTTAAGTTATATAAACTTAAAAAGAGTTTAAATTTTTTATTCCTAAATTTGTTCTTATTTTCTTTCACGTTTAGATGGCTCCGAAATCTAAACGCGGGAGGGCATGAGATAAGTTTGATAGCAACAACTTTTCTACTGCGGCTGTGCATTTTTTATTCCACAAATTTGCGACGTCGAGGAAGTTAATTTCAGAACGAAGTTTCTATCATCCAGGAGAAATGATTGAAAACACTATCGTTGCACACAATTGGCAACGATTTTGTTATTTCACTGATGTTGCTGTTATCCCTATAGTTCGAGAGTTTTATGCAAATTTTCTGGATGCCGAAGATTATGAAGTTTTCGTCAGAGGTGTCGGAGTAGGATTTAATCATGAAAGAATCAATGTATTTTATGGCCTGCCACCGACTATAGAGTGCCACTATTCTGGATTATCATCATCTGAGGGAGATTTGGATATGATCATTGCTTATTTGACTGACGGTACTGGATCTTGGAAGATCAGGAACGGAAAAAGGGTAAACTACAAATCTTCTAAGTTAAATAGTATTTCTAAAGCTTGGCACTATTTTATTTCTGCAAGATTGTTACCTTCCAACCACCTGAGTGAAGTGACTAGAGATCGAGCGATCTTAAACAACTGCATTCAGGAAAGGAAGCCTATTGATGTCGGCAGTATTATTTATGATTCTCGTGGATTCTACCGTGAGATCCAGCACTTCGTTGACCGGAATTCCCATCTCTGATTTATTCATTATGTATTAGCAATGGAGTCACTGCAGATATTTTAGAGGAAAGGTTGAAGACTACTAAGCCGATTGGTGAGGAGAGCATTAGCATTTATGATCGTCTTCGAGGGAAGAAATCGACTGCTCCTTCTTCTTCTCTACCTACTCCAGGTAGACCTTCTACTTCTCGACCCTCCACTTCTGCTGAGCCACCATCGAGTTTCTGGGAGTCAATGCATGATCAGTTTATAGAGCAACAGCAGGAGTTATTTCAAACTCACTGCAGAGTTGATACTATTGATAGGAAACTTGATCATTTATCTGATTATACCCAAAGGAAGAGTAGCTATGATGCTGAGTATAATGAAGCCCTAGTCAGATTTCTGAAGGGTGAGCATGATGTTAGTTTCCCTACTTTTCCTAGTTTCACACCATTTGTTGATCCTAAGGATGTAGAATTTTCCTTTGGTGACGATGATGATGATGAGGCTACAGCCAGTGACTAGTAGTTTATAGATCTCTATGTTGTGCTACTTTGTTGATTTGTTTTTTTTGTTTGTTTGTTTAGTTTTATGTTTGATGTATGTTGATTTGTTTTAGTACCTGTGTGGATTAATTAGTGTTAAGATTCTGTTGTTAAAATATTCTTAGTATATTGTGTTTGAGACTGAGATTAGAGTTAATTTATGATATGTTTGTTTCGATCTACCGTTTAGTAATTAGTAATTTTGCTCCTGCTTTTATTTTGTTTCAAATTTAATATAATCATAAAAATTAGCCTGCTTACTTTTTATACCTGCTTCAATTTTATCTTAATTATTCATAAAAGCATGAGTAGAAGTAAATTTTTCTTTTTAAGATCGTTTTTACATACTTATAAAAATTTCCTTTTTAAAATTATGATTTTCTTTCTTCATAATTTCAACTTTTCATAGTATACCAAAACTTAAGTTTGGGGGAAGGGGAAATACATTCAAATTTAAATTTTATTTGTCCTTAAAGAGCTAATATTTTCTTATAAAAAAAACTTTTTAACATAACTTAAGGAATGAAGAATTTATTTGAGATCACTTTTATTTTTGAAATTATAAACAATTTAGTGAAATTAACCAAAATTTTAATAACTTTGATTGATTTTAAGAATAGAATTATTTAACTTAAAGAAGAATAAGTTTAAGAATTTTTCTATTCATAGTAGAAATAATAGAATTTTAGAAATATTAAGAAATAAAAAATTATCACTTGAAAAAGAAAAGATTGAAAATCTTTTTGAATTCTTATTCATGTTATAATAATTAAGTGGAAATGTATAAGTTTTGAAAATATAAGTTAAGGATAGTGAAGTTCAAAACCATTAACAGACTATCCAGATATAGTAATCCTCTCTCTCTCTATATATATATATATATAAAGAAAAACAAAAAGAGAAGAGAGGAGAAACTTGAGGAAATGCCTAATCAAAAATTGGCTTCACTTGAATTATCTTATAGAAAGAAAACTAGTTACATATTTTACTTAATTTTTATGCATGGATATTTATTTAGGAAAGATTTTTCAAGAAGATCTTTTTCTTGTAAATAATCTATGAGATCTTAATATAATAAACTTCTATTATTTTCAAAATGGATGAAAAATTTGAAATCTTATGATTTGGTAGTTGAATATTCTTTAAATTCTTAAAATTAAACCTAGTTAGTGAAATTGGGTTAATAATTTACTAAAGACTTTATAAAATCAAAAATTTTAAAGAATCATAAATATTTATCTTTTATTCCAAAGGTTATACATTTTATATATTAAAAAGAGTTACTTGAGGACAAGTAACATTTAAGTTTGTGGGATTTTGATCCATAAAAAAAATACCTATTTTTATGCCTTAATCCTTATCAATTTTTAAGGATATTATGCTTTAATGAAAGGTATTTTTGTGTTTTTTGATGTAGGTGATGTAAAAAGGTGCAAAAAAGGAAAAAGGAGCAAAAAGGAGCAAACATGGAGCAAAATACAAAAATTATAAAAAAATATGGCTGGCGCCTGGCGCGAGTTGACGTCGAGCGCCGGACTCAATACGAAGCGTCAAGTTTTTGACAACATTTGGACAGTTATTTTGACGGAGTGAGCGGTTATTGGACATTCTAGAAGACTGGCAGTTGTTTCTTGATTATAGGACATGTGATCATTGCATTTGGACGCTCCAAAATGGTTTTAATTGCGAAGAGGTGCGAGCCAAAGTGAAGAGGTGCGAAGAACTGGACGCGGTGTCCGGCGCCTAGGTGCCAGATTCTGGTGCCTAGGCGCCAGACAGACCTTCTAGAAGATTCATTGAATGTGGACATGTTTTGAATAGGTGCCTTTAGGCAACCCTTGAAGCCTATAAATAGGAGTGCATTTCTTCAGAAAAACGTGCCCCCATTGTAATCCCTTTCTCTTAGCCACTTTAGGATCTCTCATCCTTAGAGAGAGAAATATAGAGAGAAATTTAGGGCCACTTTTATTTAGTTTAGTGAGTTTATTTTCAAGTTGTTGTATCTGGAGTTCATTATACTGTGGAGTCAGTAGGAATTAGAAGATCTGTAGAAGGAATATTTGAGATAAGTATTTTATTTTTGATTCATAGTTTATTTATTATGTTTTACTGTTTATATTCAATGTGTTCTGAGCAGTTAGTTTACTTTCTTCCTTCAATTAAGAAAAGATAAATAAGATAATATAAGATTAGATGAAGAATTGAAATTAAAAATATTTTCAAAACATTGTGATGATATTAATACTTGATCTTACTTTACTTTTTAAATTGGTCATTTAAATTGTTAAAACATGTTGAAGAGTTTTGAGACCTAGAAGGAGAAGAACTCTTAACTTGTAAATGTCACATGAATCCTTGTATAGTCGAAGGCCATGTGCAGGCTATTCAAGGTGAAGTGCAAATAAATAGGAAGATAAGATTTAAATGGCGTAGAATTGATAAGTTTTTAGAGTGACAAACTAAATTATTATAATTTGATTTATAGATTAGAAAAGGGTGGTCACTAGTAGGGCCGACCATAGCCACCCTTGGACATCTAGTAGTGTGAGCCTAGATTAACCCATTCTACTAACAATACATTCGGACCTGATCTGTAAATTAGCCAATGTTCTTTGTGCCTGGATCAAAGGGTAAAAAATAGGAATGCTTATATTTGGCACAATATCATAAATCAAATTCTCCAACGAATATTAAATTATCTTAAAAATCTTAGATTAATTGAAGGGAAGAAAGTTGTTTGTTTCACAAAATCATTTTTTTATTATTGTTTTCTTTATCTGCATCTAGTAGGTTAAAAGTAATTTATAGTTAGATTAAAATACAAAAAAGATTTTTGAAAAACAATATTTAAAAATTTATTACCATATTTTTCCCCGTGGGATTGATGCTGGGGTCTTTGTTTCAAAGCCCTATATTACTTGAAACGATACGTATACTTGCGTAGTACCCAAGAAGTATATATAATATTTCCTTTTTAAATTATATTTTGCTATATAAACATATATTTAAAAAAAGTATTAAACATTAACGGCCTAGCATTCAGTAGCAATCAATTTTTATTTAATGTTATTGCCGTAAATAAAATTTGGTATACATCTATATAGCAAGTTATTCCAGGTTAAGTGCCTTTGCCAGAAATTAAATTTTCTAGCAGTGGTAACAAATCCTTGTATTTGGAAATACAAAAATCGGGTCAAGGGACCAAGAAATGGAGATAAAAAGAGATAGAAAGAGAGAGTAAGGGAAGAAAGATCAAGAGAGAGGGAGGGGGAGAGAGAAAGAATAAGAGAAAGTGTGAGAGAGAATAAGAGAGAAAGAAAGAACAAGAGCGAAAGAGGAGCAAGAGAGAGGCGGTGTGGGAATGTTATAATAATGAAGGGTTAGATTGAGAGAGAGGAGAGAATAGATACATAAATTGGTAGATAGCGAGAGATAGAGATAAGAGCACGAGATAGAGGGGAGAGAGAGAAAATAGAGTAGTGAAAAAAAATCGAGAGTGATGGAAAAGAGAGAAAGAGTGATCGAGAAAGAGATTAAAAGAGATTGATAGAGAAAGTGTGAGAATTTAGGGGTTTGAGAGAAACAGAGAAAGGGGGAAGAAGTGACATTGAAATTGAGATGTGAGAGAGGTAGGAGAAAGGATGAAAGAAAGCATGAGAGAGAAAGAGATATAGTGAGGTTCAGAGTATTCATGAGGAAATAGAGATAGGGAGAATGTAAGCGTGAGAGTAAAAATGAAGAGAAAGAGAAGAAAAAGAAACGGAGAGAGAGTGTGAGAGAGAAATAGAAAGAAGAGAGAGTAAGAAAATTAAAGAAAGACAGAGTTAGACTTAGAGAGAGAAATAGAGTGTGTGTGAGAAAGATAGACTGAAGTGAAAGGGAGGGAAGGAGGGAGGGAGTGAAAAAGGAGAATGGGAGGGAGGGATTTTGGGATAGAAATGTAGGATAAATTGAGAAAAAAAGAGAATGAGTTGAAAGTGAGAGATTGAGGAAGAGATGAAAGGAAGCAATAGAGAAGTGAAAGATAAAAAGCAAGAGAGTGAGCAAGGGAGTGTGTGACAAAGATACATAAATAAAGGTATAGAGAGTGAGATATATGGAGAGAGAAGGGGAGAGGGAGGGAGAGAAAGTGCGAGGGGGAGAGGAAAAGATGTGTGAGAGTAAGTGAGAAATAATGAGAGAGATAAAGAGAGAGAGAGTTGAGTGTGGGATTAAAAGAGAGAGTTGGGAGAGAGAGATGGTGGGGGATAGAGTGATAGAAAGAAGAAGAGTAAAGAACAACAAAAGGGAAAAAAGAAGACCAGAAAAGAGAGATAGAATAAAGAGTATGAGAGAGAGCATGAGTTGTATAAAGAAAAAAATAGAGAGATGGAGGGGGGCCATGATAATCATTGAAGAGAGAAGGAACAAAAGTGGGAGAGAGTGTGTCAAAGCAAAAAAGAGAGTACTATATGATAGGGCAAGAGAGACTGAGCGAAAAGGGGAGAGAGGGAGAGCAGAAGAATGGGTGATAAAGAGTAAGAGAGGGGAGTTTTAAAGGTAGAGAGGGAGATAAAGTGGAGAGAGAGATAGAGGAAATCATGAGTGAGAGAGGGAGGGAGGGAGCGAAGAGAGAGGAGAGAGAGTACATGGATGGATAAGGAGAAATAGTGAGAGAAGAGGGAGCATTAGTACAAACAGTAAGTGGTAATGAGATAACAAAGAGTGAGAAAGATAGAAGAAGTTAGTCGACTAAGTTGAAGAGAGGAAGGGAGTGATAGAAGGATAGACACAGTGAGAGAGAAAGTGGGAGAGGAGAGAGTGAGAGAGAAAGTGGGAGAGGAGAGAGTGAGAGAGAAAGTGGGAGAGGAGAGAGTGAGAGAAAGAGGGAGAAGGAGATAGAGGGGTAGACTGAGGGGGAAGAGAGAACGAGAGGGAGAGAGACAGAGAGAAGAGGGAGTAAGAGTGAGAGTGAAATTTAATAAAGAGGAGAGAGAAAGGTGGATGGAATGTGAATGGAGAGAGAAAGGAAGAGAATGTGGGTGAGAAAGTGGGAAGAAGAGATAAAAGGACAAAGAGAGAGGAGAGAGTTAGAGAAGATTGAGCAATAATGGAGAAAGAGAGAGCTAATAAATAGTGAGAAAGAGAGAGAGGAAGGGAGCAAAGGAGGAAGAGAGAATGAGAGAGATATTGGGAGAGAAGTAGAGTGAGGGAAGAAAGAAAGAGTGAGCAAGTGGGAGAGAGGGAGGGAGAATAAGAGATTGGGGAGATTATGAATTCTACCTCTTTATCTCTCTTAGGCTCACTCCCTTTTTCTCTATCTTCCTTCACTCTCCTTATGTACTTATATCTCTCTCACTCTCTCTTCCTCCTTTTCTTCCTTCCTCTCTCTTTCTAACTATTTTCTTGCTTTCTCTATCTTTATTTTTTCTCACTGCTCTCAAACACTTTCTTTTCTATTTCTCTCTCTCCTCTCTCTTTGTGCCTTTTTCTCTTCTTCACTCTTTCTCACACACAATCTCTTCATTTCTCTCTTCATCTATATCTCCTTTCTCCATTAAATTTCACTCTAAATACCTCACTATCTCACCCTCTTTTCTCTGTCTTTCTATCTCCATCGCTCGATCATCTCCCACACTCTACCTCTCTATCTCCTTCTATATCTTTTGCTCACTCTCTCCCATTATGTCACTCCCTCCCTCTTTTCAACTTAGCTCACTCCTTCTTCTCTCTTTCTCACTCGTTATTATCTCTTTCTCACATAATCTCTGTATTGTTGCTCCCTCTTATCTCACTATTTCTCTTCATCCATCCACCCACACTCTCTCCCCCTCCCCTCCACCTTTCACTCATGCTTTTCCTCTTTCTTTGTCTCTCTCTCTCTCTTGTACTTTCTTTCCCTCTCTCACTCCTTCCATCTCCCTCCCTACTTTTACAACTCTCTCTAACTCTTTATCTCATACACTTCTATCCTCACTCTCTTTCCCCTTCTCACTCATTCTCACTTGCACTGTCATCCAACACTCTCTATTTCTCTCTGACCCTCTCTCTCTCTCTCTTTGGCTCCCTCTCTCTCTTCAATCCTTCTCACAACTTCCATCCATCTCTCTATTTCTTTCTTAACCCTCATGCTCTCTCACACTATATATTATAGATAGAGAATAAAGAATAAGAGAGTGAGTGAGGGAGTGAGAGAGAAAGATATGTAAAGAAAGCGTGAGAGTGTGAAGAAGAGTAAGGTAAAGAGAGTTAGATATATGGAGAGAGAAGGAGAAAAACACAGAGGGGGTGGAAGAGGGAGGGGGAGGGAGGAAGAAATGCGTGAGGGAAGGTGAGAAATAATGAGAGAGAAAATGGAGAGAGAATGATAGAGAGAGCTGAGAGTGGGACTAAAAGAGAGACAAGTATGGAGAGAGGAAGAGCAAGAGAGAGTGGGGATAGAGTGAGGGATAGAGTGAGATAAAGAGAGAAAATAAAGAGCGACATAAGAGAGTGCATTTCACTGAGAAAGAGAGATATAATAGAGAGTGTGATAGATCATGAGTGCTAAAAAAAGAAATAGAGAGATATAGGGAGATCGTGAGAAAGATTGAAGAGAGAGAGGGAGTGAGAGGGAGAGAGTGTGTCTGAGAGATAAATAAGGAGTTAGTGAGAAGGGGAGAGAGAGGGAGAGCAAGTGAACGGATGATAAAGAGTGAGAGAGATGAGGTGTAAAGGCGGAGAGGGAGATGGAAGGAGGAGAGAGGGAGAGAAAGTGTGGGAGAAAAGAGAGACAAAGGAAAGTGTGAGTGAGAGAGAGAGGGAGGAAGGGGAGAGAGACAAGAGAGAGGGGGAGGATGAACGAAGAGAAATTGTGAGAGAAGAGGGAGCAACAGTACAGAGAGTAAGTGAGATAGATAACAAAGAGTGAGAAAGAGAGAAGAAAGGAGTGAG
This sequence comes from Papilionanthe hookeriana x Papilionanthe teres, assembly GCA_022702705.1. Taxonomy (NCBI): domain Eukaryota; kingdom Viridiplantae; phylum Streptophyta; class Magnoliopsida; order Asparagales; family Orchidaceae; genus Papilionanthe; species Papilionanthe hookeriana x Papilionanthe teres. The sequence continues at coordinate 123,081,963 of CM040425.1, forward strand.
CTAAGTTGAAGAGAGGAGGGAGTGATAAAGCAGAGGGAGTGAGAGAGAAATTCAGAGAAGAGAGTGAGAGAAGGAGGGAGATGGAGAGAGAGAGGTAGAGTGAGGGGAGAAAGAGAGATGGAGAGACAAAGAAAACAGGGTGAGAAATAGAGGGAGTAAGAGTGAGAGTGAATAGATAGAAGGAGAGACAAAAGGAGAAGGAAGAGATATTGAGAGAGGAAAAAGGAAGTGAGATATGAACATGTGATAGAGGGGGAGAGAGAGAAAATAAAATAGATTGAGCTAGAGAAAGTGTGAGAGTGTATGGGTATGAGAGAGTGAGAGAAATGGAATGTGTGGGAAATGAGAGCAAGTGAGATCAAGAAAATGAGCTTAAGAGATTGAGCTAGAGAAAGTGTGAAAATGTATTGGTTTAAGAAAAAGGGAGAGAGTGGGAGGGAGGAAGAGTGATAGTGAAATTGAAGAGAGAGAGAGAGGAAGGAAGAAAGGGAGGGAGAAAGCATGGGAGAGAAAAAGAGTGGGTGAGAGTAATCATGAAAAAAGTGAGAGAGGGAGAATGCAAGAGTGTGTGAGAGAAATAGACGAGTGAGAAAGGGATTGAAGGAGGGAGGGAGGGAGTTTCAGAGAGAAATGTAAGATAAAGTGAGAAACAATGAGAAAGTAATGAAAGTGTAAGATTGAAGACAAGATGAAAGGGATTAGAAGAAGTGAGGAACTAAGAAAAAAAGTGAAAGATAAAGTGCAAGAGACTGAGCGAGGGAGTAAGTAAGAAAGATTTATAAAGAATGTCTGAGAGAGTGAGAAGAAGAGTAAGGTAAAGAGAGTGAGCTATATGGAGAGAGAAGGAGAGAGGGATGGAGGATGTGAAAGAGGGATGGCGAGATAGGAAGAGATGTGTGAGAAGAGGTGAGAAATGGTGACAGAGAGAAGAAGTAGAGAGAGAAAGACAGAGAGAGCTGAGAGTGGAATTGAAAGAGAAAAGTAGGGAGAGAGGGAGAGTGCGAGAGAGTGAGGGATAGAGTGATGGAAAAAGAGAGAATAATGGTAACATAAGAGAGAGCAAAAGACTAAGAAATAAAGATATAATAGAGAGTGTGAGAGAGAGTGTGAGGGGAAAATAGAAAGAAATAGAGAGATAGAGGGAGGGAGCAAAAGAAGGAGAGAGTGTCAGAGAGATAGAGAGTGTTGGATGATATAGCAAAAGAGAGTGAAGAAGAAGAAGGGAGAGAGAGGGACAGTAGAAGAATGGGTGATAAAGAGTGAGATAGAAGTCGTAAAGGTAGAGAGGGAGAGAAATGAAGTAAGATAAAGGACGAAAGAAAGAGAGAGAGATAAAGGATAACATGAGTGTGATAGGGACGAAGGGAGGAAAGGGAGAGAGAGGAGAGAGTTGGAGGATGGATGAATAGAAATATTAAGAGAAGAGGGAACAACAGTACATAAACTAATTGAGAAAGAGATAATAAAGAGTGAGAAAAGACAAGGGAGTGAGCAAAGTTGAAGAGAGGGAGGGTGTGATAGAAGGAGAGAGTGAGTGGGAATGAAATTGGGAGAGAAAGGAGTGAGAGAAAGAGGGAGATGGTGATAGAGAGGTAAAGTTTAGGGGAGAAAGACAGAGACAGAGAGAGAGATGGAGAAAAGTTACTGAGAAAGATAGGGTGTAGGAGTGAGATTGAAATTTGATAGAGAGGAGCGAGAAAGGGAGTGGTAAGAAATATTGAGGGAACAGAGGGGTAGTGAGAGGAAGTGAAAGAAAGCAAGTCAGGTGCAAGGAGAAGGTTTGTGGGAGATAGTGGGTGGGAAAAAATCATAGAAGTGAGACCAACAAAGAGAGAGAAAGAGAGAGAAATGAGGAGGGAAGGTGGGGAAGAGAGAGGGAAGGAATGAAAGTAATAAACAATGAAAAAGAAGAGGGGCTGAGAGAGATAAGAGATAGTGAATTAAAGAGAGAGAGCAAGAGAGTTAAGTGATGGATATAGGAAGATAATGAGTGAGTAAAGAGAGAAAAAAAGAGAAAGAGATAAAGAGAGATAGCGAGAGCGAGAGAGTGTGAGAGGGAAACATAATAGAAAGTGAGAGACATAGTGAGAATGGGAGAGAGTGAGAAACAAGAAGATATAGGGCAAGAGTTTGGGAGAGAGTGAGAAAAGGGAGATAGAGTGAGAGAATGAGAGACATTGAAGAGATAGGGGGAGTGAGAGAGGCAGAGAGAGCAAGGAAGATTTAAGAGAGAGAGAGAGATAGTAAGATAATGAGGAATAGAGCGCAAAATATTGCGATCAAGATAAAGATAGGGAAGGAGAGAAGAAGAGAGGGAGATGGACATAGAGAGAGGGAGAGAGGGAGAGAGATTTAGATAGAGAGAGTCGGAGGGAGGGTAGCATAGGGAGATAACACAAGAGAAAGGATGAGAGACAGAAAGAGAAATAGAGACAAGTAAAAGTGAGAGAAGAAAGAGCAAGAAATAGGGAATGAGAGAGCAAAACAGAGAAAACAAGAGACTAGGAGAGGGAGAAAGAGATGGAAGGAGAGATGGAGAAAGAGATGGAAGGAGGGATTGAAAGTGGGAGAGATTGAGGAGGAAAGTGAGATGTATGAGAGAAAATAAGAAATAATGAGTTAGGTATGAGGGGAGACAACAAGATGTGAGAGCAATTGATAGAGTGTGTGTGAGAGAGGGAAAGAGAGAGAGTGTGAGCAATACAGGGAGAGGAAGAGTGATTAAAGAGAGAGAAGAGAAGGAGATAGAAGAAAGAGAAAAAGAGATAGATAGAGAGGGGGCAACAGAGAGCAAACAAATAACAAATTGAGATGAAATAGAGAGTGAGAAAGCGAGGCACAAGTGGGAGTGAAGATAGGAATTAAAGAGTGAGCGGGAGGGAGAGAGGCAGAGAGAACAGAGACTCAGTGAAAGAGTGAGTAAATTGATAAGAGAGTTTTGAAAGAGAGCAATTGAGTGTGTGTGTGGGAGAGAAAGACAGAGATCAATATAGAAAGAAAAAATGATAAAGCATAACAAAGAAAAGAGTGAGAGAGGGAGAAAGTGAGAAAGAGAGTAATAGAGAGATTCAGAGGGATGTAAGAGATTGAGAGTGAGAGAGGAAGAGAGAGTGAGAGAGAAGAGAGAGTGAAGGAAGATATAGATGGAGAGTGAGAGAAGGAGGTTGAATTGGAAGAGAGTGGGAGGGAGAGAGTAGGAGAGTGTGAGAGAGAGAAAGAAGGCAAAGAGAGAGTGTGCATTAGAGAGTTAGAGAGAGATAGAGAGAAAGAAGGCAAAGAGAGAGTGTGCATTAGAGAGTGAGAGAGAGAGAGAGAGAAAGAATGAGATTGGAGTGAGCGAGATGGATGGCGAAGAAGAGAATGAGTGATATAGAGTGAGAGAAAGGAGGGATGTGGAGATGGAGAGAGGCAGTGGAGAAGGAAAAGAGAGAGAGAATGGGAGTGAAGATGGTGTGCGAGATAATGGGAGAGGGAGAGGGGGAGCGTGATAGAGCGGGGGATAGACAGAGAGAAAGAGTAAGAGGAGAGGAGACTAGAGTAACATAAAAGAGTAAGAGAGAGGAAGAGAGAGAAAAGAGAGTGAGAAAGGGAGAGAGGTGAAGGGCGGAAGAGTGACCGTGAAATTGAAGAGAGAGGCATGAAGAAAGGGAGTGAGAAAGAGAGAGAGAGGGTGAGAGTAATCATGACGAAAGAGAGAGAGAGGATGAATGTAAGAGTACGAGTGAAATTGGAGAGAAAGAGAAGAGAAGGAAAGGGAAAGAGTGTGAGAGAGAAATAGAGAGATGAGAGAGTGAGGAAAAAGAGAGCTAGAGAGAGTGAGAGAAAGGGAGAGAAGGATGAAGGGAGTGAAATAAAGAGAAAAGGTGGGATCGAGGTTGAGAAAGAAATGTATGATAAAATTAGAAACAAGGAGAATGAGATGATGGTGCGAGATAGAGGAAGAGATGAAAGGGATCAGAGAGAGAGAGGAAGCGAGAGAGACACGGCATATGAAGAGCAAGGGAGTAACGTAAAAAGTGTGAAAAGAAGAGTAAGCTAAAAAGAGTGAGATATATGGATAGAGAAAGAGAGAGGGAATAAGGGAGTGAAAGAGGGAGTGGGAGACAGGGAGAGATGTGTGAGTTAGGTAAGAAATAACGAGAGTGATAAGTGGCAGAAAGAGAAAGGGAGAGAGAGAACTGAGAGTGGGATTGAAATAGAGAGTAGGGAGAGTGGGAGAGCTGGAGAGAGTGAGGGATGGAGTGAGGGAAAGAATGAGAGTAAAGAGCAACAGAAGAGAGAGAAAAAGACTGAGAAAGAGAGATAGAATAGAGAGTGTGAGAGAGAGCATGCATGGTAAAGAGAAAGAAACAAAGAGATGGAGGGAGGCCATCAGAAAGATTAAAGAAAGAAAGGAGCAAGAGAAGGAGAGAGTGTCAGAGAGAAATAGAGAGTGTTGGATGATAGAGTAAGAGAGAGTGAACGAGATGGAAAGAGAGAGGGAGAGCAGAAGAATGGGTGATAATGAGGGAGACAAAAGAGTTGTAAAGGTAGAGAGGGTGAGGGAGAGAAAGTGCGAGAGAGGATAGCATGAGTGAGAGAGGGAGGGAGGGAGAAAGGGAGGGAGGGAGAGAGGGAGGGAGGATGGATGAAGAGAAATTGTGAGAAAAGAGGGAGCAGTATTATAGAGAGTAAGTAAGAAAGAGATAACAAAGAGTGAGAAAAAGAAAAGAAGGGAGTGAGCTAAGTTGAAGAGAGGGAGGAAGTGACAAAAGGAGAGTGTGAGAAGGAAATTGGGAGAGAAGAGGGTGAGAGAAAGGAGGAGATAGAGAGGTAGAGTGAGGGGGGAAGAGTGAGCAAGAGACAGAGAGACAGAGAAAAGAGGGTGAGAAAGAGAGTGAATAAGAGTGAAAGTGAAATTTAATAGAGATAAGGATAAATAAAGGTAGAGGGAAAGATGGATGGAGAGATAAAGAAAGAGATTGTGTGTGAGAAGTGGGAAGAAAAGAGGAAGGGACAAAGAGAGATAAAATGTAAATAGAGGACAAAGTGTTAGAGAAGTATAAGCAATAATAGAGAAAAATAAAGCAAATAAATAGTGAAAAAGAGAGAGGTTGGGAGGGTAGAGGAAGTGAGAAGAGTAAGAGAGAAGGTGAGAGAGAATAGAGAGTTAGAGCAAGATAATGATAGAAAGAGGAAGAGAGAATAGAGATTGTGAAAGAAATAAAAAAAGGGAGTGAGAGTGAGAGTGAAAGTGAAGCTGAAGAAAGAGAGTGGGGGAATTTAGAGTAAGAGAAAAAGAGCAAGAGAGAACGATAGAGAAATTAAAGAGAGAGGGAATGAGAGAGGAAGAGTGAAGGAAAGAGAAATAGAGAGAAAAGAGAGTGTGAAGGTAGATAGAGCAAGAGAGAGTGAGCTAGAGGAAAATTAGGAGAGACAATAAGGGAATGGGTGAGAGAGAGCAGGACGGAGAGATAGAGTGAGCAGCTGAGAAAGGGAGATGGAGGGAAGAGAGGGGAGAGATATGGAGGAAGGAAGGGAGCATGAGTGATTGAGAGGGAGGAGGGAGGGAGGAATGTGAGAGAGAATGTGTGTGTGGGGGATAATGGAGGAGAAAGAGTGAGGAGCGAGGGAATATGTAGCAGTAGATAAGATTACAAGAGCGAGCATGATAGAGATTGAGAAAGAGAGGGAGATGATAGTTAGAGTGAATGAAATTAAGGAGAGAGAGTGGGAGGGAGTAAGAGAGAGAGCAATAGATAAATCAAAGTGAAGAGAATAAGAGGAAATGGAAGATCAAGAGTGAAAGCGAGGAGGGAAAGAGGCAGAAAAAGAGAGAGTTCATGTGTGTGAGAGAGAGCGAGGGAGAGAAGAGAGTGTAACATAAAGTGTGCGGGGGTCAGAGAGCCGGAGAGGGAGAGCGACATAGATTGCAGGATAGATAAAGAGAATGAATTTGAGGAGAGGAGAATGCAGTAATATATGAGAGTAAGAGAGAGATGGGAGAGACAAAATTAAGAGTGAGAAAGAGAGAAGGAGGGAGTAAGAGTGAGATTTAAATTCAATAAAGGGATCGAGGGACAAGTAAATATAGACAAAAATAGATTTAAAAGAGAGGGTATGAGAAGGAAGATCAAGAGAATGGGAGGGAGAGAGAAAATGAGAGAGTGTGTGAGAAAGAAGAAGAGAGAATGGAAGAGTAAGTACGAAAGAGGAGCAGGAGAGAGGGGTGTGAGAAAGAGATAGTAATAAAGGGTTAGATTAAGTGAGAGAGAGAGAGAGAATAAATAGAAAAATTTGTAGATGGAGAGAGACAGAGATAGAAACATATGATAGATGGGGAAAGAGGGAAAATAAAATATTGAGAAAGAAATGGAGAATGCGGGAAAAGATAGCGAGAGAGATTGAGAAAGAGTGCTTAAGAGATTGAGCTAGAGAAAGTGTGAGAATGTATGGGTTTGAGAGAAAGGGAGTGAGGGGGAGGGAGGAAAAGTGAAAGTAAAATTGCAGAGAGAGAGGATGGTTGAAAGAGAGAAAGAAAGCATGGGAGAGAAAGAGTGAGAGAGGGTGAGAGTAATCATGAGGAACAGGAGAGAAAGAAAGTAAGTGTGAGAGTGAAACTGAAGAGAAAGAGAAGCGAAGAATAGGGATAAAGTGCGAGAGAGAATCGAGAGAAGAGTGTGAGGAAAATGAGAGCAATAGAGAGAGAGAGAGAGTGAGTGATAGAGTGTGCAAGAGAAATAGATGCGAGAGAAAGGGTGGGAAGGAGGGAGGGACTCAAATAAGGAGGAAGGGTGGGAGGTAGGGAGAGAATTGTAAGATAGAGTGACAAATAATGACCAAGTGATGAAAGTACAAGATTGAAGAAGAGATGAAAGGAATCAAAGAAAGAGAGTAAGCAAGAGAGAAGTGAGAGATAAAGAGCAAGAGAGTGAGCGAAGGAGTGAGAGAGAAAGATAAATAAAGAATGTGGGAGAGAGTGAGAAGAAGCATAAGGTATAGAGAGTGAGATATATGGAGAGAGAAGGAGAGAGGGAGGGAGGGAGTCAAGGTGAGAGGGAGAGAGAGGAAGAGATGTGTGAGAGAAGGTGAGAAATAAAGAGAAGAAGAAGAGGCAAAGAGAGCAAGATAAAGAGCTGAGTGTGGGATTTTAAAGACATAAGAGTAGGGATAGAGGGAGAATGAGAGAGAGTACGAGATAGCAAAAATCCTGAGAAAGAGAGATATAATAATGAGTGTGAGAGAAAGCATGACTGTTAAAGTGAATGAAATAGAGAGATAGACGGAGGCTATGGGAAAGATTTAAGAGAGAAGGAGCAAGAGAGGGAGAGATAGTGTGAGAGAGAAACAAAGAGTGTTGGAAGATAGAGCAAGAGAGTGTGGGCGAGAAGGGGAGAGGGAGGGAGAGCAAAAGAATGAATGGTAAAGAGTGAGAGCGAAGAGTTTTAATGGGAGAGAAAGTGCAAGAGTGAGAAGAGAGAAAGTTGGAGGATAGACAAAGAGAAAAGAGTGAGTGAGAGAGGGAGGGAGGGAGGGGAGAGAGAGGAGAGAAAGTGGGAGGACAGATGAAGAGAAATAGTGAGAGAAGAGGGAGCAACGGTACAGAGAGTAAGTGAGAGAGAGATGATGGCGACAGATATGCGGGTGGTCGTCGCCGTCAATTTTCGACGTCATGTCGATGTCAAGGATTCGCCACTCTATTTTAATATTGACCTAATCTTATTTATGTAAATCCTATAAAGGAATTAAGAAATTTTAGGGCTAATAGAAAACAGAGAAAAAAAATGTTTTTGATAATCCTTAAAGAAGATTCTAGAATGCCATATCCTAGAGTTTCTATATAAGGAAAATCACGAAGTGTTAACTAGAAATTTCTATCATAGATTCTTTTACTTCTCTTATAGAAGCAAGCTTTTATAGTTAATTACATCTTAGGAAATTTCGAATTATCTAAGAAAACTTATGATTAATGTTGATCACTTGTTTTCTAGAAATTTTTGTTTTTAGGAAAAAATGTACCGACTATTAATCCCAAATGTCATTTTGTCATGTCGATTTTATGTCATTTTGTTGTTTGTTGAAAGTTTAGGTTTTATGGCTAACCTAAAAGTTTTTGGTGTTTTCATTATTGTTTTGTTAATGTCGTTGTTTTGTTTTGTTTTGTCAATGTCATTGTTTTGTTTATTTTTGTCAATGTTGTTGTTATGTTGTTCGTATCATTTCCATAATGTCATCCTGTAAAACATAGTTAGCACACCTTATAACATGCAATGAAAATCTAAAGGAAACTTGTCTTCATTCTGCAAAGGAAACAATGTCAGAAAAAATATCATGAAATTTTCATTGTCTCAGAATTAGTAGGACATCCAAGTTTGATTTAGCATGTCTTCAATGTCGGTTTATGTCGAATCATGTCGATTGAGTTTGGTTTGAAATGCCAATTAATGTCATTTAATGTCGGTGTTTGTTGAATTTGGTTTTAAATGTCGATTAATGTCGAATTATGTTTAATTATATTTAGAATGTCGAATTAATGTTGAATTTTGTTGAGTTTTATTTGGAATGTCGGATTTATGTCGGTTATGTCGATTTTTGTTTGAAATGTCAAATTATTGTCGATTATGTCGATTTTTGTTTGAAATGTCAAATTTATGTCGATTACGTCGAATTTTGTTTGAAATGTCAAATTTATGTCGATTACGTCAACTTTTGTTTAAAATGTCAATTTTATGTCAATTATTGTTTGTTCAACTTTTGATTTATATTTAATGTCGGGTTAAGTTTGATGTGGATCAAACTTAAGTTTTGATTTAAATTCAAATTAAGTTTAATACTTAAATTTTGAGTTCAAGTTCACTTGGAAAATTGGATTCAATGTAGATTGAATTAACTTAAGTTCATGTTTGTTCGAACTTTAGTTAAAATACAGATTGAATTAAGTCTAATGTGGTAGACTTAATTATAGTTTAGAATGGATTAAACCTTAGTCAGTTAAGGTTTAATGGTTTAATTACGTCTAATGTGGTAGACATAATTATGGTTTAAGTTTGATTAAACCTTAGTCAGTCAAGGTTTAATGATTTAATTAAGTCTAATGTGATACACTTAATTAGAGTTTAGATTGGATTAAACCTTAGTCAGTTAATGTTTAATGGTTTAATTAATTCTAATGTGGTAGACTTAATTAAGGTTTAAGTTTGATTAAACCATAGTAAGTTAAGGTTTAATGATTTAATTAAGTCTAATGTGATAGACTTAATTATGGTTTAAGTTTGATTAAACCTTAGTCAGTCAAGGTTTTATGATTTAATTAAGTCTAATGTGGTAGACTTAATTAGAGTTTAGATAGGATTAAACCTTAGTCAATTAAGGTTTAATGATTTAATTAAGTCTAATGTGGTAGACTTAATTATGTTTTAGGTTTGATTTAGTTTTGAGTTAAGTTAGGTTCAAGTTAGGTTGAACCTAGAGTTAAGATTGACTTAAGTTCAATATGAATTGGACTCAAGTTAGATTTAAGTTTGAGTTATGTTAGGTTTAAGTTAGATTGAACCGAGACTTAAGGTTGACTTGTGTTCAATATGGGTTGAACTCAAGTTAAGGTTGAACTTGGGCTTATGTTGTGTTGAACCTAAGTTAAAGGTTGAACTTGGGTCCATGTTGTGTTGAACCCAAGTTAAAGGTTAAACTCAGGTTCATGTTGCGTTGAACCTAAGTTAAAAGTTGAACTCGGGTTCATTTTGTGTTGAACCTAAGTTAAAGGTTGAACTCGGGTTCATGTTGTGTTGAATTTAAATTAAGGGTTGAACTTGGGTTCAATTTGAGTTGAACCTAAGTTAAAGGTTGAACTCGGGTTCATCTTGTGTTGAACCTAAGTTAAAGGTTGAACTCGGGTTCATGGTGTGTTGAACCTAAGCTAAAGGTTGAACTCGGGTTCATGTTGTGTTGAACCTAAGTTAAAGGTTGTGTTGAATTTAAATTGAGGGTTGAACTAGGGTTCAAGTTGAGTTGAACCTAAGTTAAAATGAGTTTGACTAAACCTTAATTGGTTAAGGTTGAATAGATTAATTAAGTCTAGTGTGGTAGACGTAATTATAATTTAAATTTGATTTTATTTAATTTTAGGATGGATTAAACCTAATCAGGGTTTAGGTTTTGTTAAGACTTAATGGTTTAATCAGGTCTAATGGGTTAGACCTAATTAGGATTTAGGTTTGATTAAGTCTAATTTAGTTAAGATTTAATGGTTTAATTAGGTCTAATGGGTTAGACCTAATTAAGGTTTAGGCTTGATTAAGACTAAATTAGTTAAGACTTTATGATTTAATTAGGTCTAACGGTTAGACCTAATTATGGTTTAGGTTTGATTAAGTCTAATTTAGTTAAGACTTAAAGGTTTAATTAGTTCTAATGGGTTAGACCTAATTAGGATTTAGGTTTAATTAAGTCTAATTTAGTTAAGACTTAATGGTTTAATTAGGACTAATAGGTTAGACCTAATTAGGGTTTAGGCTTGTCTTAAACCTAATGTTTAAGATGTTAATTAAGTTTAACATGTCCTTAAACTTAATTAAAGTTTGGTTTTGTATTAAACCTAATTTAGTTAAGGTTTAATAGGTTAATTAAGTTTTATATGTCTTTAAACTTAATTAAAATTTTGATTTTGTATTAAACCTAATTTAGTTAAGGATTAATGGGTTAATTAAATCTTATATGTCCGTAAACTTAATTAAAGTTTTGATTTTGTATTAAACCTAATTTAGTTAAGGTTTAATGGGTTAATTAAGTTTAATATGTCCTTAAACTTAATTAATGTTTTGATTTTGTATTAATTCTAATTTAGTTAAGGTTTAATGGGTTAATTAAGTTTAATATGTCTTTAAACTTAATTAAAGCTTTGATTTAGTATTAAACCTAATTTAGTTAAGGTTTTAATGGGTTCATTAAGTTTAATATGTCCTTAAACTTAATTAAAGCTTTGATTTTGTATTAACCTAATTTAGTTAAGGTTTAATGGGTTTATTAAGTTTAATATGTCTTTAACCTTAATTAAAATCTTGATTTTGTATTAAACCTAATTTAGTTAAGGTTTAATGGATTAATTAAGTTTAATATGTCTTTAAACTTAATTAAAATCTTGATTTTGTATTAAACCTAATTTAGTTAAGGTTTAATGGGTTAATTAAGTTTAATATGTCCTTAAACTTAATTATAGCTTTGATTTTGTATTAAACCTAATTTAGTTAAGGTTTAATGGGTTAATTAGGTTTAATATGCCTTTCAAATTCATTAAAATCTTGATTTTGTATTAAACCTAATTTAGTTAAGGTTAAATGGGTTAATTAAGTTTAATATGCCCTTAAACTTAATTAAAGTTTGATTTTTGTATTAAACCCTAAGGTTTAATGAGTTAAGTAGGCGTAAGTTGTCTTTAACCCTAACTAATGTTTGATTTGAGTTCATTCGAGTTTGGATTCATCATTGGCTTAGTCTATTATGAAATTGATTAAGAAAAGGTTTTGAAATATTAATTTTATAATTAATAAATCTTAACCATGTTTTGAAATATCATTTAGATTGATTTGATAGCTTGAGAATTATTTTTTTAGGATTGTTATCTGTCACCCTAAGATTCTCAATCATTTTGAATTTTAATTTTCCAATTTTCCAAATTTTATAATTATTTTTGGAAATAATTACAAAATATCATGGAAATTAGAAAATCACATCCTAGAGAGCTATCCTAACCTAAGAAAAATCGGTAGATGTGTCTAAGGACTTAAAGGTTCTTCTCTAAAATTTTCACATTTTTCTGATTTGTAAATAATTTTTAATAATTAAAATACTCCAGAGAGTATTTAATTATTTAAAAATTAAATACTGAGAATTAAATTATGATATTGGTCTCATAATTTTCATCTCTTCAAGAGCATTCCAGAGCTATTTTTATTTTATTTTTAGGTGCTCTAGGTAAAAAGATATGCATTTTTGATTTTTTTAAGGTTAATATAAATTAACCTAGCCCGAAATTTCGAAGACGCGCTACGTGTCCTCGGATTCATCGAAGAGCGGGAAGATCCGCTACGTGGATCCGCACACGGGACACGGAGAAACGCGATCAGCGCCGTGCGTTCCAAAATACGGGAACGTACAGCGGAAATAAATCCCCAAAAATTTGAAAAATATTCGAACCGTCCAACTTCAAAGCTCAATATCTCACTCATTTCTCAATGAAATTGAGTGATTTTTGAACCTATGGAATCATCTGGACGTATAGATTATATCTATACGGTGATGATACATTTCTGGGCTAGTTTAACCCATGATTTTTGGATTATATGCATTATTTTGGACAAAATAAATCCATACCTTGGCCACAACAATCTTGAGCTTGATCAGCCTTGATGGTCAGCTTCTAGTACTCCCAAAGAAGATCTTTGTCACTTCAATTTGGTTTTGTAGCTAGCCTTGGTGAGCAATTTTGGCAAAGTGGCTAGTTTGGGCGGATTTTGGATTTTTGCCAAATTCGCTTGATTGGGCTTATCCTATGGCTTGATCTTGGTTGGAATAGGTTTCTGTGGACCTTAGCAAGACTTTTTGTGTTTGAAGCTAAGGGATTTGGGCAGCCTATAAGTTTCTATGGATTTTTTTATCCTTTTAAAATTTCAACCAAGTGGTTCTTTTATAGCCATGGATGGCTATGTCTCAACCTTGATTAGCTTAGGATTTGATCATAGTATGGTTAGAGTTGTGGAGTACAGCCTCCCCCATGTAATCCAACCATCACCTCTTCATTTTCCATGAGAATTTTATCACTTAAGCAAGTGCACATTTCATGGCAATTATGGATCCAATTTGTCATGATAAGCTCTTGATCTCTTTGTTCCCATTCCATTGGCTAAGGAAGAGGTTAATGGTGACTCAAATGGTTGAGACCCTCTCCTTACAACACCTTATTTATCATTTCATGGGGTGGTGACACATTAGCTCTCCCCCTTAACATTTTTTTCTAAAATGTTATGATGAGCTTAACCATGGTGTGGAGAATGGTTAAAGCCTTGTCCTCTCATCATTGGGTGGCTAGGGAGGTGGCTAAACTCATCTCACCATGACAAGACACCTCACTTTGGAAAGGTGGTGAGTCATACTTCAAATCACCATGGTTTTGCCACCTCACTTTCATGTCATTATGCCCCTTTAGCATGGTTAAATATGAGTCATCCATGGGTTGTTTTCTCTTTAATGGGCCATATGGGTTGTGTCTAACCTATATGAGGTCATGTGTGATGTCATAAAGGGGTTTTGGAATTTTTAGAGAACCAAAATATCATAGGTTTAAAAATATCATTTAATATCCTTCTTAAATTAATTTTCATTTTTAATTAATTATGTCATTAATTAAATGTTGGAAATTATTTTATTAAACAATTATTAATTGGAAATAATTCCAAATAAGTTATTTGATTAATATTCATTTCATTAAATTTGAATGTTGCCTCTTTTCATGACTTTTCAATTTAATTTTTATTGTAATTAATTATGTCATTAATTACAATATGAAAATTAAATTATTGGTCAATAAATTAATTAAAAATAATTTTGGAATTAATTATTTGATTAATTTCATCATTTTTAATTAATTTGTGCATTTCATGGCTTTTGAATTTAGATTTTCATTTTAATTAATTATTTCATTAATTAAAATTTTTAAAAATTAAATCATTAGCCAATTAATTAATCAAAATAATTTTGAAATCAATTATTTGATTAATTTTGTCATTTTCATTTCATTTTGGTGCATTTTGTCATTTTATGACTTTTAATTTAATTTTCATTTTTATTAATTATGTCATTTAATTAATTAAAATATTAAAAATTAAATTATTAGTCAATTTCCTTTAATTAATCTAAATAATTTTGATTAATTTTACCATTTTACGGTCTTAAAGATGTCATTGGGTCAATATTTGGTCATTTGGTCAAAAATTGACCATTTTGACCAAAGTTAACTTTTTTGGTCAAAAGGTTGACATGTCGGGTCAACAGGGTTGGTCATTGGGTCAGGATTGACCATTTTGACCAAAGTTGACTTTTTGGGTCAAACGATTGACTAATTGGATCAACAGGGTTGGTCATTGGGTCAGGATTGACCATTTTGACCAAGGTTGACTTTTAGGTCAAAAGGTTGACCAATTGGGTCAACAGGGTTGGTCATTGGGTCAGGATTGCCCATTTTGACCAAAGTTGAGTTTTTAGGTCAAAAGGTTGACCTGTAGGGTTGGTCATTGGGTCAGGATTGACTATTTTGACCAATGTTGACTTTTTGAGTCAAAAGGTTGACCTGTTGGGTCAACAGGGTTGGTCATTGGGTCAGGATTGACCATTTTGACTAAAGTTGACTTTTTAGGTCAAAAGGTTAAGCTGTTGGGTCAACAGGGTTGGTCATTGGGTCAGTATTGACCATTTTGACCAAAGTTGCTTTTAGGTCAAACGGTTGACCTTATCATAAAGATGAGGTTAACAAATGAGCCTCCAATATGTGTGGAATACTGCATAAGTATGCTGCACATATTGGCGCTGATCGAAGTTCTCTGAAGAAATGTCTCATAAGGAGTGGGTGTCATACCGTTCCTAAAGAATGTCAGATGTTTCATATGTTTGTTCTGAGAAGGGTATTTATTGGAAGGCCATAATTTATGTGTCAGGAAAGGGCTTATATCGAATAACCCGAAAGAGAAAATGGATGTCATATTCCATTCTTGAAATGTCAATGACGATATTTAGTTAAAGGAAAGCCATAATTTCCGGGTCAAGAACAGGACTTACTTCCAATAACCGAGGAGAGAAAATGGATGTCATTTTCCATTTCTCAAAATGTCGATGTCGATATTTAGTTAAAGGAGAACCATAATTTCTGTGTCAGGAAAAGACTTACATCCAATAACAGGAGAGAGAAATGGATGTCATATTCCATTTCTCGAAATATCAATATTAGTTAGAGGAATGCCATGATTTCAGTGTCAGGAATGGACTTACATCCAATAACTGGAGAGAGAAAATGGATGTCATATTCCATTTCTCGAAATGTCAATGTCGATATTTAGTTAAAAGAAAGCCATAATTTCCGTGTCAGGAAAGGACTTACATCCAATAACTGGAAATAGAAAATGGATATCATATTCCATTTCTCGAAATGTCAATAATAGTTAGAGGAAAGCCATGATTTTCGTGTCAGGAAAAGGACTTACATCCAATAACCGGAGAGAGAAAATGGATGTCATATTCCATTTCTCGAAATGTCGATATTAGTTAGAGGAAAGCCATGATTTCCATGTCAGGAAAGGACTTACATCCAATAACCGGAGAGAGAAAATTGATGTCATATTCCATTTCTCGAAATGTCGATATTAGTTAGAGGAATGCCATAAATTTCGTATCAGGAAAGGACTTACATCCAATAACTAGAAAGAGAAAATGGATATCATATTTTATTTTCTCTAAATGTCAATGTCGATATTTAGTTAAAGGAAAGCCATAATTTTCGTGTCAGCAAAAAGGACTTACATCCAATAACCGGAAAGAGAAAATGAATGTCATATTCCATTTCTCAAAATGTTAATGTCGATATTTAGTTAAAGGAAAGTCATAATTTTCGTGTCAGGAAAAGGGCTTACATCCAATAACTGGAAGAAAATGGATGTCATATTCCATTCTCGAAATGTCAATATTAGTTAGAGGAATGCCATAATTTACGTGTCAGGAAAGGACTTGCATCCAATAACTGGAAAGACAAAATGGATGTCATATTCCATTTCTTAAAATGTCAATGTCGATATTTAGTTAAAGGAAAGCCATAATTTTCGTGTCAGGAAAGGACTTACATCCAATAACAGAGAGAGAAAACGGACGTGATATTCCAGTCTCGAAATGTCAATGTCGATATTTAGTTAAAGGAAAGCCATAATTTTCGTGTCAGGAAAATGACTTACATCCAACAACAGAGAGAGAAAATGGATGTGATATTCCATTTCTCGAAATGTTGATATTAGTTAGAGGAAAGCCATGATATTTCGTATCAGGAAAGGACTTACATCCAATAACCGGAGAGAGTGGCGAACCAGACCCAATGACCAACCCTGTTGACCAAATAGGTCACTCTTTTGACCTAAAAAGCCAACTTTGGTCAAAATGGTCAAACCAGACCCAATGATCAACCCTGTTGACCCAATAGGTCACCCTTTTGACCTAAAAAGTCAACTTTTGTCAAAATGGTCAAACTAGACCCAATGAGCAATCCTGTTGACCCAATAGGTCACCCTTTTGACCTAAAAAGTCAACTTTGGTCAAAATGGTCAAACCAGACCCAATGACCAACCCTGTTGACCCAATAGGTCACCCTTTTGACTTAAAAAGTCAACTTTGGTTGAAATGGTCAAACTAGACCCAATGACCAACCCTGTTGACCCAATAGGTCACCCTTTTTGACCTAAAAAGTCAACTTTGGTCAAAATGATCAATCTAGACCCAATGATCAACCTTGTTGACCCCACAGGTCAACCTTTTTGCCTAAAGGGTCAACTCTGGTTAATTTTTGACTAAATAATCAATTATTGACCTAATGACATGATTAATACCCCAAAATGTTAAAAATTAATCAAATAATTAACTTTAAAATTATTTTGATTAATTAAATTGATTAATGATTTAATTTTCAATATTTTAATTAACGACATAATTAATTAAAATGAAAATTAAATTAAAAATCATAAAGTGACAAAATACACCAAATTGAAATAAAAATGACAAAATTAATCAAATAATTAATTTCAAAATTATTTTGATTAATTAAATGACTAATGATTTAATTTTTTTAATTAATGACATAATTAATTAAAATAAAAATTAAATTAAAAGGACATCAAATTCAACTTCAAATCCAAAATGACATAAAAAATAATCAAATAATTACCCCAATATTATTTTGATTAATTAATCAACCAATAATATAATTTCTAATATTTTAACTAATTAAATATTTAGTTAAAATAAAAATATAACTAAAAGACATAAAATGAGACAATATTTAATGACATGAAATTTAATCAAATAATTAATTAGAAATTATTGATTAATAGAATAATTTTCAAAATTTTAATTAATGACATAATTAATTAAAATGGAAATTAAAATTAAAAAGGGCATAAAGTGGAATTTTAACCTATGAAACCATGATTTTTAAAAAATTCCAAATCTATTTATTACATCATAAATGACCTCATCCATGGATTATTCATGACTCATGGGACTTATTAAGTGTAGGTTATTACATTAAAATAACCTATAAACCATGGTTAAAGAAAATAATCATTAAAGAAAATGAGGTGTCATCCTCTCATGAAAATAAAATTTGAGGTGGCTCATCCTCATGAACTCAACCAATAAAAATTAGACACTAATTAAACTCACATGAGTAACTTACTTAACCATGGTTACAACCAAATTTTAAGAATTTTGCATGAGAAAAAATATGTGTCACCTTCTCATCCAAACCTTAAATGAGATGTTGGAAGGGGGAGGGCTCACTTTCATGACTCATCATTCACCTCTTAGACTACCCAATGGAGGGGACACAAGAAGCTAACCCATCCCACACCTTGGTTAAGAGCCATCATGGCTAAGGCTTGCATGAGATGAGTAAGGGGCTTATGTGTCACCATTTCCTCAAATAGAGCAAATCACCTTGAATGTCATCTAGGGGAGGTGGATTCAACATGATTTGCCCAGCCAAATCCACCTCACAATGGACCCAATGAGGGCAAGACAAGAGCCCAACTCCAAATTCTCACCATAGTTAAAAATATGAGGCCTAGGCTACGACTATCATTACCCTAGCCTAAAAACTATACTAAAATAATAATAGGAGAGTTAAAACCTTCCCCAAGTGAATGGAAACAAGTTAAAGCCAGCCATGAACTCCCCATGGCTATAAAAACCCCATACCCGAACCCTCATTAAAAAAGAAAAAAAATTGGTAGAGACCCATAGGCTGCTCAAACCACTTGGTCCCCAACACAAAAATTCTTCCCAAGAACCTTAGCAATATATCCCAACCAAACCCAAGCCATAGGGTTAGCCCAATAAGGCCAATTTGATCAAAATCCAAAACCAGCCTAAATTAGCCACTTTCTAAAATTCTCCTCCAAAGCTAAGTTTAAAACCAAATTGGAGAGCAAAGTTCTTCATTGGGAGTCCTAGAAGCCAACCATAAGGTCTGATCAAGCTCGATACACTTGTGGTGAAGGTATGGAATTATTTTTACCAAAATAATTCATGTTTTCGAAATATCATGGGTTATACTCGCACAGAAATGTATCATCACCGTATGGATACATTCTATATGTTTAGATAATTCCATAGGTTCAAAAATCACTCAATTTCGTTGAGAAATGAGCGAGATATTAATCTTTGAAGTTTAACTGTTCGGAATTTTTTTGAATTAATAAGGGATTTATCTCAGCCGTCCGTTCCAGGGTTTTGGAACGGACGGCGCTGATCGCGCCATCCGGTATCAGCTGTTCGGATCCGTGCACTAGATCTTTCCGCTCTTCGACGCGTACGAGGACACGCGTCGTTCCATGGGATTTTCTGGAATTAATAAATTCCAGAAAACCTTAAAAACTTCAAAAATTAATATCTTTTGATCCAGAGGTCACAAAAATAAAATAAAAATACCTCTGGAAAGCTCTTGAAGAGAGGAAAATTATGAGACAAAAATCATAATTTTATTATCAATATTTAATTTTTAAATAATTAATTACTCTCTGAGGTAATTTAATTATTAAAAATTAATTAAAATTGAAAAATTATGAAATTTTCATAGAATTATCGTCTTGTTATGACACACATCTCCTAATTTTCCTATAGACAGAAAAAGACTTTAGGACATTCTTCTTTAATTTCTAAGCTACTTTGTAATTATTTATGAAAACAATTACAAAAATTAGAAATTAAGGAAAATAAATTTGAAAATGACTAGAAATTTTAGGGTAACAGAAAATAACCCTACGAAATAATTTTTAAGTCATTAAATAATTTTAAATGATATTTCAAAAATTTAGGATTAAAATTAAATATTTATTAATAAATTTAATCCTAAAAATCATCTTTTTATAACTTAGCCTATTTTCTTTAATAGTCTAAGTTTAAAATGAGTCTAGTCCATACTAGACTTATGACAAACTTCAATTAAGTCTAAAATAACAAATTAGACTTAATAAATTCTAATTAGGTTTAAGACACCATTTAAACCTACTTAATTAAAGTTAAACCTTAATCTCATTAAGGTTAACTAGTTAAACCATGAGTAAGTCTAAAATGACAAATTGGACTTAATAAACCCTAATTAGGCCTAAGACACCAACTAGACCTAATTAAACCAAGTTAGACACTAACCACATTAGGTTTAACTTAATAAACCCTAATTAGGCCCAAGACAGCTATTAGACCGAATTAAATCAAGTTAGACCATAACCGCATTAAGTTTAACTTAATAAACCTTAATTAGGCCTAAGACACCAATTAGACCTAATTAAACCAAGTTAGACTCTACCTACATTAGGTTTAACATAAAAAAGCCAAATTATACCTAAGACACCAATTAGACCTAATTAAACTAAGTTAGACCTTAATCACATTAGGTTTAACTTACTAAACCTCAATTAGGTCTAAGACACTAATTAGACCTAATTAAACCAAATTAGACCTTAACCACATTAGGTTTAACTTAATAAACCCTAATTAGGCCTAAGACATCATTTAGACCTAATTAAACCAAGTTAGACCTTAATCACATTAGGTTTAACTTACTAAACCCCAAATAGGTCTAAGACACTAATTAGACCTAATTAAACCAAGTTAGACCTTAGTCACATTAGGGTTAACTTAATAAACCCTAATTAGGCCTAAGACACCAATTAGACCTAATTAAACCAAGTTAGATCTTAACCACATTAGGTTTAACTTAATAAACCCTAATTAGGCCTAAGACACCAATTAGACCTAATTAAACCAAGTTAGACCCTAACCACATTTGGTTTAACTTACTAAACCCTAATTAGGACTAAGATGCCAATTACACCTAATTAAACCAAGTTAGACCCTAACCACATAAGGTTTAACTTAATAAACCCTAATTAGGCCTAAGACACTAGTTAGACCTAGTTAAACCAAGTTAGACCCTAACCACATTAGGTTTAACTTAATAAACCCTAATTAGGCAAAAGACATCAATTAGACCTAATTAAACCATGTTAGATCTTAATCGCATTAAGTTTAACTTAATAAACCCCAATTAAGTCTAAGACACCAATTAGACCTAGTTGAACCAAGTTAAACCTTAATCATATTAAGTTTAACTTAATAAACCCCAAACTTTGTTAAACCTTAACACCATAAACCTTAATTAAGTTTAATCTAATTTGACTTGATTAACTCTTAAGATTTACATAAATTAGGCTTAAGTAACCTCTAAACCCTAATTAAGTCTAATCTAATTTGATCTGATTAACCCTTAAGCTTCACTTAAATTAGGCTTATGCAACCTCTAAACTCAAATTAAGTCTAATCTAATTAATCCTTAAGCACTATTTATAATAGGCTTAAGTAATCTATTAACCTTAATTAAATATAACTAAATTACGTTTAATTAATCCCTATATTTTAGGTTCAACCCACATTGAACCTAACTTAACTTAAACTTAACCTAATTTGAGTCCAACCTCACTTGAACTCAAGTTAACCTAAAACCTTAGGTTCAACCCACATTGAACCTAACTTAACTTAAACTTAACCTAACTTGAGTCCAACCTCACTTGAACTCAAGTTAACCTAAAACCTTATGTTCAACCCACATTGAACCTAACTTAACTTAAGCTTAACTAAACTTGAGTCCAACCTAACTTAAACTCAAGTTAACCTAAAACCTTAGGTTCAATCCACATTGAACCTAACTTAACTTAAACTTAACCAAACTTGAGTCCAACCTAACTTGAACTCAAGTTAACCTAAAACCTTAGGTTCAATCCACATTGAACCTAACTTAACTTAAACTTAACCAAACTTGAGTCCAACCTAACTTGAACTCAAGTTAACCTAAAGCATTAGGTTCAAACCACATTGAACCTAACTTAACTTAAACTTAACCAAACTTGAATCTAACCTAACTTGAACTCAAGTTAACCTAAAACCTTAGGTTCAATCCATATTGAATCTAACCTAAATTTAACCAAACTTGGGTCCAACTTAACTTGAACTCAAGTTAACATAAACTTTAGGTTCAACCCATGTTGAACCTAACTGGGTTGAACCTAACTTAACTCAAGTTAACCTAAACTTAAGTTCAACCCACATCGAATTTAAGTCAATCTTAAGTCTAGGTTCAACCTAACTTAAACTTAACCTGAACTTAAATCAAACCTTAACATAAGTTCGACCCATGTTGAACCTAAATCAACTTTAAGTCTAGGTTCAACTTAACTTGAACCTAACTTAACCCAAGTAAAAACTTTAACTTTAGTGCAATCCATATTGAACTTAAGTCAACTTTAAACCTAAGTTCAGCCTGACCTGGATCTAACTTAATCCAAAACTCAAACTTTAAATTAAGTTCAACCCATATTGAACTTAAGTAGACCTTAAGTCAAGAATCAACCTAACTTGAACCTAACTTAACTTAAGTTATATCCTAATTTGAGTTCAACTCATATTGAACTTAATTTCAACTTTAATTAAATCATTAAACCTTAATTAACTAAGGTTTAAATTAGCAAACCGTGATTAAGTAGACTTAATATTTAAACAATCCTCAGCTAAACCAAATTAGACTTAATTAAAACTTAAGCCTTACCTAAAAAGGACTTAAATGGTTTGCAATTCTAATTAAGTCTAATTTATTACACTTAATTAACCTTTAAGTCCTGTTTAAACAAGGCTTAAAACTTAATTATGTCTATTCTAAACCAAACCTTCTAACTTAAGTTCAAACAGACATGAACTCAAGTTCATTAGATTTAATCAACATTGAATTTAACTTAGGTTCAACTAGACATGAACCCAAGTTAATTCAATTAATATTGAATCTAACTTTCAACCTTCTAACTTAAGTTCAGACAAACATAAACTCAAAATCAACAAAAAATTGATATTTCAAACATCTCATCAAACAAAACAGACATAAATTCGACACTTCAAACATTTAATCAACAAAATCGACATAAATTTGAGATTCTAAACACTTAATTGACAAAATCGACATAAATTTGATATTGCAAACATGAATTGACATAATTGACATAAATTTGACATTTCAAATAAAATTTGACATAAAATTGACAAAATTTAACAAACATCGAAATTAATCGAATATTCCAAACGACATTTGACATTAATTGATATGATTTAAAATAAACTGACATTCAAAATCAAAACATCCTACAGAATTTTGAGATAATGAATGTGACACTATTTCTGACAATGTTTTCTTTGTAGGATGAAGACAAGTTTTGTTTAGGCTTCCTTTGCATGTTATAGGGTGTGCTAACTCTGTTTTGCAGGACGACATGGAAAACAAAACCAAAACTTTTATGATAGCCATCAAACATAACATTTTGAACAAAAAAAAACAATGACATGGAAAACAAAACCAAAACTTTAAGGATAGTCATCAAACATAATATTTTCAACAAAAAAAAACAACGACATTGAAAACAAAACAAAAAAAATGATAAATATGACATGACATTTAGGAGTGATAGTGGGTACATCTCTCCTTAAAAATAAAATTTTAGAAAACAAATGATCGACATTAATCAGAAGTTTTCTTGAATAATTAAAAATTGTTTAAGATGTAATTAACTATAGAAACTTGCTTCTATAGGAGATCTAAAAGAACCTACGATTGAAATCTCTGGTTTTTCATGATTTGCTTTATATGAAAATTCTAGGATATGTTATTCTATAATGTTCTCATATAAGGATTATCAAAAACATCCTTTTCTACTATTAGTCCTAAATTCTTCATATCCTTCATAGGATTATCAAAAACATCCTTTTCTACTATTAGTCATAAATTCTCCGAATTCAATATTTTCTTATTTTCAAGACTTTAACATACCAAAAGAGGAATATCCTTCCTTTTATCAAAATGATTATGGATTATTTAGTGAAACATAATTTACATTAGATAATCCATATCAGACTGATATACAAGCTTTTGAAGAATTTGACCTGCAACCTTATCAAGACTTTCTAAATTTTACAGAAGATCCACTTGAGTATATACTTGAAGAACCTTATACCTTCGAGGAAATGAAAAGACAAGCTGATAGGAAAGGAAAACAAATCTATAAGGAAGATGATGTTCCACCATCGTCTATGTATGAAGTTGGATCTTGTTCAAAGAATATTCATAAAACTCCTTCATTCAAAAGAAAGAAAAGGTGGGACAAAAATGATAATTTTGAAACACCTGAATTTCAATATAACATTTTTGGAAATCCTTCCTTTTAAGAAGAGAATCAATATATTCCAATTCCTGTTGAATACATGATAATTCCTTTCAACCTAAGAACTCTCCTTTATTTCATGCTATATATTCAGTGTTTAAAAGATTAGCATGAAAAGATAGATGTTCACTATCTAAATTATTAAACAAAATGGGTTATGCAGTCTCCAACACCATGAAAAGGAGAATTTTAGCAATGGAGAATCCTGACTATCAAGAAATTGGCTATCAATCCCCAACTGATAAACAATGTGTTCGAGTTCCAGTAAAATTCCGACTGGGCCCTAGAATAAAAGACGTGGTAGTCACAAATGACAAAGCTAGATATGATGATTTGATGTGAGGAGCAGAAGATACAACAGCTCAGATGTCAGATCTGGTCCAAATGCTACAAAAAGCAAATTGTCTTTACACAGGTTATGATACACCACCAAGAAATTCTCGTCTTGTACTTGAAAATAACATATGGAGACGAAAATTGTCTGAAAGAAATTCAGTACCACCAACACTCCTGCAAATAGTTCACAAGAAGAAACTTGCAAAAAACATTCTACAAAATAATTTGAAGAAAGATTGAAGAAATTAAAAAATGATATTAAACAACTTTCAGAGCAAAGGAAGAAACATACTTCCGATAGTTCTAAAGAAAATGTTGCTAGTGTTAATATGTTAGAAACACGATCTACTTCCTTAGCACGAGAATCAGCTGAAGAGGAGGCAATAAATGAATTACGAGCAGTTATATGACAATGAGATGAACAAATTAGTTGTCTTGAGCAAAGAATGGAAGAGTTGGTAGCAACTTTGCAAAATCCACCAACGAATCCTTCTCCAGCTATTGAAATCATCAGACCAGAGGCTATCCATATTCTAGAAGATAAAGGAGAATTGATAGATGTTGAGGAAAGCACCCAAAAGAAAAAGAATTCCCCTCATAGTGGAATTCCAGAAAAGGATATTACACAACTTGTGGAACAAAAAATCAAAGAAACAATGGCTCAGGTGAAAGCTGGAGCATTAACTCCAAAGGGTAGAACATACCCAGTGGAATTTGATTCCGTTTAAAATCCTAAAGGTTTTGTTCCTCCTGTCTTTAAAATGTTTGATGGAACGGGTAATCCCCGACAACATTTAGCACATTTTAGAACAAGCTATTGTAATGCTGGAGGAAGTGATGCTCTCTTATTTTGACTATTTATTAACAGTCTTACAGGAGTTGCCTTCGATTGGTATGCAGAACTCCCCAATGGATCTGTCAAAACTTTTGTGGAACTTGAAAGCCTCTTTATTCAACGTTTTGCAGGAGCACAACATCACACCACAGTTGGTAACTTGGTGGTAGAAAACAAAAACTAGGAGAAAGTTTAGTGGATTATATTTTACGCTGGAAAAATCTCAGCATGAAATGTGAGCCACAACTACAAGAGCAACATGCTGTTGGAATATTGCTTAAAAATATTCATGGTCCTATAGCATTTATGCTCAAAGGATTCATAATAAAGACATTTGAAAAAGTACTCAGTAAAGTTGCTAAATCTCCAAGAAGAAGCAAAACAAATGAGTATAACAGAGAAAATTGAAAAGAAAAAAACTGTCAAAACATTTGAAAAGAAACCTGGAAATGTTATAGAAAAATGTAAACAGGTGTTGCAGATTCAACCAGAACAAAAGAAACAACAACGATAGAATTTGTCAACATCACAAACATCACCTCAACTACAACTTCAACAACTGATTCTAGTACCAATAGAAAAGAAAACAACGGCTGAAAGATTGAATAAAGATTATTCATTCAAAATTGAAGCCGTCAGTAAAATATTTCGTAGTCTGCTTAAAATACCCGAATTTAAGCTACCAGAAGCTAAAAGGCCGGCAGAAATTGACATGAAAGATAACCCTAATTATTGTCCTTATCACATAATGCTTGGACATAAAATTGAAGAATGTTTTGTCTTCAAAGACGGGTTGGAGCGTAATTTTAAAGATGGAAATATAGTAATCCCAAAAGAATATTTGAAAGAACCTCAAAAAGGTTCGGTCAATATGATTTCAGTAGAAAAGCTTAGTCCTGGAAACAAGGATAGCACTTCTAAAGAAATCTTTGCTAAATATCAAATCACAAAGTCTCCCAAGAAAAAAAAGAAAATGAGAAACAAGGAACCAAAAAAGACCAGAGGTCTTCCAAGTATAGGGGGTGCAACTCCTTTTGTACCTTCTAGTTCATTTTCCTCTTGTACTAGGATAGTTATGTAGGTGAAGGACAAAAAATCCTCGAACCGATAACTTTGTATGACTTCCTTTTTACTATCATGAATAATAACAATCCTAGTTTTGCTCATATTTTGTCTATTTTGGGCGATACTTCTGAAAATAATCATTTGAATTCTGACCCTATAGAGGGTACTGAAATCATATATGATCAGGCCAAAAACAACCAAAAAAATGAAAATACAAATGAAAAATCTGACAATGATGAAAATGAAAATGGCATCCCTACACTTCAACTATAAGGAACTCTGATTTCTATAGAATTGGAATCCTCAGATTCGGAGACAAAAGAGTCGGATAATCAACTTGAAGAAATAGTTGAAATCAAATTGAGAAGTGGAAAAATTTTACCTCCTAGGATGACTCCTCAAGAAAAGAAAAACAAATAATTACATCGGACAAGATCATTCCTCCAACACATCCCCAACTTCCTGAAAGAAATAAGGATGATCTTCATAACAAAGTGGATTATAATGTACTAGCTCATTTGAGAAAATTACCTGCGAAGTTAAGCATCTATGACGCTCTCACACTTTCCAAAGAAACGAGAGAATCATTAATAAAGGCTCTTTCAGATCCAGATATATGTTTAACTCAACTTGCTAGTATTACACAAAATGAAGCTTGCACATTAGAGGAATCAACAAAGATTACCTTCTCTGACAATGACTTGTTGCTCGGAACAACTGAACACAATCGTCCACTATATATTACAGTGAACATAAGCGATACAATACTTTCAAGAGTTCTTATTGACCCAGGTGCTTCAAACAACATTATGAACTTGAGAACTTTTGCATACTTAGACATTGATGCCTCTCAACTATCAAGGGATACGATGATGTTACGAGGAATTAATCAGCAAGGAGAACGAGCTCTTGGATCAATAACATTACTCTTAAAAATGGCAGACTTGGCAACAACAAAGAAAATTTCATATTATTGATTCGGATACCTCTTTTAATGCCTTACTCGGTAGTACCATGGCTACATGAGTATAAAATGGTTCCTTCTTCACTACATCAATGTATAAAATATCTACGAAAAGGGCAAGAATGTTGTATTATAAGAGATTTGCAACCGTTTTTAATCCATGAAATAGGTATACATGAAGATGCAGCATATTATGCTCCTATAAATAAAACAATGTCTTCCAAAGAAACAATGGTGGATGTAGAAGAAAAGAACGAAGAAAAGAAAATAAGTGAAAAAGATCATTCTTCTTCAATAAAGACAAGAAGAACTAATTCCTGTCAAACTCAAACTCGAGGTCGAGGATGAGGACGAGGGAAGGAAGATCCAACTGTCACAGTAAAGAAACCACTGAAGTCCAAAATCCACCTGGATTCTGAAGAAGAAACAACATCTATGGTTTTGAAGGAACCTCAGTTCAAAATATCTTTAGAAGAAGAAGACAAAGAAAATCAATTGGAATCTATGTATGACAAAATCAATCATTATATGCATTCTATGACTCTGACTCCTTTCTCCACTGCTAAGATTGAGAATCTAATAGTCAAAGAAGTATGCAATGACGAAAAAAAAGCCATTTAAGTTTAGACTTGGCTCTACTTCTTCTTGTACTAAAAATGATGTAAAAATAGAAGATGAAAATCTTCCACAATCAATGAAAATTTCTTTTTGAGTTGTATTCTCCTTGGGCACAAAAATTTATTCAAAATAGTTTAATACTCAAACGATGGTCTTTAAAACAACCACATTTTATTGAACAAATGTGGAATAATAATAAACGAAATTCTAATTCCAAAGAAGGTATTGGATTTGGCACTATAGGACCATTAGATGACACAAAATTATGTGTGGCCGTCACTAGAGAATATGATTCTGAATTATTATCTGATTTTCCAATTGAAGATGCTCCTCCAGAATTGGAAGAAGAAATTAAATCGATAATTGTTGAACTAAAAGAAATAAATTTAGGAACTGATGAAAATCCAAAACCAACGTTTATTAGTTCATTCCTTAATGACGAGGAAGCAAAAGACATAACTCAATCATTGATAGAATATAAAGACTGTTTTGCTTGGACTTATGACGAGATGCCTGGTTTATCTCCAGAAGACGCAGTCCATAAACTTGGGATAAATCGAATCACAATCCTTGTTAAACAAGCTCCGAGAAGGATGCAAGTTGAAATAGAGCAACAAGTCATTGCAGAAGTCAAGAAATTGATAGAAGCTGACTTCATACGAGAAGAGAATTATCCAACATGGTTAGCCAATGTGGTGCCAGTTAAAAAGAAAAATGGATAGATACGATTCTGTATAGGTTTCAGGGACTTGAACAAAGCATGTCCAAAAGATGAATTTCCTTTACCAATTCCTGAGTTAATGGTTGATATAGCATCAAAACATGCAATATTCTCCTTTATGGATGGATCATCAGGATATAACCAAATAAAAATGTTTTCGGAGGACGAAGCAAATACAGCTTTCCGAACACCCATGGGGATATATTGTTACAAGGTTATGCCATTTGAACTAAAAAGTGCCGGTGCAACCTGTCAAAGAGCCATGACACGGATCTTCGATGAATTAATACATAATCAAGTCGAATGTTATGTAGACGATCTGGTTGTCAATAGTAAACAAAAAGATGATCATATATACGATTTGAGAACTATCTTGGAACGACTGCAACAATACAATCTTAAAATGAATACCTTAAAGTGCACCTTCTGTGTCACTTCAAGAAAATTTTTAGGATTTGTAGTTCGACATCGTGGGATAGAATTGATCCTCCCAAAATTGAAGCTATCCTAAATATGCCTCCTCTGAAAAATCTAACCCAATTGAGATCCTTTCAAGGAAAATTAGCATATATACGATGTTTCATTTCCAATCTATCGGGTAGATGTCAAGCTCTCACCGCCCTTACTAGAAAGGATACTAAATTTGTGTGGGATGAAAAATGCCAGCACACCTTTGAAAGCATCAAACAATATCTGACAACCCCTCCTGTCTTAGCAGCTCCTGTAATAGGAAGACCTCTAATCCTTTACAACGCAGCATTGGACAATTCCCTTGGAGTTCTATTAGCACAAGTAAATGACGAGGGAAAAGAAAATGCATTATACTATTTAAGCCGTTGTTTAATTCCGATAGAAATAAAATACCCGACAATTGAGAAGCATTGTTTAGCCTTGATCTTCGCAGTTTAAAAACTAAGGCATTATATGCTTTCTCATAAAGTGACCCTTATTTCAAGAGTTAACCCATTACAATATTTAATAACACGACCGACACTTTTTGGGAGATTAGCAAGATGGGCAATGATCTTACTTAAATTTGACATAACAATTGTACCGTTACGTGCTGTCAAAGGACAAATACTGGCAGATTTCTTAGCAGCACATCCAATTCCAACTGGATTACCTCTTAATGATGATTTACCTGATGAACAAATATCAGAAATTAAAAATCCAACGTGCAACGATGGGAACTCTATTTTGATGGAGCATCATCTACATGTAAAGACAAAGACAAATAGAAAATCATACAAGGCAAAGCTGGAGTAGGATTAATTTTCATTACTCCAGACAAAATGATGATGCCTTTTTCCTATCATCTGATTGAACCATGCACAAATAATGAAGCTGAATATGAAGCGCTCATAACCGGTCTAGAATTAAAGGAAGACCTCTAACCCTTTTTCCTATCATATGCTCTAATTAATTATATTCTCTATAAACGATCTTTTGACCAAATGTGGTTAAGATGTTCAAACCAAGTCGAAGCTTAAGAGATCGTTAAGGAGGTCCTTTCAGGTTTATGTGGTGCACATCAATCTGGACCCAAAATGAAAATGAAAATAAAAAGAATGGGTTATTATTGGCCGACAATGATGGCCGATTGTCTTGATATTGCAAACAAATGTCATCAATGTCAGATACATGGGATAGTTTTAAACCAGCCTCCAAATGTCCTACACCCAATTATGGCATCTTGGCCATTTGAATGTTGGGATACCAATATAGTGGGCCCTATAGATCCTCTATCATCTAAACGACATAGGTTTATTCTAGCAGCTACTAATTATTTTTCCAAGTGGGCAGAAGCGATACCACTTAGAGAAGTCAAGGCAGAACAAGTACATCATTTCTTTAAGACGCATATCATTTATAGATTTGGAATTCCTCGAAGGGTCATATCAGACAATGGATTGGCCTTCAAAAACACGAAAATGAATAACTTTATCCAAAGACACAGGATTGACTGGAGATATTCCACAATTTATTATCCTAAGGCCAATGGATTAGCCAAAGCATTCAATAAAACATTGGTTCAAATCTTGAAAAAGACATTGAGCAACAGCCCGAGACAATGGCATGAGTGATTAATAGAAGCTTTATCGGCTTATAGAACTACATACCAAACTCCAACACGGTCTGCACCATTTGCTTTGGTATATGGTTCTGAAGCTATTTTACCATTAGAAGTCCAAATTCCTTCTCTCAGGGTTGCGATAACAAATAAAATAACTCAAGAAGAAAATGTCAGATTACGACTTGAAGAACTTGAAAGTTTAGAAGGCAAGCGTCTACAAGCTCAACAAAATCTCGAACTATATCAAGCAAAAATGATACGAGCCCACAACAAATTAGTTCATCCAAGAACCTTTCAAATCGGTGAATTAGTCTTAGTTCTTCGAAGACCTATACTTTCTCACCGAATGGTAGGCGGTAAATTTGAACCAATATGGGAGGGCCCTTATATAATTGAAAAGACATATTCCGGAGGATCCTACCAACTGGTGGATTGTCAAGGAGAAAGAATCTTGTCTCCAATCAATGGTCGTTTACTGAAGAAATATTACACAACATAAAAAAAAATGAATGACAACTTATTTATAAACTGGGAGAATAAATTCTTCTTTTCAAAATCATCTTTGACCTTTTTTTTTATCTTATAACATCTGTTTCATTCAATGAACAAATGTTTAAAAGGCTAAAATGTTATTTTGTCTTATTATTTTCAGGGAAAATGCCTCGTTCCAAAATAACATGAATTTTGCCTTGGACCGCTGACATATAGACGAAGGAAGCTAGGATTCACTTCAACTTTGGCCTATTACAAGTTGAGTCTATATATCACGGATCACTACTCTACCTGGTCAATCATAATGAAATTAAAATGCAGACACCTTGGATAGAGTTTAAACTTAGACAACCTGAAGTGTATGATTTTGAGGTCAGTGATAGCTCATACGAGCATGAGTTCATGACCACTTCAGTACGAGGGGCATCTACATCTAGCGTAAATAATGTGGCGACAGGACTTACTCAAACACAGAGACAAAACCGTAATAAACGGTTAAAACGCCAAAAACAATTACAGGAGAAACAAAATATGGAGGATATTAGTCAATTGAAAACTCAGACTTTTTACACTCCATTTGAGGAGATACGCTCCGCATTAGAAATGATAAACTTGGACCTTGCAAAGAAAAACCAAGATGAAGAAATGGTTATCACTTCACCCTCACTTACATCTATTCAAAAGATGTCAAATAAGAAAGATGATAAAAAGGAACATTTCGAAGAAGAAGTACGACGGATTCGTGCTATTGAATAAAGAACTTTTGAACAATACAAACACATGAATAAAAGAACGGTGAACATTCTGGATGGCCTCAAATTGTTCACCAGAATATTTGATGAAGATGAACAAGCCGCCATTATCGATCATATAATAAAAGCCCGGAACAAGGGCAGAGCTGGGCGTCTCAAAAGAAAAACTTATTTTGAGCCTAGTAAATGGATTCGAGGCAAAGGAAGGCAGACCATTCAATACATGTGTTGTTATAATTATGCGAAGGAAAGAGATGGGAATCTTCCTGGAATCCTGCGATATGAACAAGTCGATCCTCTGCCCACTATAATAATTCAAATTATCAGACGTCTTGTCACTTGGGGGATCATACCCGCAGACTGTATGCCTGATAGTTGCATTATCAACATATATGATGAAGGAGACTATATCCCTCCCCACATTGACAGTCACGATTTAAAGAGACCATTTTGCACCGTGTCATTAATGAATCGCTGCTCCGTTGTATTTGGAAGGGAGATACAAATCTTGGGGCCCGGAGAATTTGAAGGTACATGCTGTATCCTTTTAACTAAAGGATCAGTTCTCATATTCCAAGGATATGTTGCGGATTTCGTGAAACACTGTATACCCAGTGTTAATAAGCCATGCTTTTTGATCACTCTGCGGCGGATGAAGCCAGATAGACGACCTGTTGGATATCAAATCATCCCAGAACTTGAAGGGCTGAAACCTTTAGAACTACTAGGACCATATGAATGTTTAAACACCTAAGACATGTCTGACAAATAATGTCTTGGAGTGTAAAATGTTTATAGATGGTCTGACAGCATCCAAGGTTATGCTATGATATGGAAGCTTTTGATATATGATATGTCAGTGTTTTGTAGCATGCATGCTATATGATATGTACATATATCTACTGTTAGCCTTTTTTCCTGCAATGGTGTGTACTAGTGATCCTTTTGTACATTATCTATGAAAATAAAATAAAATGTTGAAAAAAATGTTCCCCATTGACTGTGATATGTCGGTAGGTCCTAAAAATAATAAAATAAATTTTTAATGGTAAAATAAATAACTTGTGATAGCTAAACATGAGAATTATCATTCGACCTATATAAGTCAAACCCCAGCGGATATCCCCACCAAAGGTGTTAGTGAGTTCGTCACTCCCTCTAGTTATTGGATGTAAGTCCTTTCCTGACACGGAAATCATGGCCTTCCTCTAACCAAATTTTGACATTGACATTTTGAGAAATGAGAAATGACATCCATTTTCTCTCTCCGGTTATTGGATGTGAGTCCTTTCCTGACACAAAAATCATGGCTTTCCTCTAACCAAATTTTGACAATGACATTTTGAGAATTGGAAATGACGTCTATTTTCTCTCTCTGGTTATTGGATGTAAGTCATTTCCTGACACGAAAATCATGGCATTCCTCTAATCAAATTTTGACGTTGACATTTTGAGAAATGGAAAATGACATCCATTTTCTCTCTCCGGTTATTGGATGTAAGTTTTTCCTAACACGAAAATCATGGCTTTCCTCTAACCAAATTTTGAAATTGATATTTTGAGAAATGGAAAATGATATCCATTTTCTCTCTCCGATTATTGGATGTAAGTCCTTTCCTGACACGGAAATCATGGCTTTCCTCTAACCAAATTTTGACATTGACATTTTGAGAAATGGAAAATGACATCCATTTTCTCTCTCCGGTTATTGGATGTAAGTCCTTTCCTAACACGGAAATCATGGCTTTCCTCTAACCAAATTTTGACATTGACATTTTGAGAAATGGAAAATGACATTCATTTTCTCTCTCTGAGTATTGGATGTGAGTCCTTTCCTGACACAGAAATCATAGCTTTCCTCTAACAAAATTTTCACTTGACATTTTGAGAAATGGAAGATGACATCCATTTTCTCTCTCCGGTCATTGGATGTAAGTCCTTTCATGACACAGAAATCATGGCTTTCCTTTAACCAAATTTTGACATTGACATTTTGAGAAATGGAAAATGACATCCATTTTCTCTCTCCGGTTATTAGATGTGAGTCCTTTCCTGACACGGAAATCATAGCTTTCCTCTAACCAAATTTTGACATTAACATTTTGAGAAATGGAAAATGACATCCATTTTCTATCTCCGGTTATTGGATGTGAGTCCTTTCCTGACACGGAAATCATGGCTTTCCTCTAACCAAATTTTGACATTGACATTTTGAGAAATGGAAAATGACATCCATTTTCTCTCTCCGGTTATTGGATGTAAGTCCTTTCCTGACACGGAAATCATGGCTTTCCTCTAACCAAATTTTGACATTGACATCTTAATAAATGGAAAATGACATCAATTTTCTCTCTCCGGTTATTGGATGTAAGTCCTTTCCTGACACGAAAATCATGTCTTTCCTCTAATCAAATTTTGACATTGACATTTTCAGAAATGGAAAATGACATCCATTTTCTCTCTCCGATTATTAGATGTAAGATCTTTCCCGACACGCAAATCATGGCTTTCCTCTAACTAAATTTTCGACATCGACATTTTCGAGAAATGGAAAATGACATCCATTTTCTCTCTCCGGTTATTGGATGTAAGTTCTTTCCTGACACGGAAATCATGGCTTTCCTCTAACCAAATTTTTACATTGACATTTTGAGAAATGGAGAATGACATCAATTTCTCTCTCCGGTTATTGGATGTAAGTCCTTTCCTGACACGGAAATCATGGCTTTCCTCTAATCAAATTTTGACATTCACATTTTCAAAAATGGAAAATGACATCCATTTTCACTCTCCGGTTATTGGATGTAAGTCCTTCCCTGACACGGAAATCATGGCTTTCCTCTAACCAAATTTTGACATTGACATTTTGAGAAATGAAAAATGACGTCTATTTTCTCTCTCCGATTATTAAATGTAAGTCCTTTCCTGACACGGAAATCATGGCTTTCCTCTAACCAAATCTTGACATCGACATTGACCTTTTTTTTTTTGAAATGGAATGTGACATTCATTTTCTCTCCCAGTAAATCCCTCTGCAGATACAAGAAGGAAATTCCTTCTCAGAACCGATATAGGAAACATCTGACATCCCCTAGGAGTAGTATGGCAACCGCTCCTTTCCTAATTATTATGAGACATCTCTTCAGATCACTTTGGTCAACGCCAATATGTGCATAATACTTTTACAGTATTCCACATATATTAGGGGCCCATTTGTGGACCTCATTTTTAATGAGTCAACACCTTTTCACCTAAAAAGTCAACTTTGGTCAAAATGGTCAAACCAGACCCAATGACCAACCCTGTTGACCCAATAGATCACCCTTTTGACCTAAAAAGTCAACTTTGGACAAAATGGTCAAACCATACCCAATGACCAACCCACTTGACCCAATAGGTCACCCTTTTGACATAAAAAGTCAACTTTGGTCAAAATGGTCAAACCAGACCCAATGACCAACCCTGTTGACCCAGTATGTCACCCTTTTCACGTAAAAAGTCAACTTTGTTCAAAATGGTCAAACCAGACCCAATGACCAACCCTGTTGACTCAATAGGTCACCCTTTTGATCTAAAAAGTCAACTTTGGTCAAAATGGTCAAACGAGACCCAATGACCAACCCTGTTGACCCAATAGGTCACCCCTTTGACCTATAAAGTCAACTTTGGTCAAAATGGTCAAACCAGACCCAATGACCAACCCTGTAAACCCAATAGGTCACCCTTTTGACCTAAAAAGTCAACTTTGGACAAAATGGTCAGAGACCGATGACACCGTAATGACTAAGTCACCCTTGACTAAAGTCAACTTTGGTCAAAATGATGATCACCCTATTATCGACCTCAAACATAGTCAACTTTTGACCTCAAAGTCAACTTTAGTCAAAACTGAACACTAATGACCAACCACCATTGACCCAATATGTCACCCTTTCGACCTAAAAAGTCAACTTTGGTCAAAATTGTCAAACCAGACCCAATGACCAACCCTATTGACCCAATAGGTCACCCTTTTGACCTAAAAACTCAACTTTAGTCAAAATGGTCAAACTAGACCCAATAGGTCATTCTTTTGACCTAAAAAGTCAACTTTGTCGAAATGGCCAAACCAAACTCAATGACCAACCCTGTTGACCTAATAGGTCACCCTTTTTGACCTAAAAAGTCAACTTTGGTCAAAATGATCAATCTAGACCCAATGATAAACCTTGTTGACCCCTCAGATCATCATTTTTGCTCAAAGGGTTAACTCTGGTTAATTTTTGACTAAATAATCAATTATTAACCTAATGACATGATTAATACCCCAAAATGTCATGAATTAATCAAATAATTAACTTTAAAATTATTTTGATTAATTAAATTGACTATTGATTTAATTTTCAATATTTTAATTAATGACATAATTAATTAAAATGAAAATTAAATTAAAAATGATAAAGTGACAAAATACACCAAAATGAAAAAAAATGACAAAATTATCAAATAATTAATCTCAAAATTATTTTGATTAATTAAATGACTAATGATTTAATTTTTTTAATTGATGACATAATTAATTAAAATAAAAATTAAATTAAAAAGACATCAAATTCAATTTCAAATCCAAAATGACATAAAAATTAATCAAATAGTTACCCCAATATAATTTTGATTGATTAATCAACCAATAATATAATTTCTAATATTTTAACTAATTAAATAATTAGTTAAAATAAAAATATAACTAAAAGTCATAAAATGAGACAAAATTTAATGACAGGAAATTTAATCAAATAATTAATTTGAAATTATTGATTAATTGAATAATTTTTAAAATTTTAATT
The DNA here is from genome assembly GCA_022702705.1 of Papilionanthe hookeriana x Papilionanthe teres. NCBI lineage: Eukaryota > Viridiplantae > Streptophyta > Magnoliopsida > Asparagales > Orchidaceae > Papilionanthe > Papilionanthe hookeriana x Papilionanthe teres. The sequence goes on from CM040425.1 coordinate 123,118,186, forward strand.
AATGACATAATTAATTAAAATGGAAATTAAAATTAAAAAGGGCATAAAATGGAAATTTAACCCATGAAACCATGATTTTTAAAAAATTCCAAATCTCTTTATTACATCATAAATGACCTCATCCATGGATTATTCATGACTCATGAGACTTATTAAGTGTAGGTTAATACATTAAAATAACCTATAAACCATGGTTAAAGAAAATGAGGTGTCATCCTCTCATGAAATTAAAATTTGAGGTGGCACATCCTGATGAACTCACCAATAAAAATTAGGCACCAATTAAACTCACATAAGTAACTTACTTAACCATGGTTATAACCAAATTTTAAGAATTTTGCATGAGAAAAATATGTGTCACCTTCTCATCCAAATCTTAAATGAGATGTTGGAAGGGGGAGGGCTCACTCTCATGACTCATCCTTCGCCTCTTAGACCACCCAATGGAGGGGAGACAAGAAGCTAACCCATCCCACACCTTGGTTAAGAGCCATCATGGCTAAGGCTTGCATGAGATGAGTAAGGGGCTTATGTGTCACCATTTCCTCAAATAGAGCAAATCACCTCACAATGGACTCAATGGGGGCAAGAAAAGAGCTCAACTCCAAATCCTCACCATAGTTAAACCTATGAGGCCTAGGCTGGACTATCATTACCCTAGCCTAAAAACTATACTAAAATAATAATAGGAACCTTCCCCAAGTGAATGGAAACAAGTTAAAGCTAGCCATGAACTCCCCATGGCTAAAAAAACCCCATACCTGAACCCTCATAAAATAAAATAAAAATTGTTAGAGACCCATAGGTACGCTCAAACCACTTGGTCCCCAACACAAAAATTCTTCCCAAGAACCTTAGCAATCTATCCCAACAAAACCCAAGCCATAGGGTTAGCCCAATCAGGCCAATTTGATCAAAATCCAAAAGCATCCCAAATTAGCCACTTTCTAAAAATTCTCCTCCAAAGCTAAGTTTAAAACCAAATTGGAGAAGCAAAGATCTTCCTTAGGAGTCCTAGAAGCCAATGATAAGGTCTGATCAAGCTTGACACACTTGTGGCCAAGGTATAGAATTATTTTTCCCAAAATAAATCATGTTTTTGAAATATCATGGGTTATACTCACCCAGAAATGTATCATAACCATATGGATACATTCTATATGTTTAGATGATTCCATAGGATCAAAAATCACTCAATTTTGTTGAGAAATGAGTGAGATATTAATCTTTGAAGTTTAACGGTTCGGAATTTTTTTGAATTAATAAGGGATTTATCTCCGCCGTCCGTTCCCGTGTTTTGGAATAGACGGCGCTGATCGCGCCATCAGGTATCCGCTGTTCAGATCCGGGCACGGGATCTTCCTGCTCTTCGACGCGTACGAGGACACGCGTCGTTCCATGGGATTTTCTGGAATTAATAAATTCTAGAAAACCTTAAAAACTTCAAAAATTAATATCTTTTGTTCCAGAGGTCGCAAAAATATAATAAAAATACCTCTAGAAAGCACTTGATGAGAGGAAAATTATGAGACTAAAATCATAATTTTATTCTCAATATTTAATTTTGAAAAAATTAATTACTCTCTGATATATTTTAATTATTAAAAATTAATTATAATTCCAAAGTTATGAAATTTTCACAAAATTATCCTTTTGTTATGACACACATCTCCTAATTTTCCCAAAGACAGAAAAAGTCTTTAGGATATTCTTCTTTAATTTCTAAGCTACTTTGTAATTATTTATAAAAATAATTATAAAAATTAGAAATTAAGGAAAATAAATTTGAAAATGACTAGAAATTTTATGGTAACAGAAAATAACCCTAGGAAAATAATTTTTAAGTCATTAAATAATTTTAAATGATATTTCAAAAATTTAGGATTAAAATTCATTATTTATTAATAAATTTAATCTTAAAAATCTTCTTTTTATAACTTAGCCTATTTTCTTTAATAGTCTAAGTTTAAAATGAGTCTAGTCCATACTAGACTTATGATAAACTTCAATTAAGTCTAAAATGACAAATTAGACTTAATAAATTCTAATTAGGTTTAAGACACCATTTAAACATACTTAATAAAAGTTAAGCCTTAATCTCATTAAGCTTAAATAATTAAATCATGAGTAAGTCTAAAATGACAAATTAGACTTAATAAACCCTAATTAGGCCTATAACACCAATTAGACCTAGTTAAACCAAGTTAGACCCTAACCACATTAGGTTTAACTTAATAAACCATAATTAGGCTTAAGACACCAATTAGACCTAATTAAACCAAGTTAGACCCTAACCACATTAGATTTAACTTAATAAACCCTAATTAGGCCTAAGACACCAATTAGACCTAATTAAACCAAGTTAGACCCTAACCACATTAGGTTTAACTTAATAAACCCTAATTAGGCCTAAGACACCAATTAGACTTAATTAAACCAAGTTAGACATGAATCACATTAGGTTTAACTTACTAAACCCCAATAATGTCTAAGACACTAATTAGACCTAATTAAACCAAATTAGACCGTAACCATATTAGGTCTAACTTAATAATCCCTAATTAGGCCTAAGACACCAATTAGACCTAATTAAACCAAGTTAGACCTTAATCACATTAGGTTTAACTTACTAAACCCCAATTAGGTCTAAGACACTAATTAGACCTAATTAAACCAAGTTAGACATTAGTCACATTAGGTTTAACTTAATAAAACCAATTAGGCCTAAGACACCAATTAGACCTAATTAAACCAAGTTAGATCCTAACCACATTAGGTTTAACTTAACAAACCCTAATTAGGCCTAAGACACTAATTAGACCTAATTAAACCAAGTTAGACCCTAACCACATTAGGTTTAACTTAATAAACCCTAATTAGGCCTAAGACACCAATTAGACCTAATTAAAACAAGTTAGACCCTAACCACATTAGGTTTAACTTAATAAACCCTAATTAGGCCTAAGACATCAATTAGACCTAATTAAACCAAGTTAGATCTTAACCACATTAAGTTTAACTTAATAAACCCCAATTAGGTCTAAGACACCAATTAGACCTAATTGAACCAAGTTAAACCTTAATTATATTATGTTTAACTTAATAAACCCCAATTTTGTCTAAGACATCAATCAGACCCCATTAAATTAAACCAAATTAGACTTAATTTAAACTTAAGCCTTACCTAAAAAGGACTTAAATGGTCTGCAATTCTAATTAAGTCTAATTTATTAGACATAATTAACATTTAAATTTTGTTTAAACAAGGCTTAAAACTTAATTAGGTCTATTCTAAACCAAACTTTCTAACTTAAGTTCAAATAGACATGAACTCAATTTCATTAGATTTAATCAACATTGAAATTAACTTAGGTTCAACTAGACATGAACCCAAATTAATTCAATTAATATTGAATCTAACTTTGAACCTTCTAACTTAAGTTCAGACAAACATAAACTCAAAATCAACATAAATTTGATATTTCAAACATCTCGTCAAACAAAACCGACATAAATTTGACACTTCAATCATCTAATCAACAAAATTGACATAAATTTGACATTCCAAACACTTAATTGACAAAATCGACATAAATTTGATATTGCAAACATGAATTGACATAATCGACATAAATTTGACATTTCAAATAAAATTTGACATAAAATTTGACATAAAATTGACAAAATTTGACAAACATCGAAATCAATCGAATATTTCAAACGACATTTGACATTAATTGATATGATTTAAAATAAACCGACATTCAAAATCAAATATCCTACAAAATTCTGAGATAATGAATGTGACAGTATTTCTGACAATGTTTTCTTTTCAGGATGAAGACAAGTTTCGTTTAGGTTTTCTTTGCATGTTATAGGGTGTGCTAACTCTGTTTTGCAGGACGACATGGAAAACAAAACCAAAACTTTTAGAATAGCCATCAAACATAACATTTTCAACAAAACAAAATAACGACATGGAAAACAAAACCAAAACATTTAGGATAGTCACCAAACATAATATTTTCAACAAAACAAAACATCGACATGGAAAACAAAACAAAAAAAATGATAGTACATCTCTCCTTAAAAAAAATTAGAAAATAAATGATCGACATTAATCAAAAGTTATATTGAATAATTAAAAATTGTTTAAGATGTAATTAACTATAGAAGCTTGCTTCTATAGGAGATCTAAAAGAACCTACGATAGAAATTTCTGGTTTTTCATGATTTTCTTTATATGAAAATTCTAGGATATGTTATTCTAGAATATTCTCATATAAGGATTATCATAAACATCCTTTTCTACTATTATTCCTAAATTCTTCAAATCCTTCATAGGATTTATAGGGATAAAATTAGGCTAATATTAGACAAAATGGCGACTCCTCAACATTGGCATCCACCCCTCTCTTTTCATCGTCACCATTTCTTGCAAGACTAAACCTGATCCTTGTGGTAAGAGAATCTGGTAAGATCCATAAAATTCTCCAGGGCCCACAATCTGTATTTCTCTTCCAAATAGAATAGAACATGTGTTCATGAGGGAGAGAGTGCAAAATGGTCTTTAAAAGTCCTGACTGTCAATATGAGGTGGTTTACAATCGCCCTCCTCATATATATTCATAATGCAAATATATGGAATACAATCAGTAGGCATTATATTCCACATTATGAGCCGTCTGATAATTTGAATGATGACTGTTGGTAGTGGATCTACTTGTTCATGTCGTAGTATCCTTGAGGGATTGCCGTCCTTGTCCACAGCTTTGTTGTAACAACATCCATATTGAATTGTCATGTAACCTTTTCCACGAATCCATCTGTTCAGTTCGGAATATGTCCTTCTTTTCAGTTGTCCAGCTCGTCCTTGATCATGTGCATCCATCAAAACCTTGACAATGGCACCTTCTTCCACTTTGTCAAAAACTTGAGTGAACAATTGAATGCCTTCCAATATATTAATGGTTCATCCATTAATATATTGAAATTCTTGAAATGTTTTCTTCCTAATAGCTATAATACGTCTCACTTCCTCTCGAAAAGTAATTCATTTTTCATTTACTACTTCTGTCGTCGAGAGATCCAATGCTGGCTTATAAGGAATGGGAGTGAATATTGTCCTTTCAATCCTTTCCTCTTCTGCGATCATTTATTCTCCTAAGACATAAAATGTTTCTTTAGAGATGTTCTCAAGTATTGGAAATTTGAATTCGTCATCTTCTTCCATTGGTTTCATGTCTTGTCTTTCTTTTTCTGCCAGCTTCTTAAGCCTTTTATTGCAATTTCTCCTTTGGGCTCTTGTCATTCCAGAAGCTGATTTGTTTACCCTGCTAGTGGATGCCATTCCATATGACTTTAATTTTCCATTGTCAATAAGATTTTATGTCTTGTTAGCTTGCTGACAAAGCTTGAACTCTAATACGGATGGTTTTCCTTTTGCTTCTAGTTGATTAGCAATGGAAAGTAAAGTTCCATCATAGAGTAATTCAACTTGGGAGAGTTCAAAATCGAAGTGAATCCTACGTCCTTTTCAAACACATCGTCGGTCAAGGCCAGACAAACACCACTTCGAAACGTGAAAAGAAGTCTTTCGTTAGACATTTTTCTTGAAAACAATAGGATAATGTAACATTTTAGACCTTTTTTTATGTTAAAGAACGATGCATATAAACTTTTGTTTAATAACCAAAACAGATGTTTCAAGACATAATAGTCAAAATCGTATCACAAAGATGATTTTCAGAAGAGATTTTTTGTTATCCCAGTTTATAAACTGGTCATCATTCATGTTTTTTATGTCTCGTAATATTTCTTTAGGAAACGCCATTGATTGGAGGCTAGTTTCTTTCTCCTTGGCAATCCTCCGGTTGGTAAGACCCTCTGGAATATGTCTTTTCAATTACATATGGGCCCTCCGATATCTGTTCAAATTTGCCACCTATCATTCGATGAGCTAGTATAGGTCTTCAAAGAACTAAAACTAATTCACCGATTCAAAAGGTTCATGGGAGAACTAATTTATCATGGGCCCGTATCATTTTTGCTTGATACAGTTCGAGATTTTGTTGAGCTTGTAGACGTTTGCCTTTTAAACTCTCGAATTTATGAAGTCATAGTTTGGCATTCTCTTCTTCAGTTATTTTATTTGCTATCGCAACTCTGAGAGAAGGGATTTGGATTTCGAGTGCTAGTGTAGCCTCAGAACCATTAGCCAAAGCAAACGGTGTTGACTGTGTTGGCATTCGGTATGTAGTTCTATAAGCCCATAAAGCTTCTATTAATCTTTCAAGCCACTGTCTTGGGCTATTGACTAATGTCTTTTCCAAAATTTGAACCAATGTTTTATTGAAGGATTCAGCTAAGCCATTGGCTTTAGGATAATAGATTGTGGAATACCTCAAGTCTATCCCATGTCTTTAGATAAAGTTGCTCATTTTCACATTTTTAATGGCCAATCCATTGTCTGATATGACCTGTCGGCATATTTTTAGGTTGTGTGTTTTATTTTGAAAAGGGGGTAACCTAACAGAAATTGTCGGCGAATTTTCAATTTAATTTAAATAAATAATTTGAAAAGTAATATTTGATTTTAAAAATAATTTTTTAAATTTGAAAATTTTAAGATATGAAACCAAACTGATTTCACATCCCGAATAGTTTATATAAACGAGCATCGTATCACTATTGTGTATCTATCTCGAAGAATAGACACACTTGTTTGGTGATGGGGCTCGATTAAGTAAACTAGAAGATTTGTGACATCCGTTTGGTCCGCGAACCAATTTTATAAGTCGACAAATTCCTCTCGCTTAATATGAAAGCATTAAACGGGGTTTATATTATCTTGGTTCTTAAAATTCCCTATAAGAGGCAAAGCCCCATAGTTAATTCCATCTTAAGTGATGGGAATCACCTAAGAAAACTCTCGATAATAATCGGTAATTTCGCTCTCGAGAATTTCAAAGTTTAAGTTTTCGAAGAATTGAATTTTGGAATTTCGATAGGGAATGGATCAAGTTTGGAACAATTTATTTCAGGAGTTCAAAGGAAGAAAAGTAGGAGAAGCTGAGGATCCAAGAAGAATCTTGGCAACTTCCCAAACTATCCTATTGTTTTGCTTGGATTTAGGAAAGCCCTAATGTTTGTTTAATGTTTTGATCTTGCCAATTTTAATTAATTTGGACTTATTTTTGTATGATAAAATCATACAAATAGCCTGAAAATATGAGGGTTTATGTCATATCGGATGACTACCTCAGAATCCTAAGACCAGTTAGGGCTTAATTTGCAATGCAAATGCCTAACAGAAGGTTGAGAATCTATGTTGCACTAGGCAAACTACCTCGAAGTCCTATGGTTTGGTTATTTAATTCTAGGAATGTTTAGTTGATGTAGATTCAAGTTTTTGCTGATGACGATGGTCATGCTGCCCACCATGCTCCGAGCTCCTTGTTGTTGCAGAGGTTTAGTTATAGAAGTCATAAATCAAGAGATGAGAAAAGTGTTTTAGTTTATAGAAAATCTTAATTTCCAAGTGTTTTTTATGTTTTAATTAAAACAAATCTTAAAGTTGATTAAAACAACACCGGTTAAAATCCCACGGTTCCATCCTTCCGGCATCGTTATTTTTATCGAATTCACTTAGTCCAGATGAATTTGCTAAACTCAACTGAATGAGTTCCACACTTTCATTTAGACCGTGGGAAATCCAGTTAGCAACACGTAGGTTACATCATCCGAGGTATTCCAGATCATCCAACAAGACGTTTTAATTTAGTTGTAATTGCATTTTTGTGTTCTGTTTGTGATTAAATTTTGAGTTGTTTTATATTTTGAAATGTTGTGGCGATGAATTTTATCTTGCGATGACTTTTAATTTAGTTTTGGTTTCAGTTTTAGGGACTATCCTAAAGGTGTGGGTTTTCATGTAACAGTTGTTTATCATGCAAGAAAAGTAAAGTACATTTGCAATAAAGTAAATTGCAAGAAAGTAAATTACGATAAAATAAAAGCGTACTGGAGGGTCTTCCCGTCATCCCAGTGCTGCACTTAAAACACAATTAGAATATTTAAGCAAGTTCCTAGGTAAAGCTAAGGGAAGGGTTATGGTTTTCTACCAGAGTTCCTAATCCTATAGTTAGTCATTTCCTATGACGTCTAGGTTCTTATGTTTTGGTTTGAGGACGATTTTCTTCATCAAAGAACAATTAAATTCAATTGTTCTTATAAACATCCTATCAAATTGAGGAAGTGCTTAAGAAGAATCTTAAACATCTTTTGAATATTGCTAGAATTGTTTTAAGTCCAAATGAATTTAATTATAAAATGAATTAATCGTCCGAGAATTCAAGTTTTGTTATCTTGCTCAGTGAACTAGGACATTTGAATATCCTATAAGTGAAGTAACACTTCATTTAACGTTCTGTTTAGGGGTTATGACAACAAAAGCTTTCGAGGGCAAATTGATGTTCACATGGTTTATGATTTAATTTAATTTCAGTTAAGGGGTTTAAATTTGGAATAGTGTTCAAGTTGCTTCATATTTATTTTTGAATTTCTTTATGTCTTAGATGATGTTATTTTTAATTCAATTTAATTTAACTTTAATTTAATTTAATTTGGTTTAGTTTTAATTTTAACTTAATTTAATTTGATTTGATTTTAATTTTAACTTGATTCTATTATTTAATTTAATTTAATTCAATTTAGTTTGATTTAATATGATTAAATTTAATTTGATTTAATTTAATTTGATTTAACTTACTTTAATTTAATTTAATTTAATTTAATTTAATTTAATTTAAATTTTAATTTAATTTGATTTAATTTTAATTTAATTTAATTTAATTTAATTTAATTTAATTTAGTTTAATTTAATTTAATTTAATTTAATTTTAAAGATGATTTAATTTAAAGTATTAATTTAATTGAAATTTTAAAAGTGTTTAATTTAAATAATTTAACTTTAATTTAATTTAATGATTAAGTCTTTTAGCATTTTAAATCTTAAATTTGAATTATCATTTTAATTAGGAATTAAATATTATTGAGATGATTAATTTAGGGATTCTTAAATTAAAGAACAAATCTCTTCCTAATAATATCCCTATTTTAATAATTCCAATTTTATTATTCTTCCAAATTTAATCAATTATTTGATTAAGGTTTATTTTAATTATTTTTAAATTGTTTAGTAGGTTTCTACCCTTTAATTATTTAAATTTCAATCATCCAAATCAGATTAGGATCAAATATTTTACTCTTTAATTTTTTTAAGCCTAAAGTTTTAATTAAAGATTAAAATTTTAATTACCATTTTACCCTTCAAGCTTAATAATTTCATAACTCACTAAATTGAGCTTAAATGATCTTGAAATTTTTATGTGACTTCACTTATATGTCAATAAAGACATGAGAGGAGAAAATGTGATTTTTCTGTATTTAATTTATTTATGTAATTATTTTTGGTGGAAAATAGGGATTTCCAAGGAAAATTTAATAATATGACCAAGGGAAAGCTTTCTGTCCTTAAGAAATTTATGGGACATTCCTAATGACCAGAGGACCACTTGGACCAATTTTGGTGATTTTTTGAATTATATTACTTTTATTATAATTATTTTAAATTTTGAAGTATTAATTAATTTAAAAATAAAATAAAGGTCGAAAAATGAATTTTATATTTTTCAAAAATCTCTCCGATATCAAGGAAATCAGAGAACCAATTTTTACAATTTTCTGATTTTTCTTTGATTTATTAGAATTATTTTAGTGGAAATGCTAAAAAATACATTTTTTAATTTTAAAATTACCTTAGGGCTTTAAAATTTAATATCTCATTATACAGACTTAAAAAAAATATGGGGTTTGTTCCTAAGTGATTAAAATTCAAAATATAACATTTTTGTGAATTTTATTAATTTTGTGATTTTTATTATTTTTTAATTATTAAAATATTAAAATAATACAAAAAATCAAATTTTTTAGAAAATTACAATTTTATTTTTCTTAAACTCCCCTTATATCAGAGAGGCTCCAAAACCAATTTGGTGAATTTTTGAAAAGTATTTTGAAAGTTATGAATTTTTAAAGTTTAAATTGGCTAAATGACTGAATCAACCCATTTAGTAGGGCTAACCAAGTCCAATTGACTTCAAATTTTTATGGTGGGTTCCTCTAATCCTAAAGGTCAGTGGAGAATTGATTTCATGTCAATTTGATGTATGATTAGCTCTAATTAATTAAGGACCTATTTTGGGTGTTTAAGCGAATTAGGATTATTCCAAGTGGATTAATTCAAAACCTATTTTTCCTAGGGTCCCCTGGTCATAAGAAATATCACCAAATTTTCCTAGAATTTTTTTCACAACATGCTAATTATTGGATTTAAAATACTCAAAACAGCAACATGAATTTGAAAAATCAATAACTTCTCATAGGGATGGCCTCTGACTTTGGAAAATTCAAGGAATGTTTCCAAATTCAGAGGCTTCAAAAGCCCTATGGTCTCATGCCATGGTGAATTTCCTATATGCATGGAGAATTAAAACAATGCAGAGAGTGAATAAATTATTAAAAATAAAATACTTGATGAAATTAAAAGATTTCTTTTCCATATTATTCTCCTTTGTTCACTGAGCAAGAGGGTATTTTTATTTTATTTTTCTGACTTTCCTACACAAAGTTATGCATTTTTGAAGTTTAGGGAATTAAATAAATCAAAAATACCCTAATTTTCTATTTAAAACGGAGGTGCTGACTCATCCTAGGCATCTCCGAAACACCGCGTGTCGCGCTGCCATTCGACGCTGCCACTTGAGTCAGCAGCCCGGGTCCCGCCTTCTGCATATCATCTGCCGATCCGACCCGATCTGAGCTGTCCGTCCGCGCATATATGGAATGAACGGCATCCGTTCATCGTCCCCAGCCGTTCTCACCTGAGAGCCGTCCACACTAAAACCCTAAGAACTCACTCATTTCTGAACGTATTTTCGTGTTCTTGTGCTCTATTGATTCTTCTTGAAGAGACGAATACATCTATACGGTGATCATGCATTGAAATTAAGGCATTTGAAATGGAGAATCTCCAGAAGCTCAGGATAATGAGTTAGCCCATACCTTTGCTTAGAGAAGTGTGGCTTCAATCTGAGGGTTGTGTCACCTTCGATTGGGTCCAAGCAAGCTCCAGATGAAGTCCCTTGGCACAGTGAATTGTCTAGGTATGATTTCGACCAAGCCCGATCACAAAGCTTGGAGTCTGGAACAGATGGGTGGCCTGGAGAGGGGGCTTTTGCTGGTGGACTTCTTCCCTTGGTCTGGTAAAGGTGTAGGACCAATCAATTTGAGGATTGATCCACTGTGGAGAAGTGTCCTAGTT